>JAQQZY010000001.1:105246-120875 GCA_030068375.1 Ostorhinchus rueppellii
AGACTTCAGTTTTGGTTGTTAGTAACGATTGAGTTGCAACCCACATCAGCAGGATGACTATTTCATGAAAAGCTCAAGAAAAAACAATGATTTGCCAAAAACAGAGGAAAAGGATATATCTGTTTTTGCGCCTGAACTCTTCGTATATATATATATATATATAAAGTACCTTTAAGCATGTAATCTGTTCATTTCTCTGATAAATATATCTGCTTGTCTTGTTTTCCCCATGTGGAAACAGCATCAGGTGACACACAAAATGGGTCTCAGGCTACCATGACTTATTTGTTGGACATGTTAATAGATTTCATGATTATTGAACATGTGGATGCTTGAAAGGCTAAAGTCAGTGACTGCAATTAACTTTGGATTCAACCATGTTTAGTGAATGAGCAAAGTAATGAGTTAGTTTTCTAGCAATGGACATGATTGTGTTTTTATATAATAAATGTTATGGATGTTAATTCCTGACTATTGGTTATAATCTTTTATATCTTTGAATGCAATTGCGGCTGTTGGCTTACGTTTGTGGCATTTATTTATTATTCTCTCGCTCTTTTTTTTTTTTTACTAATTTGTTTGCATAATAACAAAGAAAAACAAAGATCAAAATATAATAAATTGTGCAGGTGAGACAAAAACCTCAAGAGGTTTATAAAGTGATCTTACACAAATAAGCATAAATGACAAGACAATAACCAAAGGAGATACAAATGAGTGATGATAAACAAATAAGAGACTGAAATGCAGTCACTATAATTAAAGCTTTTTGAATATGAGTATATATTTATTTATTTTTATTTATTTTTGTGTGTGTTTTGTAATGTATTACCACATGATGTCAATAAATTGTATCTATATGCGCCATCTTTTGTGCTACACTCCTTGTGCTGGGAGCTGAATGTCTGTTCACATTAACTGACTATATTTCTACACTATCTAACGTTGTTGCAGTGAATAAGAATAAGAATGAAGAACTTGAGAGATATCACACAGATTTTCCCAGAAAAATCCATCATACAACAAATGCATGGACTATTGTGGACTATGATGACCGGCTGCACTAAGGCAGTGCATCAACTGGATGTGATCAAATCACATCCAGTTGAATTCAGGTGTGCCAAACCTATAGCATCAGTTGAAAATCGACACATGCTAGCAACAGCTTCAGTGGTTTACATCTATGACAAGTGCCACAGTGTCGCGGGTCCCACCTGGGAATCGAACCCGGGACCTTCTTGCTGTGAGGCACGAGTGCGGAAGTGAGGAATATTAATTATACAACTGTTAAAGGAGTGATATTTTGCTTTTACTTGTTTTAATAGAATTATGCATTTTTAAACATGTCCCTGGTCTACATAAATGGTAAATGCTCTGCTTGGGTCTCAATTCTTCATTAATTCAACTCCACAGGTCCATCTTCAACCCTATTTCTGAGTAATGACACCAGAAAGGTCATTTTGAACACTGGCCTTTTAAATGCACATGAGACACATTATATCCTACCCCCTCCAGGTTGTTGTCTGTGCTTTCTGTCGTGTTCAGCCACTTGAGTTTGTTAATGCAATCTACAACTGACCATTTTAAGCAATTGGTTCAAAGTTTGGACATAATTTCAGTTTTTAGTACAACTGCTGCTGCTGATGAACATTTATGTCGTACTCTGAGTAATGTTCTTTGGAAGTCTTGACATTATATGTGCAAATCTTGTGACATAACTAGTTGTAAGGTGTAACAAATTAAGCAGGAATTAAAACAGGTTGTAGGTATCCACTTGATTTTTACCAAAATGAATGTAAAGATAGCTTTGCAGCACCTGGAGGGTTCCAATTCAAACTGTATGAACTATTACGGTCCAAATATACAAATAAATGAACCAAAGACTAATAAAAGTGGGTTTAGTTAAATATGAGCCCTTTAAGTTACAATTTGTGTTGATTTTTTTTTTTATTTTATTTTTTTTTTAGGTGAAATAATAGTTGTTTACACTTCAGATCTGTGGCTCTTAAATTTGTTCTGGCATTTCTTGCAGACTTCCTGCTAGCTCGACTCATTGTCCCACATTAAGACCTGATGACACAATATGTAGCAATGAATCTGGATTGACAAATCTGTGATCAGAATGATTTTACAGCACAGTTAGTACTGCTTTCCCCAAATTAATACTGGTAATGCTATCTGATGGTACCTGGTGCTCCTTGAAATGCCCAAAAGCAAAGCCATGCTATGTTGATACTGTCAGTGGCATTAATAGTAGAGTTAGCTAGTACTAACAACTGTTTACCAGTTCAACACAGACTTCTACATAAACTACATGAACGCACACGAGAGCATTTGTGATGATTTTCCTTTTTTTTTTTTAACCATGTTTTTATCAAATTTTGATCATGTAACTCATTTTTTGAGTTCAAGAGCCCCAAAACAAACATGACTGAGCCAAAAATACCTGTTGTTCGGTGTATTACAGTTCACAGTTCATGTCAAACGTCCTAAATTTCTTATTGATATCCATTCTGAATGCGTTATTTCATAAAAAACTGTCAAACTTCAATTCATCTCGTCTTTTTCTGTTATTGCACCCTGTTTTGACCCTAAAACACACAGAAAACTAACACCACGGAAGAAAAGGAACACAAGCCAATACTCACAGCAGCTTTTATGACACTTCTACAGCCATAAATTACAAGCAGCCCATTTCACTGAAATAATGTCTCAGGGGTTAAAGGGTTAACCTAACTTAGAAAGATGCATTGCACAAATGTTTTATTCTTGCAATGATTGGTAAACAGTTCTAAAAGTTGCCTTAGGTCAGAGCCAGTGCCACATGCAAAGGCTTTCACAGCTTGCTTGCCATACACTTAATCGCACACACACACACTCACACTCACATACAAAGCTTGTGATGGATTGTGGCGGACTCCTGTTCTTTAGCGGCTGGTTGCGTCCCCTCATGTTACTGACAGCTCCTAATGGCAGTGGGAGACCTTGCGTAATTAGGAGACCGTACGCCTGCCATGACGCCTGTCTTTCAGAAGCCAGTTCCCCCTGATGTTTCCTACACCACAAACCCTCCTCCCTCCTCCTAGCAAACGTATCATCACTCCTCCACCTCATTTTCTCCTCGCTGCCCCCTGAATGGCTGCCGTCTGCTCTCCCTGGCGCAGTGCCCCCGGTGGCAGCACGTTTGTGGTGTATCCCTGTGTACCGATACCTGGGGGAGGTAATTATCGAGATGAGCAGCATGAGGGAGGAGGCTTAGTGTGTTTGAGTTTGTGTGTATGAAGAAGGCAGGCATCGCGGCCATGTAGTGTATCTCAATCCTCAAACCCAGACACGGCCCATCAGGGGCTCCCCACACTAAGCAGGAGGAGATTTATGTTTATTTTTCCTTTGTTCCAAACTTTTTCCTTGTTCTTTCTTTCTCCTCAGTATCACTCATCATGTTTTTTCTCCTTTCATTCCTGCTATTTATGTTTCAATCTGCTTTCACCCTTCCTTCCATCTGTTTTGTCACATTCTTTTATCTAATTTCTCTCTCTCTCTCTCTCTCTCTCTCTCTCTCTCTCTCTCTCTCTCTCTCTCTCTCTCTCTCTCTCTCTCTCTCTCTTTAATGCTTAAACTAAGCTGTGGGTTCACACCTCCTTCAGCAGGGAATTAAGGTTTCACAACCCATTAGCCAGAATAAATGTTATACATTTCTGCAGACCACAGATACAAAAATGTCAATACTTCTGAATTAAAGACATGTTTCATATCAGTATGTGTAGATAGTTTAATGGTTTAGTGTTTTAGCAACTCATGATGCTTTTCAGCCACGATTCCACTTTTATTAAAAGAAATTAAGGCTGACTTTAATGCAGAAAAGTCCAAAAAGAAAAAGGAGTTACAGTGAATTTCACGATATGAGAACAAAGACATAATCTTTCCCTAACGTTAACCAAAGCACATTAATTAGCAAGTCCTGATTATAACACAGAAAAGGTGAACAGAAGGCAATTTAAAACACAACTTTATGTGTGTGTGGTCATATTTCAACCAAACCATCATACAGGCGTTTCCCCAACTCTAAACAAAATGCTTTTAAAGCCTATGTCTCAAAACAATGTGAATGCCGCCTAACCCTGTGAAGCTTGAACCATTAAATCATACACAGATTTTTGTTTATTTTTATTTTTTTACAATTCTTTATTTATCAGTTTTAACGGTTTTCAGTGATGGGTACAATTCACTTCTGTCAACATGTGTACAGTATTGTTCTCTTTTTAAGAAACATTTTCATTTGTGTGTGTGTGTGTGTGTGTGTGTGTGTGTGTGTGTGTGACAAGTTTCCAGTGTCAGTATCATTATTATTATTATTATTATTTTATTTTTTTTAGGAATTTTTTTGTTCTCAATTTCCTAATGTTTCAGTAATTTTGGAGCATTTTTTAGGGTCCTCCCATGACATTTTTTTTTTTTTTTTCATTTTCTTAGACATGATGCCACAGTTGAAAATAAAAGAAAACCACTCTAATTTGTCATGTGTTGTCATATTTTGATCAATTTTTATGACAAGTACTTTTTCTTGAGTATATTATATCAGGTAAAAATCACCTGGCAATAGTGATGGTGTTACTTTTTATAGCGAAAGTGTTCTAGGGTTAAACTGCCTTCAGCTTGATAGAGAACATAAAGACTGGACTGTGTTCCAATGGAAAAAGCTTGTGTTGTCTGAATTTTTGGGACGTGATGGACCTGACTTTACTCAGAGGTCCAACTCTCCCTTTTTCAATATAAGATCTTGGTGAAAAATGAATGCGAATATGGATGGAAATAATTTATTTGACATTTATTCTGATGTTGTAAAATTACTGGATGGTACAAACAATGCCACAGCAAATGCATCATGTAACAATGTCCAACAACAACAACAACAACAAAAATACAGTATGTATGTGGCTTCTGTTTGACCAGGCAATGTATATCTACCATCTACCCAAAGCACCTCAGGCCCACAGAGGAAAGGTGAAAAAACAGTGGCTCCTCCAGTGATAAATTATGCTGAGATTACACATATCTTGGGATTTGGAGAAATATGCAGTGGGATCTTTCTTTCTTTCTTTTTTTTTGGCAGGTGGGTTGTGTTTCAACCTCTAACTAACCAGCCTAGTTTAATGAGTCCTTCCATATAAAAACAAGTGACAGTCAGAGTCACGTTACATCTAAATATCTTAATAATCCTGTCCTTGTCACCAGTATTAAGTGCCTTCACCAATATGAGGTAATAGCAGAGCCAAGAGGAGACTCTACTAGCAGAGAGGGAATAAGAGACTAGTAATTACTCTCATCTTATGGGTGCTCACAGTCAGGGCAGTGGTTTGTGATGCTTCATACACAGGGGGGGGGGGGGGGGGGTGCATTTGTGAATGAATGGAATTACATGCATTTCTGGGCCAGCATTTCAAAAAGAACACATGATACAGTACCTGAAATAAGGTGGGCTCCCCTCACTTTGTTTTCTTTTTTGTTTTAGATTGTTTTTCATATACACAATGGATCTTTTTTAACAAATCAGGTCATTGTGATTAATTCTTGACTACAGGTGCTGATGATCCGATGATAATAAACTAGGTTTGTGGTCTACGGTCAGCGGCCAACAGTCCTGAAGGAGAGAGATATAACCTTTGTCTCAGGGACGGCAGATATACGAGCCAGGCGAGCGCCAAGGATTATACACCGAGGTCCTCGCCGGGAGATGGAGAGGGGGGAGAAAGCCTGTGACCATAGAATAATTTCAGCCTCCCTCTCTCCCTCGAGACCGCACGCTGTCTGAGCCAACCACCACCACCCCCCCTCCAACCCACACCCACACTTCGCCTCCTCCTCCTCCTTTTCCTACCCCCGCCTTTCCCCTCCACCTCGCCCGCCAATCCCCTAACTGCCTGTCGATGCCGGATGTCTCTTCTTCTCCTCTTCAGCATAGTGGGGGGAGAGGCTGGGAGGTGTGGTGGGCCTGTAGGTGGGAGTGGGGGGGAGGAGGGGTGCAGAAACTAGAGTCAGGTTGCTGTGCCGCTGCTGCTGCCGCTGCCGCTGAAGCTGCTGCTGTTGCTCTGCTAAGTGCTGCAGCAAATCATGCCCGCATTAGGAATATGGGCAATTAGCACTGTGGCACATCCCTTCAGACACGTGCACTTACACACCCGCACACACATACAACCACACATACGTAATAACGAAACAATTACTCTCAACGCATGAAAAACATCTCCATACTGTGGGTGTATGGGAACTTTTGAAGAATAATTTGTTGTTTTCGCACATAATTCAATTTAACTTTGTATTAATACTCCACCTCAACATGCATATCTAAATAATGAGAACCATAAACAGGCCTTTACATACAGCATAAGTGGCAATGCAGATTGCAGAAAGCTCGCATACAATTTTTTGATAAACATCCTTAAAAAAGAAATCCATTTTTAGTGTTCAGGTGTATGGAGGAGGATGCAGAGCGGGAGTTGCCGTTCCACCTTAAGAAAGGTACCTTAAAAGATTATCTCGGTTATTTCACCGCCACTGAGCCGGCACTAATAGTCCAAGGCAGATATTGAAGAGCAGCGCAGGGCCGCAGAGATCTATTAGAAATTCCCATCTACGCGCCTCATACATATTGATTTCTGACACCAAGCAGCAATGAAAGGCCCAGGGGAATAATATATTTAGCAGGGTTTGCTGTGAGGAGGTCACAGAGTGCATAAAGATTAGCTGCACAGACCCCTGACAGGACGATGTGCGAGCCCAAATTGTAGACAGACAGACGCACACTTAATGCACGCATCCAGACACACAAACATGCACACGCGCGCGCGCACACACACACATACAGTATATAAACTGGATCTCACTGTGGAAAGCTTTTCTGCATTTCTAAGATGTTAGAAGAGGGCAAACTGGGGAAGTCATTACCCCTCACTGGGTGAAAAAATAAGAACAAGAAAAACACATGCTTAATGTCAGACCTTTACAGTTGGAAATATATATATTTTTTAATAATGCAACCTTTTGTCTGTTTGTGAGAACAATCCACTGTTAATTGATTCAGCCAATATTCAACACTATGTTTAGATGATCTTATGCATAAAGAAGAGGGCTTCCAGTGGAGCCTGTTTACTACTGTCTGAAAGGCATGTGTTGAGGTTATTAAAGGGCACATAAGTAAAGGAAATGGACACAAAAACAGAAATACCTTACTATACACTGAATGCAATCCAGTGGTGGGAGAAGAATTCAGACAGGTAAGTTAAAGGAAAGCATCAGTACGGCAATGTAAAATGTACGTATTACAAATAAAAGTCCAGCATCATACCACAGTTAAAGAACTTGAATATAAGCAGTAACATTTCGTTGAAGTACTTCAGTAAAAGTACTGGTTTAGTTCTACATATGGAGGTGAGGGGCAATTTGGTTTGTATTTATCCACCTGGAAGATCATTCAGAAGCAGATTTGGATTATATTTGCAGAGGATTCTTCACCCTGGACATGTTTATGGTTTTCTCAAAAATGATGGCACTTACTAAAATATTAAAAAATATTTGACTGTAAGAATAAAATGTGCATCAGTCTCATAAAAAGTTGTCACCCTGTTTGTGGTGGTAAACTATGAGAATAAATGCAGACCAAAAAAAAAGAAAGAAAATTATGGCACTTCCAATATCTATCACTTCTATTCCTTTTTTTTCTTTTAATCCAGAAATCCAGAGCATGTTTTCAATTGCATCTCTAAATCATAATATACTTCCATGTGATGGACATCTCAAGATTTTATGATCAAGATTTTCAAGATTTCTTTATTGTCATTTTACATTGTATTTACAAAAATAGATAGGCTAAAATGAAATGTTTCTAAGCTACTTCTGACAGTGCAAATGCAAATAACAATGTAATAAATAGTAGGCAGCAAATTAAAGCAAGTTAAATTAAATTAAGTACCACAAGGTCGCCTGATAATGTAGAAACTAAGAACTCATAAGTACTTAAAACACACACAAAGTAGCTTATAGCAGCAAAAGCTGACCTTAGTTTTCATCACAGTTTTGTTTTTTACACTGATAATAAAATGGAATTAACACGGAAATCACATCTAATCGACCGAGAACCATTGACACCTGATAATTAAAGTATGAATCCACATCCTTGTCATACGTTTTAAGGGTCATGGAACTGATTTATAGCATATGAATATTTTTCTTTGAGAGAAGTTGATTTATTTCGTGTGGTGCAGTGGCTTATAAATGACATCTGTTTGTTTAGACTGAATAAGTGTTAGAGTTCCATGTTATTACTGTTGTACAGTAGCTGCTGAAGGTACAGATTATTTGAAGCATATATATATATATTATACAAGTGTGTTTAGTTTTTTTTTTTGGAGTAAACCCTGTTTCCTGACTTCTGTTTCGTATCTGTTTTGGGTTCATCTGTTTGTACGCAGTCGTGACAACTAGAAAAATGTTGATCTGGGGAGACGACGAGATCTGTGAACTGTTATCACTTCGGGCAGTGGACTTCATCCATGCCAACAGTTGTGGAACGGTGAAAGACAAACTGAGTCTGGAGAGGTTAACAACACTGCTATGCTATTGGTATTTCTGATGTGCACATTATACATCACACTATACACTGTGTCACCACCCCTTTGATTCTGGAACGTAGGTCCACTGTTTGAAAGTCCAGCCTGTCTCACCTCTGTTACTCCTTTGGCTTGGCTGTGGAGATCAGTCAATAGTGGAAAAAAGTAAGATCAACATCTCACCTTTTTTCCAGGATCTCTGTGTAAATGTGGCTCCAGAAACATTAGTTTACATTGTCATTGCTGATCACAGGGATCATGCCAACTAGCTTCTGTGAAGCAGGGTTAGGGCTAGTATTGAGCATATGTCCATGTGATCTTCTGGATTTTCACCCATTGGCTGAACATCAACAGGAAATAGAACTTTCCTCCAGTATTTTTGATTCCTTAAGGTCTTATGGTCTTTCTGAGGTTTTTTTTGTTTGTTTATTTATTTGTGTTTTTTTATTTTTATTTCAGTTGTTCAGTTATGAGTGAAAACTGTGTTGTAATGCAAGCACTATTAAACATGTACCCAGTAAAATATTACTCAAAACTGATTAGTAATACCTTACACTACTGCATTACAGCTAAAAGTAATCTATTACGGTCATGCATTAATTTTGTAATGTGTTACTCCCAACACTAACTCTAAGTGATTATAAATGATGACAGATTTGTCATGTAAAATATTTTAGTGCTCTTGTGAAATTTCCACATAATTGAGGCTGCAGGTAAACCACACAACTACTGGAAAGCTTTTAACCAAAAAGTATGCCCTACTACTACCTGAAACTGACTGTCATAGGCCTGGCCTTTGGTTGTATTAGGTACCAAAATACTGCAAGTAACTGTTGAAATATCAGTGAACAAGAAAGTGGGGTAACAAATGTCCAGTCGTGACAATCTTACAGTTTGAACAGAAGCCAGCAGCTTTACTGAATTACATGGTAAAACCTGCAAGGAAACAATGTGTGTGCGTTTAGTAAAAGATGTTATTGGTCAAGGCCAAACCATGATTTTTACAGAGCCAACTTGTTGCCTTTATATTCTACTGTGTCTTAAATATGCGTGACCAATCAATTTTTTCCAGCCAGTATGATTGTCTCACAGCTGGTTGCCTCATTGAGAACGTTTTTAGCTACCTAAAACACCTGTCGTGATCATAGCTATTTCTTTTGTGAATGCAAAGTAATCATAAAAAGTGGAGTCAATAGTGAAAGCTACAAAATAATCCAAAGTTGTTACTTTTCTTTGAATGTTCACTTTTTGTTTATAATGCAGTGGATATATTCTCCAAGTTTACACATCCAATATATATGCGTCTAACTTTCTCCTCATCCTTTCAGCCCTTTGCAGTCATCTTTGGATTCCTGCGTTGTTGTATTGGAGGTGGGGGTGGTGGTGGTGTGTTGAGGGTTACCCAAGTGATTCTGTGATGAGCTTGTCCAGGTGAAAGGGTAATTGCTTCAAAGGGGATCAGACCACCGAGAGCGAGGCTGTGACCAGCGAGAAGGAGGGCTCAACTCCACTGCGAGAGCACTTAACACCGCCTCCCCATCCATCCATCCTGCACACCCCTCCCTCTTCTCACCTAGCATCTAGCTCTCGCCCCCCACACCCCCCACCCCCCTTGCTCTCCCCACCTCCCTCCTCCTTCAAAGGACCACTCGGCAGCCTCTTCAGAAATTACAATCGCTCAGGGTTTAGGCAATTTGACAAAATGCAGGGCCTGCATGTAAGGATTGGGAAGGGGAGGAGGTGGAGGTTAGGACTGCAGGGTGAGCCTTAGGGAGGACTGGAATGAAATTACCAATTCAATGGCTAAAGCACGGCACAAGAGCGGCAAACCGTGGACATAAAATGAGGATTATCCGATTTTAGGAGGGGGCGAAAAGTACCACAAAGAGTCTTAAGTCTACGAGAACTAACGCCCCCAAGTTTGTTTTGACAACTGGCTGAACCAAAGTGTACATTTCTGCCAAAATTACTATTGTTTTGGTGAAAAACTGAGATTTGTGAGAACCACATTATCCACATTTTAAGCAGCCTATTCATCCTCCAAATATGGATTGTATACGTGTTGCTGAACTGCTACAGGAAGTGGGCATCCAATGAAAGAAAAATGTCTTAATGGCTGATGATATTTGTCCACTTTTGTGAGAAATATGAACCAAAGACAGAGTATTTTTCTACTACTTCTTTAAGTTACCAAAGAGTTGAATTTCCACACTACTAAAGCTCTTCAATTTGTAGGTAAGGGTAATGTGACAAAATGGGTTTTCAATTTTAAGATGAATGACAATTTTACTGGATCTGATTCAAGGTAAAGAGATGTAATATGCAGCACCGTGGGTCATAAATGCTTTTGCTTGTGCCTTTTGAAACACAAGAGAAAGTATTCACTCACCTCTCTCTGCTCGAAGGAAAATACCTGATTTCCTCACTCTATCACGGACTGAATGGTAGGCTTTGGGCTGACAGTCTATTTCAGAGTTTTCCATCTTGCTCTGGTAAGTAGAAGAAGTAAAAAGACAAATGCCTGAATCATAAATAGGCATCATCAACTCAGTATATTCTCCTCAGCTGATCATCAAAGACCGAAGACTGGACATATTTTCTTAATCTTCACCTCAGGTTCCACATCCTTACGATCCTAAATGTTTGCAATAATGTACCTTACTTTTAGCTGCTGTCAGCCAAATAATTCTAAAAGCACGACACAAGACCTAAATACATTTCTGCCACTTGTCATTACCTGTCAAGGCGAAGTATGATAGCCTGATGAGGACGGCCGTCACACCTCGATGACAAGCCTCACAGTTGGACTGACGTGAAAAACAAGCATAAGCTAATCCTAATGCAAACTACCAAATTTGATGAATCGCAATCATTCTCCGTACCGTGATGAATGGCGATGATGCTAACTACAACCATTCATCAACCCACCATCAGTTATCCTAAGGTGGCTTAATGTTTCATCCACTCAGACCTCAGAGAGAGCGGACAGCCATCCCTCATCACAGCCGACTGGGAGAACCCCACACACATTTCAATCTTGTCTTGTCATCTCCCCCTCAGGCACAGACACCCTCCCTGAAAATCATCATTTTTATCAGCCTCAGTAAACCTTGGACCCAGGACAGCATTGGAGATGCAGATTTTTATGGACTAGAGAAAAATAAAAATCAGTGCTGGCTGCAGAGTGAGCTTGGTCTGTTTGTGTGCATATGTGAGTGTGTGTGTGGGGTTTTTTTTGGTGAAGCACAGATTTGGGATGACCAAGATGAGGCTGAAGGAGCAGAAGCAATGACAGGAGGTCTTTCAGCACGTTGGTTACAGTAAATTAGCATTCAAGCTGCACTATGCATTTAGCACTTTGCGATTGGGTTCAGCAGAGGCCTCGCCCAGACTGTCCCTCGGGGATACGTCAGCAGCAGTACAGCTGCACGATGGGCGGGACCGGGCTGTCAAAATTAGATAATAAAGCACCGCGCCGCTGGCGGATAAATGTGTGTGAGAGGGCATCCATCTTGCAAGCGTGTTGCTGAAGAGGATGCTGCTAAATGACAGTGAGGGCTCTGGGTGTGTGTGTATGAGAGAGAGAGCGATGACTGTAGGGAGCCAATGGAAAACCAACTTTTCTCTGCAGCTTAGCATAAACAGCTATAAAGTCTTATATAAGGAATTATGATTTTTAAGTGTTTATGTAGAAAAGAGGGATAACAATAAACAGCGATGGAGAGGACGGGAATGAAAGAAAAGACCTAAGAAGTGGTGGAATAGTGGTTGAGGAAACAGAAAGACAGGAGAAGAGCTTACACAGGAGGGAATGGAGGAAGGAAATTAAATGTCGGCTAGACACTTAACCTTTTCCTAATAATGTGTGGCCTGCTGAACCAGCAGAGTCCCTGATGTTTTATCAATACTCCTAATTAATGTGCAGCTGCCATATTTTTGACAGTATTTATACAATATGGCTGAGTAATGCAATCAATAATATTCGTATTCATATTCCATATCGCTCTCCCTTTAAAATGTGAATGCACATTACCACTTCAGCACTTGTGGCAAAGTTATAAGGTACTCTTAGTGATAGTCTATATTTTTCTTACCATCAACAAAATATTACTATAGTTCTGGCCTTTTCATGGACCTTCTTGACAGTAAGAAAAATATTCCTTGCCCCTGCACTTGTAACAAACTAAGGATTTCCGTACTGTTTAAAAGTCATTGATTGGTTTATGAGCCTCTGTACCTGGTCACCAGAATAACATATTATCACTGTATATTTATGCAGACATAGCATGTGGACTTGGCCACCTGAGACTCGAGGTTTAACTATGAAAAGTGTCTCCGTTACTGTTCAGAAAAGGTTATGGTTTGGTTTCATCATTAATTTAATTACATATTTATGAATATCATATTTCTGTTTCACTCATTGTAATTTCTACATCACATTCACTATTAAAAAGTCTTTTTTTTTCAAGTTTTCCCACTTCTGGCAAACATTCTTCTGTTGTAAACTCAACCTCCCTCTTTTGTTCCTTCAAACACCCTCCTGAAAAAGGTCAGCTTTTCAATATCTGCTTTTGACATCCTCTGTCGTAATGTTTAACATGAGGTGTGTTTCTCCTCCCATCCAGTAATTTGAACTTCTAAGATATTTTTGTTTTTTACTCCAGCTGGCTGTAAACTGCAGTTGTGTGTTGCAAACAGCAGTAAAACATGTATATTAGATTAATTTCCAGAATACTCTGTATACATGACAAAGGAATCCTCATTAAATTAGAATAATGTTGGCGTATCCCATATGCCTGAATCAGAAAATGTTCGGTTTGGAAAGAGACCTCATTTGGAATATCCAACTGGAATTTTCTGTTTATATACAGAATAGTAGTAGAATATTACTGTTCATGTAGACATACAATGTAAAGTAAGTTTGGGCTTCATTTGGCTGAAAACAAACAAAATATGATTTCTGCAAACAGTTTATATTGCAGTTAAGGCCAAAAAAACCTATGATCAGTTTAAACATTTGAATGCCACACCTACAAATACTGTTGTGAAATGTTCATGTTGATATTTTACTGCATAATTTTATTTTGGCTATCGAGTTGGACCACCAGTCACCGTTGAAGCTTTTAAATAAATGGTAAAATTGTTTTTGTTTTTTATTTGTTTCATTATAAAGTATTTTCAGCTTATTTTTTTCCCCTCAATTTGAGAGCGTAGAGCTCATTTGTTCAAATTTAAGAAAGGCAGTATTCTTTTTTTTCAGCAGAAATAGAAAATAGTACTAATAGCATTATAAGGCTCTTTATAAATAGAGATATCTTTCACTTAATCATCCGTCATTCACTCTCCTCGGTGTACATTGTGCTTGCCATTGTGAACAGCGGCTCTTCGTTTTTGATTAATGGCTTTTTCAGAAAGGTGCTGCTAATGGCTCTTTAATTGCTCTAACTTCCTCTCCAAACTTTCAGGATTACTGCTCCTGTTTCTCAGACTGCAGGAGGTGAAGGCACTTAATGTGGTGTGGAGTAAAATTACATCTCTAAACCGTGATGCTTCATGCTGCAATATAAGTTCTTCATGGTACTTATGGCAATCATGTTGAAGTGACCTATGACTCTTACTGTATAGTAATAATAACTTACATATAGCACCTTTCATGGTACCCAAGGTCCCTCAACAAAGAGAAAAAGGAAAAAAAAAAGTGTGTGTGTGTGGGGGGGGGGAATAAGTGGAGGTTAGGGGTCAAAGAAATTGGTGAAAAGAAATAATTTTAGCTGCTTTTTTTAATCATGGGTAGCGAAGGGGTAGAGCGGACGTAGAGTGGTAAATTGTTCAAGAGTGTGGGCGCACTGACAAAGAAAGCCCTGTCCCCAAAAGGTCTTTACTTTCTGGTGCTGGGGGTGGGCAGCAGGTATTTGTCAGAGGACCACAGGGAACATGACTGACTATATTCTTGCACTTTGGTACATAAGGGTCATAATGTATAGCCTTGGAATGGCACAATTTATTATCACAGCAAATCAGAGGAGAAACATACTATTAACCCTTTAACTGCCTGCTCAACCAAATGGTAGAACACACTTTGACTCACTATATATTACAGAAAAACACATTTGACTTAATTCCACCTGTGTCAGCCATCTCTACCACTCGGATCACTCAGCAGAGTGGTAGAGATGACTACATTTCTAGAACATATGTCTAGAATATCTAGAATAAATGTTTATAACACATCTATTTTTGTGGAAAAAAAAATGTTTTGATTGTTGTTATTAGTGCCCCAAAGAAATAAAAAATGTAAAGAAAATATTTTTTCATTGCTTTTTTCTTGGTGAGGATGTTAAAGGGTTAAAACATGCTATTAAAATAAATCTGCTCTTTCTACAGTCTGTTTTTAAAAACAACATTTACATAGAACCGGAATGTTCTTATTAAAAAAAAAAAAAAGAAAAAGGCTGCAGAAACTCACATACTTCAAGGAACAAAGACATTTAAGTGTATATGTTCACATAGGCACACCTTTTGTGACAGCCCAGCCTCAAGCCAGTAGGAATCCTGTAACAGTAGCTTTGTCTGAAGGAGAATATGCAGTGCACCTTTTGTTGTGTTTTTCACCAAGTTTATCTTATCTAGAGGGCCATAGCTGTCATAAACCAGAGAACAGGGAGAAGCATGGCAGGGCAAGGTGGTCATCTATCACCAGTGCACAGACTTAAACGTGGTGGCTCCACAGAATTAAACGTAGCTATAGAATCAGCTGTTTAAAGCATATTCTGATATTAAAGGTACACTATATGGTATATCACAGAATACAAATATATTATGTAGATTGATAATCTATGACCAGCACAGAAAAGGCAGGTCTTCACTAATAATAGTCAATGATGTAAACAGGGTGTGATTTGTTGGGGGGGGGGGTGGTATCAACTCCCTGTGGTTTTTACATGCCTACTTCTGCTCAATGAATTCCATCATCGGGGGGGGGGGGGGGGGGCCAAACACCAATTGAAATAAAAACCAGGTTTT
>JAQQZY010000001.1:120975-131237 GCA_030068375.1 Ostorhinchus rueppellii
CATACCGTTTGAAAGCAGAGACCGTCAGCTTTCATTTGAGACCTTTCCAATGGTACCAAGTACATGCATGTACCTAACACTGTGTGGGCTCTATGCTACTTACAATTTGGGTATGCCACTTTCGTGAATTAAGTTTGAAAAAGGGGCGACTGTTATAGGGTTAAGGCCCATTTATGCTCCTTTAACGTACAAAAATGTATAAGTCCATTTCAAACGATGTTACCGTCACTGCCCACATACTTCCATGAGTCCTTTACGTTGGCAAGGATGTTAACCAATATATCCACCAGGGGGCAGCCCAGAGTGACACAGGCCTCCACTTCTCCTTTGCTACCACCCAACTCACATTCAGTTCCCTTCCAATCTCCTCCCAGCTGTTCTGTATCTTCTGTTTATCTCGGTGTCCAGGAGAAGTAACATCATAGAGACGCACGGCCTATCTTCAAAAAGTTCACTATTCTTATTTCTTCTTCGTGCCTCACTAGAGCTACGTATCGGGTACTGACAGCAACACTGCCCCCATGGTTTCCCGTGGTACTGCTCTGTTTGGCCCATATCCGTAAGCTTTATGGAATTATGCAGAAATCGGATAAAATGAATGCAGAGCATGGACAGAAGGGCTCTGTCCGTATCCGGATCCATATTTAACATTGAGCATAAATGGGCCTTTAATACTCGCATACTTAGCTATAGCATAAGTTATCTGAACCACTAGCTTGATATGTCATCTTTTGAGATAGTTAGCAATGAAAACTCATTACAGGTACTGTACCCTTTAAATGAACAATTCATCAACTACAAACATGAATTTGTGGTCATTATATGATGAACATAGTCTTACGTTTTGAGAGTGTAAAGTTTTAGTATTTGAAGAAATAGAAATGTTCACCTATGCATTTACAGGTACGTTATGACTAAAATATATTCAGACATTCTCTGTTTTTCACATACAGTAATAAGACTGTGATCAGTCCTTTATGGTTAAGCAAACCTCAACCCATCAGTAAAAACTTGGACTTTGTGTGCAGCCCTAGTGTTGTACATTGGGAAATAAATTCTCCATTTTTCAGTATCCACTGCCCATGGTCGTTCACTTCTCCATTTCCCTCTTTTTTTCCTTTTTTTTGTGTGTGTGCAACAAGGGAGGTTTGGGTGGGCATATCGTTAATAACGGAATAGTGATTCATCATTTAATTATGATTTGACAAATGCTCGCTCCTTCCCCATTCTCGGCATCCTCCTCCCTTTCAATTCTCCGCTCTGCCAAACTGTCACGCACTCCCCCCGTGGGATTAATTCGAGCTGTCTGTCTTTGTGAGGCTGCCGGCGTTCTCGGGGCGGCGGGTGCACGACACTGTCAATGAACAGAGAGCCTGACACTTCCAGGGAGCCGCACACAGACGCACGCTCCCCGCTCCCCTTGTTATTGTTTTCACCTTAACCCCTTCCTGCCTCCTCCTCTGCATCACTGGGTATATGTGCACCTTCCTCCTCTTCCTGTCTTCTTCTCCTACAACCCCCCCACCCCCCTTGCATTTTCCCGCCTGTCTCAGTCTTTTCTGTCTATCTGCTCTCCCCTGTCTGTCGCTCCCCATCCTCCCTCCCTCCAATTCTCTCTCAACCCTTACAGAGAGAGGGACAGCAGCATCAGGAGAAAATATCACACAAAGGAAACACTAGTTGTACCTCCAGTGGTGAGGCAATGTGAGCAGAATGGGAAACAGTCCTATAAATCAATAAAAATGTTTTTTTTTCTTTTTTTGCTTGCATATAAAAGTTCAGAAAGAAATAATATACATTTTAAGACTTGGTAACCAGCTACGGCACATGCGGGATATAACCTGGAAACTCTGCAGATCCCTTTGTCATGCCTCCTGGTGACAAGTGATGCTAATGGGTGGCCATTAAAACAAGGCATGTTTGAGTTGAATCGGAGCGCCTGTGTAGCCAGATCCAGCAGGCCTTAGCCCCAGCTGGAGAGATAAGGTTTAATACCAGCTACAGGGCCCGGCCATATCTCCCCTACTGATAGAGAGAGCATGGAGAAGAGGGGAAGGGAGGGAGGGCAGGCAAGGAGAGAAAACAAGAGGGACAAAAACAAGTGTCTTGCAGGGACCCTGGCTGGCTGGCTGCGTGAGTGCGTCCTCCTGCCGTTGGCATAGAAACTAATCCATGTTCACATTTAGCACCTGACTTTTTTTATTTTTTCACCTCGCTCTCTGTCTCTCTCTCTCTCTCTCTCTCTCTCTCTCTCTCTCTCTCTCTCTCTCTCTCTCTCTCTCTCTCTCTCTCCACGGTCACGGTGCAGCAGGAGTTGGGGGAGGAGAGGGTATCCGTGAGCTTTCTCCCTCTCATAATGAGGCCCATAGAAAGGAGTGGAAGGGGAGGAGGGAGAACACTGACGGAGGGAGGGTTAGCTCGCCGGCTGACACCCTTGGCCTGGAGGATCTGGCTGTGTGTCTTCCTCGCAGGTACCACAAACACGTACACATCCTCAGCACCACGTGCTTTTCTACATCGTCTTGTTACACAAAGACAGTATTGGAGATGGTATTGATCAGCCCAGATAAATACACACACACAAACCACCTGCTGGAAATCATCAATTGGTTTTGGCCAGCTATGGCTGTTGTTTCCCAGGACTCTGCTGATTCTGTCACGTCTCGTATTTGATCCTTACAACACAGATGATGAAGGTGTCTAACTGGTCTTCACCTTATGCTCTTCTTCTTTCCTCACATTATTGCCCTTCATGTTGTGTGTCCACAGCACTGGCAATGCTACTTTTTACAGAAAATAGATCACAGATTACTAGTTACCCTTTAACAATGTAATAGAAAATGACGTCATTTTAATTACTCCATAAACATAATGCAGCTTATTACATTACACTACTTTATTACTTTTATGACAAATGTTTTTTAAAAGGGCAACAAAGCTGACAAGTAACATGGTCACCTACGTTGGTGTGACCGGCTGTTATAGCATTTCAGAGAAACTATTATGTATTCATCAACATTTCTCAGTAACTTTACCTGATTACAATGGTATCCTTATGCATTTTATTTGTTCAAGGTATATTTGTGTTTAATTTAATCATATGTGATGTATCTACTGTATATCACATGGAAAGTTACTCCCAGTGTTTCCTATTCTACATGTTTTTATTAGAATCAGTGAGATCATTTTCAGCTACAGTTAGACAGGTACGCTTTGACTAATTACATGCCGTACTTTTCAGTTTCAAACACCTTATAGACTGCCTGACCATAAAGTCCCCACCTGGATTTGAGCTCCTTCCACTGATTCATATGTTTCAACTGTAATAAATTATTTAACTGTAACTGATGCAGTAGCTTCTCATTTCTTAAACATCCATCAGTTTGATAAAAAGCATAAAGATTGGACCATGTTTCAATGGAAAAAGGTCATGTGGTCAGGTGAGTCCAGACTGACCCCGTTCCAGAGTGATGGAAACATCAGGGTAACAGGAGAGGAAGATGAAGTGATTACCCATCATGCCTAGTGCCGACAGTACAAATCTGTGGGGGCAGTGTTATGATCTGGGATTGGGTCAGTTGGTCAGGTCTGGGTTCAGCAGCATTATGTGTCCATAAAATAAAGTCAGTTAAACCTAAGGGTGCATTCATGCCTGGAAAGTCCTTTGGTCCACGTATTTGATTCAGATTGAATGCGGACTTTATTTTTTTCATTTGGGTCGGATTGCATTCTAATTGCATTTTTTGCTAATGGACCAAAATTTGTAAACTGTAAAGCTGTAAAGGGTTAGGGTTACAAATAAAGTACAAATAAATATTGATTGGTTGATTGATTGATGTTCATAAGGAGGTAACACAAGCTCCTTCTACAGGAGGAACAGAGTTGTGTGAACATTTACACCAAATGTTTGATTGGACCCATTTAAAGACAGCACCATCAAATATGAACAATAATATTATTAAGTGTAAAACAGCAGACAAACAGATAATCTGAGTTATAAAACTGTTTTTGTCTGAAATGTTGCCTCATCAAAATACAGTGGATGAATTAACTGAATATAAATAAATAATATACACTCAAAATAAATATAAAGAATTGTGGAAAATTCATTTTAAGTACTGAATTAGTGTATATTTAATGGTTCACACAATCTAATTCAAAAACATTTACACTTGTAAGAGGTATTAACGTTGATGTATCCTATTTAAATTAAAACAAAAAAAGCAAGTTTATGAGTTTTTTTTTTTTTTTTTTTTTTTTTTTTTTTACACTTCCCTCTTTGACACCGCTCTTGTGTCAGGTTAATATTTGTTTATTTGCTTGTTTTACATTTTAATTGAACAGTGAAGGATGACTGGTGTTATTTTTTTTTTATCTAAAGAAGAAGCAAATTCACCTGATTACCGCTGTCTGCTACTGTATGTTTTTGCAGTTGGTTGACACAAATGACAAATATAAATTAGATTTAAAGTAACTGAGTTGCAATGAAATTTCTTTAACACATGTAAGCACATCCACATTTCCATCCAAGTGACTCATATATCTCTGAATAAATGTCCAGTAGAATTAAATGGTTTGAAATGGGTGCTTTACACCAATTAGTGTAACCCAAGCAGCATTTAAGTGTCTTTCAGCACTCTGTTGGCACAGTGTTTTAGTCTGTCACAAGGACATATTTTCAAGTGAACTTGTTAAGCTGCAATATGGCGCAAAGACGCCTTTTTTGACAACAACAGAATGTGATGCTCGCATAACCACAAACTCATTTCATGTTCTGGAACATACACACATAAGCGCAACACAGCCTGATGGGCTTAGCAAGGTGTTTATTTTCTTCTCTTGACGTAGGTTGCGCTCTCATGCCCCCCCCCCCAGTCTCTCCCTGTGACATCAGTCAATGATCTGGAAGAAGGAAGAGACTACTAGAGGCTGCTGGAGCGCCATCTCGCTTCTACCCCTGCTCCACCCCACATGGCTTTCATTCTTATGTGTGTGAGAGTGTGTGTGCTCATAAACTCACACAATAGTCTCTTAAGGCTTTTACCATATGAGAGGTGAATGAGGTGCTTTGCTGTGGCTGTCCTTCAACATACCACTTAGCTCTCACAAGAGCTCTCTGGCTCTGCGCTGCCCATGTCACAGCCATTGTCCCTAATTAAGGATTCAGAACCCAAGCCCATTCAATTAATGTGCAGCCACAATGCGCCACAGAATCACCCCTCTCTTCACCCTTTCACCCCCTTCCTCTAGCCCTAAAAAGCCCTTTCCAATTCATTTCTGCTGCAGCAGCATTTTCGAGGGGCTGGGGTAAAAAAGGACATTACTGTCTAGAGGACAGGCAAGAGTTTTGGCCTGTTCCAATGTTCAAACTTGAGCTAATTTGACAAAAAAAAAAAAAAAAAAAAAACTGTCCTTACATGATGTAGAAATGGGTAAAAATTAAAAGACTGCATTAAAATTGTACGAAGAAACTGGTCCCTAAAAACAGGAGGGGGGGGCTAAAAATTCAAACAAGATGTAGACTAATGTTTGAAGCATGTTTGAGTCGATTTAAAAAATAAATATTTACTAAGATAAAAGAGAAACTATTTTTACATAAAACTGTTTTTTATTAGTATTTTCTACAAAAATCTGCATGTAACTTGGTCAAAAGGACTCAAAAATTATGTGCTACTGTTTTTTTTAAATATCTTTTTATTCTCTCACAGGTACATTTTGGAAATCGAATGAATTATCCAAGGCAGAGTGTTTCACAAAAATGACTGCTGTTGCAAAATTGTTTGCGGTTTATTTGTGTTTAAATAGACAGGTTCCACATGTAATGCAAGTGGACACGATGCATTACACACGAAAGCTGGAGTGAGACATACATGAAAAACCTGCATCTCTGGGTTTGGAAAACCACTAGGATCATCAAATTTAACATCGTGTCTAAGACCATTTCAAGCCATGTTTTCAAGATAAAATGCAGGTAAGTTTTATGTCCCAATTTTGGTCCTATTTTTGGCCCCAATATTTTATTAAAAATTCATTAAATTTGAGATGGCTCAGAGTAAGTATAACTTTTTTGCATTTGTCTGAGGTCATCATTAGGTCCGTCCTGGGGAGAAATATGTCTAACTTTCTCTTTTATTATTGGGTCTAAAAAGCTGACAAATTGGTACCAAATGAACCCAGTTTCATAAAAGTACTTATGTACTTATGATGGAGGAATGAAGCATCTCTAAATATGTTTTGCCTCCACCTGAACAGTTGGAGAATAATGACTTTTTCTCCTTTTCTCACAGTGCGTGATTATGACTTAATGAACAGGTCTGATGTATGCAGTGATTCTGTGTTTGCAAAAGGGCAGCAGAAACCATGATGGACTGGTGCTGCAAAAGCTTAAAGACAAATATGCCTGTATCCATAATGTCACCAGTTTAAGTATGTGGACCAGTTGTGAAAATCTGGGCATTAGAATGAGGGAATGTCTTCAACTACAGTGCCATCATTTCACCTTCCAGCGAGGCACTTAACCCCCAGCTGCTCTGATGGAGCTGTTCCGTGGCCAACGCACAGCGGTCGTACTTAGCTCACTCTGCTGTCTCATTTTGGCCAGCTCCTACATTAACAGGACAAATGAACCCTTCAAAAATGACCATCAAAATGTTCCCGATGCCTGTTTAGAAGGATGCATCCACATGTATAAAGTGTATGAGGATTAATTTGAGTTTTTCATAACAGTTTCCCATTATTTATTTAACAAATATCATAAATATAGAGATTCTAAGGATCTCTACTTTACCTGAGGATTAATTTCTCAGACGAATTTGGACTTTTTACCACAAATATATGTACTTGCTATATTTTTAATGCATGCAGATTAGGTTCATTTTAATGCATTTGAGCTACAGTGTCATCACGACTGATTTCAGCCTAAATAGGTCAATATTGCAAAGAAATTTCGGTTTCTTGGTGAATTCCTCAGCACATACGACACTTGACAAAAGCCCTGAGTCATTAGAGACGTATTAAAATGCAACAGACTCAAGAAGGCGACTTGATCAAAACACTAACGATGTTTCAAGTTTTATTGCTGACACTTAGCAAAGTTAACGTTCAGAATTTTCATGATATTGTTCTTTTTATTTGAAGTTAGAATGTTTTAAAATATTTCACATTTATTCTATTAATATCACGTGAGGTTCAATAATTGCAGAAGCAGAAAATGTCCTTCGAAGGCCTTGAAACAGTTTCGCTTCCTTTCTATTCAAGTATCAGAAGAATAAGTGTACTTTTGTACTTTTTAAAACTGTCATTTTAATGTTTTCATTTTAATCTTTCATTGTTTTTATATTTTAACTTTCTCTTTTATGTCTGCTTTTATGTTCTATGTAAAGCACTTTGAATTGTCCTGTACATGAAATGTGCTATACAAATAAACTGGCCTTGCCTTTCCTTGCCTTTTGCCTTTTTTATCAATTCAGTTTTCTTTGCACATCCTAACATAATATATTAGCTTCGGAAAAGAAAAACACCAAATGACTTGACTATAGCAAATACATCTAAACACAAGCATTAGTTAAACACCAAACCATTCAGTAAATGAACTGGACTAATGTGGCTGGAGTCTCCCAGAGCCTGTGTAGACACCTCCGACTGAGAACTTATCTTTCTTCTGTGTCAAATGATTCAATTACTTACACTCACCCAGACAGGAAATTAGGGATTTTATGTATGAAGTATTTTGCTGGGGTAGGAGGCGTGAACAGGCTTCTTAATGAAGCAAGCACGCCTCAGTTCATAATGAAGATATCTGAGGAATGGGAGAATTATTGCAACCTGACCTGCAGACCTTCAAGACGCATTTACAAGCACACACACTGTCACTCAAACACACATACAGAGTTGATTTCATCAGTTAGAAAATTAGGCAAATGATGCACATGTTGCTATCCAGAAGGATCCGCTTTGTTTTCCTCTTTATTGTTAGTGTGTGTAACCTGAATGTGTGTGATTTTCACAAAATAAGTCAACTACACAAATAATTAAAAACAAATCTGTCTTCATCTGTTGTTGATCATTTTGATGGTGACATTAAAAACTCAATTATTAGTGCTGTTGAGGATGAGACTGAATGGATTCAAACTAAAATTAAAGCTGGGATTTATTGGAGCCATATAGTTTAGAACAAATGAAAACATATGCCCCCAAAGATGTATTGATTGGAGTGTTCTTGGTATTGTTAGTTATAAAAAGGTATTTTAGTGTGACAAGCTGAGATAAAGAGAAGTGTAAATTCATAAAGTTCCTTTAGAAGTTTGAATCTGTAAAAAACAAACACAAAAAAACACATGTCTTTAGCTGTGATTTATTGATCAGTGATCAATTGTCTCTGCCTGTTGATGGAGTTTTCACACAATAGCATATTGGTGGTGTGTGTTGACTGCAACGAGTATATCTCACTAATAGTCAGATCTGTTGTCTGTGTTCCTTTTTCCCCCTTACTAGTGCAACATTAGCATCCTTGTGTAAAAGTGCAAAATGTGTTATATGTAGTGGTGGCTGGTGAGATCATTTTTGGGTGGGACACAGTATGCAAGTTTTTAGATGCACTTTAACCACATATCAAATCTGGGATATGCCAAAGCACACACACACCACTATTTTAATTAATTTAAAGTAAAATAAAAATACACAGTATGTTTTCAGTTTCATTGAATTTTTATATTTCACCTGTCTGTCAAACATACATTTTCCCCTGACACTGTTGTCAAAGTCAGGCATGTCCCCTGACAAGTGTCTTTTCCACTGATAGTATAGACAATGTATTTAGACCTGTGGTGAAGGTAGTACGGGTAGATCGCATGGCATTTAAAAAACATATGTTTAAGTAAGTTAGCATATATAGGCTAAATGATATACTGTTCCAGCTACAATGCAAACCCCAGTCTACCGCATTGTAGTCAGTGGTGTTGGGAAAAACACATTACAAAAGTAATGTGTTACTTTTTGTTGTGATGCAGTAGTGTAAGGTATTACTAATCCATTTTCAGTAATATTTTACTCGGTACATTTTCAATAGCACTTGCGTTACTCGTTTTTTGCCCATAATTGAATTATTCAACTGAAAAGATAAATACATACATACATACATACATAAAAACAGCAAAAGTGTGAGACCAGAGCCGTATAAAGAGAGTTACGATAAGCTTTGATGTTGCCGCTCTGGTGATCATGTAGTTCATTCAATCCTGAATATTTCCAAACTAACCAAGCACTGTCGTGTTCTTCTATTGGACTGACAACAGTGAGTGTGTTAATACATGGTAAATCTGAAAATCAACCGCACACAACCATTGTTGCACTACAGTATGCATCGTTGTGTCAGTTATGCTTTTGAGTAGGGGGGTTGACCACTGACAGGCACTGGTGCCACCATGGGGTGGTTGGGGGATTACTCTCAGCCACCCCATGGAGGTGCATTGGATTTCTGTGGATTTAGGAAATGCATTTTAAATCACGACAGTTAATGATGTGAAAATGGTTTTAACACAAAACAACAACAACAACAACAACAACAACAACAATCATACATAATATAATAATAAGAATGAGAAACAGAGCACAATGGGGTCCTACACACCCCCAGTGCTCGGGCCCTAAAAGTAGATGCAGCCGTGTTGCTCTGTTCTCCTCCCCCCTCCTCCTCCCCGGAGCTGGAGAAAGCGATACAACAAAGAAGACTTGTGAGGGTATGTATGGTATACAGTGTTTACAATTTTTGTACAGTACAATGTACACTGGATATACTTTATATACGTGCGTACTGAATGTGTGAGCCGTTTGCTCTCTGAAGTTAGCATGCTAAGCAGAAAAGTTAGCATAGCTAACTAACCACTTTGCTGAATTGCTGTCAATTTACAGAGGTCAGAGGATGAAACTAAAATGTGACATTTCACATTTTTTCGGCAAGAGTGGAAGTATTACTAGGGAGAAAAGAGAGAATCGTGAGAAGCAGAACCCAGATGTAGAAGTACGCAGTGAGGATGAGTCCAGGGTGAGAACAGGGACAGAAGGTGCACACGACGAAACAACGATTTCTGGGCCTGCAGGTAACGTTCTGCTACGGAATTGGATGTTTCTGTTAAGATAACACCAGTAGTAATCCATTGGCCTTGGCGTTGTGCATTAACTCATTCCCTGCCAGTGATTTTCAGAGCAGCCAGCCTCTCACTGCCAGCGGTTTTGGAGAATTATGACTGATCTTTCAAGACCCA
>JAQQZY010000001.1:233121-256641 GCA_030068375.1 Ostorhinchus rueppellii
CTGGTTTAGTAAATACTGCAGAGAAAAATAAAATCTGTAAATACAAGTGTTCAGGCCTTGGACAAAGTTGTGCTCTGGAAATATTCACATCTGTTCAACAATAATAACATGTAAACTTGCATCCAACCAGCAGCAGTAGCATTATTTCAGTTTTATTGCAAGAAAAACTAGCATGTTAGTGATAGAGAAAACCACTGTGGTACCCCATGGTGTGGAAAACAGGAAGTTCATACAAATAAAATAGATCAATTATTGCAGGTCTTAGCAATATGACTATTGTGCACACTGTTATCATAACGATATTTTTGCGATATATTGTGCAGTCCTAGCTATTATATCAGAAACAGAGAAAACTGGGGAAAAAAGCGCTCAATGACCACCGCCCCTGTATAAAGAGGGTTTAAACATTTTATATCAGTAGATGATTTTGGTTATTGGTGGATAATTGGGTCTTTATGCGTTAAAGCTGACATTACATTTTAGTAGTACTCATCACCTTCAATTTATCATTTAAATACAGACAAACAAGTAGACAAACATTCCAGTCTGTGTTAATGTTTGCAGGTTTCTTTTCTATTTCTTTCTTGCAGTCATTGGGATGTAGGTGGAAAACGTCACCATTTTAATTGAGATACGTGATGGTGAATGGAGCTGAATAATCCTCAGTTGCATCTCGCCACCATTATATGGCAGTGTAGTCAATATTAAGCAGACCTTGTGTTTTACTGAAAAGTACTGTTTTGTGCTTTGAAGGACGTAGTTCTCGATCATGTGGTGTGTGGACATGTGAGGGAGGGTTGGACAAAGCAGTGGGTTGGAATAATGCACTGATTGCATGATCTACACTTGAAATGAAGTTGGCTGAGTATGCATCCGTTCTACTTAAAGCATTGTGCTCACGTCTTCCTCTATTCTTTTCTGTCCTTTTTCTTTTTTCGTTAATACATTGTTAAATGTTTAAGGTGTTGGCATCATTGACCCCAAGTGAACGCTGACACAAAATTATGAACAGTTGATCTTTGTAACTATATTAGTTAAGATGTTACAGCTAGATTTATTCCACAGTAGAATGGAAGGAGATGCATTAATCAGGTTTTAGGTTTTTTGCACAACAAGTGTTTGGTTTGGCGAGTTAGCAAAAATAAATAATGAAATATTGCCTCATGTGAATAACTAATCAGGCAAGTAACATACAAATATAGTGATAAATGATTAATTAAGATGCGTCTTTTGGCTGAAAGTAAACAAAACATCATCTGTTCATTCAGATGGATAGAAGATTATTATTCCACTGAGATTCATTTATACCTCCAGATTACACTGTACCTTTAACTTAGACTGCAAGTTGTTTTCATATGAATAAGTATTTGAAGAAAAATCTATACTGACAGCAGGGGACATCCAAATTCTTTAATAATGCATATGATTAAAAGTCTCAGTGGAAGTGTTATATACATATGACCCATTAGCCGTGTTGGTTTATAGGCCGGTTGCAAGTAATTATCATCAATAATCTAAGGCTAGTGCGTCGTAGGTTTAGTCATCAGCTGTTGTGTTAGTATTATTGTGGCACCAGGTCCTTGTCTTTAGCCTTTATGATGTGCTTGGTTCTGTTTCCACCAGCATGCTGCCTCCTCTCAGGTGTACCAAGTAATGAATATCCACTGCACGCAAAAGTGGAGGAAGCTGCCCCCCCCCCCCCATCTCTGTGTTTTGTTCTCACATGAGGCACTTTAAAATCCAGGGTTCACGCTGGGGTCAGACACAAATAGACTCCACAGCCCATGGTACTGACTCATGTAGCGGTTCATAACTGCCTACAGCTGTGACTGTTTTCTTTTGACCTTGATCTTTCCTCAGAGTCGAGGAAAGTTCAAAATAATCTCAGTTTGGTCATCTTTCCATCTTGCATGCCGTTACAGATTCTGGGCACACTTTAAGCTCACAGACAAACACATGTTGTCTTGTGTTATTCCAGAGGATGATTTCAAACTTGTTTTGTTTTTTTTTTCTCTTGTCTTCACATAAACTCGGGGCTGACAGGAGAGACGCTCCAGCGGCTGCGCAGGGACACGGTGAAAGATGCGTCGGAGAAGGCCAAGGAGGCGGCCAAGACGCTGGCTTCAGCTACAGTCCCTCAGAAACCACAGCAATACGTCTGACAGGACAGGACGCAAAGCCCTGCCCGCTGACAGGAAATCAACACAACGCCTTCTGATGAGCTCCATCATCGCAGCCGGACTGAGGTCGTACCGGACCGAGGACATTGATGGACGCTGCTTGAGTTCTCTGAACTTTGCGATCTTTCTGTGCTGTGTCTGTTAGATTACGACTGACTTCGTTCTCTGCTCTGCTGACTGAAGCTTTCATGAAATCTCAGGTGCTGAGCCTTTGTATGAAACCTACTGCCTTTGTTTTAACTTTCAGACGTTGACCAGCTCAACCTGGTAACGCTGTAACAATGTCAGCTGGAAATGCACACTTTGGCCAATGTGAGACGCACACATAATCTAGTATTTGAACCTAGTGAGATATTTTTATGCAAGATGATTCTATTTTCATGAACAGTTTGGCACTTTGGGATTTTATTTAACAGCCATCGATGCAAGTAGCTAGGGCTAAAACTAACAGATATTTTCATTATTGATGAAGGTGTCAGATTATTTTCAGTATTTTTCTTGATTGTTTTACTATATAGCAAAAAAAGTATCTCCTGTAGCCCAAAATGAAGACCATCAGAGTCCTTTGTTACCTAGTAACCGTCCGACATGTAGACATGTTTCAGTCCTTCTCATGGAAGACAAACAAGGGGCAGAAAATTTGGTGATTGTCACATTTAAGATGCAAATGTTTGTTAATTTTGCTTGAAAAGTCACTAAAATAATCAACAGCAGTTTTTCCCCTTATCGGCTGATCTTCTGTAGTGAATATCACATTGTTTTAGTTTATTGTTGTCATTTGACCAAACCATGAAACTGTGACTGTTTCAACTCGATGGTTAAATACAAGGCAGATATGTCAAATAGCTCAAGAATATCACGCAATATATTCTGTAATATTGCAAGTGGTTAGTGTGTGTGCCTGCAGAGTTTGTACTGAAACACTGATAATGAAAGCATGCCAAAGTGACTTAATGTGAGAAGTCATGATGAGCCATGTCTGTGATTTAGCCTTTATCTGTACCACTGTTTCTGGGACGTGTTGGCCACTATCGATTATTTCTGCCTGTTTAGATGAAGCTTAACTATTTGAGGAAAATGACATTGTTCTTAACATTTCAACGATTGCATTCCCTTATAGATAGAATTGACTGGAGTTTCTGCTGCAACACTTGAATTACAGTTGAATAATTAATGTTATTTATATTGAAGGATTATTTTAGCACAGTTTGTGTGTCTACGTCTTTATTTTAGTCAGGTAGGAAGATGTTTTGTCTACATAACATCTCAGAACAGCATTTGCAAGAGTTAAAGGTGCTTGTCCGTCTGTATTAGTTTAGTCGTGCAGGACAGTCAGATCATCTTTAACTTTGCTGGTTTAAGTTTTATTTTTCATTGTGTCAATGGAGTTGAATAAAATTTGATTTAATTTATTCAGTGTTGTCGTTCATTCATTTGTAGCTCCGGCTGAGAGACCACGAGCTACTGTGAAAGTCCTGAGTCCGTCTTTGTCTTCATCGTCGTCTTCTTCGCTGTTCTCTTCTTATTAGTTGTCATCTTTGCCATTGTCTTCGTCGTCTTCATTGTTATCTTCATCGTCTTTGCCATTGTCTTCGTCATCTTCATCTTTGTTGTCTTCGTTGTCTTCATGATTGCGGTTGTCTTCGTCTTCATCATTGTTGTCGCTTTTGTCATTGTCTTCATCATTATCTTCATCATCTTGCTCTTTGTCATCTCCGTTGTCTTCATCTTTGTTGTCTTCATCATCTTTGTGAGCAATTTCTTCAAACATTTTTCATCAAACCACCGGCCAGATTCCTTTCAAATTTTATATGTACCTTCCTTGGGACAATATCTTTTTGACAGGTTTTTGAAATATTAAAAAAAAATGCATTTACTTATAATGGTCCAATTTTTTGAATCGGAAATTGTTACAGATATCACCATAGTTACTACTGAGGACTGATAGGAAGTTATATGTGGACTTTCATTTGGATCTGTGACCTTTGACCTTGAACCTTGAAGGGTCACCATTGTCTACATTTTACCAATCTTCTGAAACTACAGGTTGGATACATCTAAAAAAAAAATATATGGAACTTCCCAGGGACATTGTGTACAGTTTGTTCACAATTTTTTTTTTTAATAGCTTTTTGGATTTGTTATGAATTTTTAACTCATCAAAATTTTTTTTTTACTCATAATGGGCCATATTTTGAAGGCTTATAACATGGAAATGGTTAGCGATGTTAATATATTTACTACTGAGCACTGACGGGAAGTCATAGTTGAGTTCTGGAGTGAAAATACCATCCACTTATTTTTAGGAGTTTGATCTCGTGCATCCGGACCATAGCGGCAGAACCTGACAAACTCACAAATTCAACTTGTTATTGCTCCTTGATAGAACATGCTGCTGAGAAACAGGGCCACTGGTCTTTTTTTTTTTTTATTTATTTTTTTATTTGTGCAACAGCAGTGACAAGTGAACCCAGACCTTTAACAACTGGTTAATATTACAGACTATAAGTTAAGTGTCACAGCTGCACAAACGGAAAGTCCCACCACATCTTTACAGCTGTTATCTTCTCATTCCTTTTGCTTTATTGACTCCACGCTTCTTATTTTACTTTCAGTCTCCCTTCCTTCCTCCACACAGTTCATCATAAATCATTTACACATGCAATAATCAGACAGTAGCATCTTTATGTATAAAACATTTTAATTATATTACAATAAGAGAATACACAATACCTTCAAGTGTTTGCCAAAGTGTAGCCAGCACCAGGTACTCGTGTACACGCATTCACACACACAAAAAAAAAACAAAAAAAAACACAAAAAAGGAACTTATATAACATCTTCTGAATGCATATAAGACATCCGCTAAAAGGAACATATTCACAGGTCTCTGGCACAGAACTCTCCCTACTCTGAACAGTATGCGCTATTTTCCTCCTCTCTCCTCATGTACTAACCACCAGCTCGGCCTCTCTGCTGCCTCTACGTCTGAAAGATGACCTACTGCATATGCTGGTGTGACACTCAGGCTCTGAAGCATCACTTAAAGACAGAAAACAGGGAGAGAATAAGGTAGGCTGAGGTCTGGAAAAGGGGATGCTGACCCAAAGCCTGCAGTTCACTGGTATTAAAGCTATTGATGTGGAATTACAAACAGGAACTAATCTTACTGCATGGAAGGTTTAAAAGTGACTACTTATTTGGCAGGAATAATCTTTTTAAGGAAGTTGATTTTTGTGAGCACCGTCACTCAGTGGGATGCTCAGGGACACGACAGGATGGTGTCTTCTGTTCCATTCGCGGTCTGCTGTATACTGGTATTTCGTCCCATACGCAGCCTTCTGTCTTTGTCTCAGTTTGCGCTAACTTTGCTTTTGTGCTCTTTGAAAAACCCACACAACTGAGCTAAACGTCTGTGCAACAAGTCACATGAAAGCATAAATCGAACCCTGCGTGCACTTTGAAGTCTACAGTGTTTTTAACTGAGCCCTCCTCTCTCTGAAGACTCTTGGCCGTCCAAATAAAACTCTGACTTGGCTAATAGTTCAACGTTTACTTTTTTTTTTTTTGCAATAAAGGAGGCCAGATTAGACATAAGAGCATCTGTGACTGATTGGAACAGTCTTATTCATCGGTACAATCTCAGCTTTTTCAAGAAAATAACTTTTTCCAAGGCACATCATTTAAAAAAATCCCATAACAACTATCCATCCATCAGCATTTAAAAAAAATGTTACCACGTCCAAACCACTCGTCCTCACTTTTACTTTGTGCTATGTATACTTTTCAATGATGCCGCTAAAAAATTATAATCTCTTATCTGGCCCTCGATTCATCCATTCAATCTGTTTTTTCTCTGTCGCTTTTCCTCAGGGAGGTTCTGTGCAAGAGAATCATCTTATGCCATTAATATGGTTTACTCAGTTGTTCATTTCAAACTGAAAAAAAAAAACAAAAACATTTTTGCTACAACAGTCATGTACAAATCATTGACATGAATGTAAACTCTCAGTGACAAAAAGAACAGCTTTTTTGAAAATTCATCTCTCGTTGTTTTTTTTTTGTTTGTTTGTTTGCTTTTTTTAGCCTCCTGCAGTGCATGGAGAGAGTGCAGATAGGAGGTTCATTTCATCAAAACAAAATAAAGAAGTTGGTCACCAAAAATGCACCACAGAGTCAAAAAAAAAAAAAAAAAAAGCATAACCACCATGTCTTGTCAAAAAAATCCTGCCCGCCCACCCTCCCACAGAAAGCACAAGATGGTAATATTGCTGTGTCTTAAGAGCTCCCCTGATCAATGGGTAACACTATACGGGACAGCCCACTGGGAGCACGGAGGATAACACCTTAAGCTGCCATCGATTGGATTATTCTTTAATCGCTCCTCTCCCAGTGACTCCCAATGAACAAACACATAGTCAACATACAATATAAGTAAAATGACAAAAAAAAAAAAAGAAAGATAAACACGCTTCAAGCCCAGACGTTTTGAACCCCGTTACTGCTGACGGTTTGGGGTGACTGGAAGCTGCCATGGGAGTTTCACCAGTGTGTTTTTTTTTCTATTTTTCTGAGACAGATGCTGCACTGGCAGACAGGTGGGCGTCAAAAGAGAGGTGGGAAGTGCCTGGACAGGGTAGGGGCTTGGATTTGTTTTTTTCTTTTCTTTAGTGAGGTCTCCTCTTCACATGCCCCTTTGTTTGTGGAAGTGTTTTGGCATGGTAAAGGGGTGAAACCAAAGCTTTCAGCCCCGCCAGAGACGACGACGAAGAAGACAGAGGAGGAGAGGGGTTAAGAGGAGGAGAGAGGACTGTGTTGCAGGGGTGACAACCTGAGTAGGGACCGAGGGAGTTGGGGGGGAGGCGGAGGATGGGGGATCAAGGAGGTCGAAGGCTCACCAAGGCACAGAATGACAGCAGGAGAGTCACCCAGGGAGAGGGGCCAGTGTATCAGCTCCCCTGCCCCCACTCTCCCTTTAACAAGCCTGGCCTCCTGTCTGTCGCTCATATATTTATATATATATATTTATATATAGATAGATATAGATATACTCACTCTTTTTTGTCTTTTCATTACAAGAGAACATTTAGGAAAATATAATACAAAATTTAATACAAGAAATATAGACTACACTGGCTAATATCACTTTAAGTGACAAGTAGCTTCTTTTGTATGCAAGTTTGTTTTTTTGTTGTCTTTTGAGTCTTTTGTGGATTTTTTTATTTGGTCAGACCTGCCGTGGTGGACTGGCCCTTTTTTCTTCAAAGTATTGGGATGCCAAGCTCTAAGGACTTTCAAAGACTGAGGCCTAAGAATTTATAAATGGTCAGAGAGCGACAGAAGCGCCTCCTCCGTCAATAGTGACTATTGTGCATAACCTTACAGACAAGTTAAAACAAAGACTTTCACCTATATTGGTCTTCAGCAGTGCCCAGAAGCTTCAGGAATATTGGCAAGAGAGAAAGTCAGGTTATTAGTCTTGTTACAGAAATGAAAGTACAACTGAAAATTATTAGTTTGACTAAGGTAACTAAAATAAGTGCACCTACAGAGAACAAATCATTAGAGCTGGCTTTTTTTTTTTTTTGGAAATTTTTACTTTTTTTAACCCCACAACTTCAGCTTTGACCTGCTAATCAGAACAAATTTGGACAAATCCACACACATTAGTAATGAAAAAGCAACAGAGCTGTAAAGAAATGCAAATTCTGATGGGATGGCGACGTGAGCATAAAGGGAAGGATCCTTTAGTGAAAACGAAAGGACGACTGCGCCCTTCTTTTCGGCGGGTCCACTCTGACTAAGCACTCACTTGCCATCCACAGGGTAAAACGCTCAAAAGAAAAACAAAAAAGTCTCCTGTAACACCTCGTTGTCCACCATTTCAACCCTTAAAGGAAACACCTGCCTCCTCTATTTATTGCTACATCAATGAGCTACTGACAAGGAAAACAAAAGATTTCAATCAATCTTTAGGAAATAGAGTTTTAGTTGTGAGGCAACTCCTTTTTATTTGACATAGTAGTCCATCCACAACCATCTGGTGGTATAGTGTAGTGGTCAGTAGTGTGGATTAGTGGTTAGGTAGCCCAACCAGAGGGAGACATGAGGATCTTGACAGTAACTGTACATCTATATACATTGTTTTTTCTCTACTAGAGCTCTGTTACTTTTTCAGTTTGCCACTTGAGTAGAAGTAGCTATTTTTGAGTGCCACTGCACAGGTATAAAACTACTCTGTCCATTTTATTGTTTGTTTAAGGGAAGACACTGAATGTTGGTTTTCGAGGTCTGGATGTTGTACGGTTCACAGAACAGATCTTTTACCCTTATCTTTCGGTGGAGCCTTGTCTGTGTTTTTATTTCTGACATGAAGCTCACATTTTGGTTTTGGCCTATCCTCAACACACTCTAAAATCCTGATTTACAAGTCAAAGCTGCAGTCTACCCCAAAAAAAACCACAAACTCTGCTCTGCTCTGTTCTCTCTGAGCCTGCGGCGAAACTGGGTAGGGGTTGTGAGGGCAGTGGGAGGGCAATGGGAGGGCAGGGCGCGTCAGGAGTCAGGGGCAGGTTCAGGCAGGATACAGTTGGGTGAGGTAGGGTCAGTGGTTTAGGAAGGAGGGGAAGGGGGTTAGGGTCAGGAAGGCTTTGAGTGGCGTTTCAGCCCCATATGCTTCCTGGAGAACCGAACCAGGAAAGGAGGAACATGTTCGGGGTGTACTGCCTTTTGTGGTGTGATACTGGAAGAAGCATGGGGGTTGAAGAAGCTGGGTCAGGCCTGGGGGTGGATGTTGGTGGCGCTCAACAGTGGTGTGGCTGCAGTCTGTGGGAATGTGTGGCCGAGTAGCTGGTGTCGCTGGAGCTGCTGCTTTGGAGGCTGTAGTGGTCTTCCTCCTCACCGTCGCTGATGCTGTCCACGCTGTCTGCCTCGCCAGGGGTGAACTCCATGCCCTCGATGTCCACCTCTGCACACAGGGAGAAAAGAAAATACGCAGAGTTATTTTCAGCGCTGCGCAAAAACAGAGCAAAGAGAGAGGAAACTGTTTACTTCCACCCAACGTTGGGTATGTTTATTAGGAAGGCTGCTGCGCCTGTGGATTAAACTTGGATTTAGGCAGCCATTAACTCTGGGTGAGCAGGCAGATCTTTGTTCTTCAAGGGCTAATCCTCATCCATTGATAAACAACTGCATGTGTGTTTACCTCAACCAGGATTAGCAAACATGCCGTAACATTTTGAGCTAAGCATTTCATGGGAGTCCGCGCCACCGTTTGGACTTTCAGGATAATAACATTCAAATAAAACCTGCCTCAAGTAATGCTCCTGACATTGGAAGCTGATTATAGTTTATTTATTTATTTATTTATTACATTTCTGAGGATAAAATAAAGCTGTTGAGCTCGAATCAGACCTGGAACATTAAACACGACTGAAACGGAAAAAAAACCCAAAACCGCATAACACTATTGGTGTTGTTGAAGAGAGCCCAGATTTGTTATCTCTAAGCTGAGGTGTTAACCTTTGACCCAGAGCATCACCTACAAGTACGGCCAGAGCTAATCATCAGTGGCCTTTCACCTGCCTACAGCGTCAGTGCAGTTCAGGAGTGGAAAGTGCCAAGAATGCAAATGGATCCGACTACTTTTACATACAGACAAAAGCAGAAGCGGTGATGAGTTGATTATTCATTCAACTACAACAACTTCAGAGAATGTGTCTCCAAGTCCTACCATGAGATAGACATTGGCTTTTGATGATTTGCATCATGTCAGTGCCATCTGCATTTGATTTACATTCATGCCACCACAACAATGTCCCGAGCTGGTCAAATGGTAAAGGAGAGCAGCATGTTACAGATTCAGAATACAGTAGAACACAGGTGTGAGTGGGCCGCCAAAGGGTTCAATCTGACCTGTGGGATGAATTTTTGAAATGCAAAAATCGAAGATATTAACAATCAGGGGTGTTAAAATCTTTTTTATTTCATATTCCGCATACAGATGAATATGATCTGAAGTGGGTCAGACCAGTAAACTAATAACATAATAATAATAACTTCGAAATAATGACAACTTCAAATTTGACTGTTTTGTTTGAGTGTAAAAAATTAAATCCCATGACAATGTTGATATTTACAAACTATCCTTCCACACAAAATGTGACTAAAAAGAACAAATATGAACAACCTGAAATGCAGTTTTATCAATATTCTGCCTGTTACGAAATGTTGTGTGTATTTGTAGATCCACTGTGATCTGTACGTTATAATGCACGTGTCAATAATAAACTGACGCATTATATTATTAAAATTGTATTTATTTTTCTTAAGAAATTTCAGGTTGCTGTTGTATCAATTTTTTTTTTCTTTTAATTTTTTAATATCACAAATGTGCACCCCAGTGTTCCTGTTCTAGGGAGTTTAGTTCTTAATTTTGGATTGTATAAATTACATCTCTGATCAAACAGTCATCGTTATCTGTATTATCTGTGGAGTCACGGGGGGGGGGGTTGCTGTGTGATTCAGTTGTAATTTACAGATGAATGGATGACAATGGTGAACTGTTATGTGAATAAACGTGAACCATGGAAAATCCTCATAAAGGTTGTTGGTATTCATTGTATGATTTTTTTGTTCATGGTTTCTGCTCTTCTCTCCTTTAACAGGTCCTATTTATTTAGTTTCATTATAATTTCTTTCTTTGTCCAGTTTACTCAGCTCTGGTTCTAGTTCTTGTTCCCATTATAATTCTCTCCATGGTTGTTATTGTTAGTATTGTTCATATTGTCTTGTGAGGGTCTACACCACCTCCTCTCCCCTTCTCTCCTTTCTTCTCTCTTCCCCCTCTCTTTTCCTCCCCCCTGCCGCCTCATGTCAGGTCCAGCATTGAAATGTGATTCCACAAAACTCATATTAAAGACAGTAGAATATCAAGGGAAGCCTCATATAAACTGTGAAGCCTCCCTTGGCAAAACAAATGTGTTTAGCACCAAAACGTAGCCAGACTACCATTCTGCTGTCAGGATACTGGACAAGACAAGTTAAAAAAAAACAACAAAAAAAAAAAAGAAAAGAAAATCCTAATAAAAAGAGAACTGAAAAAAAAGAAGAAATTTCAGGTTATTCAGGTCCAGGGTATTCACATTTTTAAGGAAATGTTGTAGATGTAAACTTTTTTTTTTTTTTTTTTTAACATGTAGACAAAGATATTAAAACTTTCATAATGTAACTTTACTCTTTTCACTGTTTCGTTACTGGTCCGGCCCAGTTGATATTATATTAGACCGAATGTGGCTCCTGAACCAAAATGAGTTAGACACCCCTGCAGTAGAACATCTCTGGAATCAGTCAGATGCCGTCGTGGAAGAACGCGTCCCATCCTTTATTTACACACTAACAGCAAACCGGACTTAGAGTAGAAAAACTAGTCATGTTCAGTAAAATAGCCAATGTTATACTATCATATAGGATGTTTTTGGAATCATTTTATTGCTTCATTAACGGTACAGATGTCAAAATCACCAGCACCTGATAATGCACACCTCCCTTCTGCAGCTTATAGTCAAGGTCCAAAATCAAAAGACTAAACATTCATCCACAGTTATAGCTGAGAGTTGCATATTCTACCCCACACCTGTCTAAAAACACCTGTGGTTCGACAGAAACTGGCATCACAGAGTGGATTTTCTACACCCTGAAAACACAGGCATGGAATATATGCAGTTTTGCGTCCTCTCAGAACACTAACGATAAGGTGAAAAATAATTTTGGAATCTGTGCAGTGATATTAAAAAAAGGAACCACTGCAGCTTTAATGTATATGATGCTTTTTCATGCTGTAGATGTCTACGGTTGTGGTCATTTTAACTACTTTCAACTACTTTCTATATGGTTGTGTAGTTTAATCTACAGCAGGATGACATCATCATCATCATCATCATCATCATCATCATTATTATTATTATTATCATTATCATTATCGTTATCATTATCATTATCATTATCATTATCATTATTATTATTATTATTATTATTATTATTATTATCAGTAGTAGTTCTTGTAATAGCAGTATATATTATATTTTTTGGGTGAGTCAAATATTATTATTCATACTATTATTGTTGTTATTTCCACATATTTGTAGTGTCCTTGTCCTGTTAGGTGTGTCTAAAAGTCACCAGTCCTGTTTTCAGCTTTGCATGCATTTTGTATCTAATTCAAGAGGTATTTGAAAGAGTTTATTTATCTTAAAATAAACTATCTATAAGCACGATTGCTTCCTTGGGGTTCCCTTTCATGTGGATCAGTTGTAAACTGCACTTGTATAAGATGTTTTCTCTCTTTGTGCATGAATAATATATATCTGAATCTGAAAATGGAGTGTTCTTAACTATATCCTTACCCCTTTGGTTTGTTCCGAATATGTAGCGACACATTTGGGGATGTGTGGTTCAACATCAAACAGGAATGGTATAAAAATTTGTAATCCTAAAAGTATGGCAAATATAGTGTTGTAAAAACCAAAATATTTCTGTTCTGGGATGCAGAGGAGTAGAAAGATGTGTCGTATGATATATACTCGAGTAAAGTACAAGTGCCTCTATTTGTACTCCAGACAAGTTGAGTAGTTAGTTATTAAATTCCACCTCTAAGTCTCATATAAACTGTGACGCCTCCCTTGGCAAAGCAAATTTGTTTAGCACCAAAAGGCAGCCAGACTATCATTCTGCTGTCAAGATGCTGGACAAGACAAGATTAAAAAAAAAATAAAAAAAATTCCACCACTATTTTGAGTCAGAGGTTTAATTTTATAGCCCGAACACGGCTCCGACTCCCAGCCACTTCATTAAAATAAAGACAAATGAGGATGTGGTGATTTGTGTTTGGCGTGGGCTGTGTATTTTGTCACATGTGGGTGTGTGTACCTTGTTCTGAGTCGGTGGAGATAGTGGAGCCCATGCTGTCGGTGCGGATGCGCTCCACCGATCCCGACACAGAGAGCTGCTCCAGGCGACGTTTGAGGTAGCGGTGCTCTCTCTGCAGCTGCTCCTTCATGTTTAAAGCCTTCCTGTCCTGCTCCTCCAGCTTCTACACACACATAAAGGCCAAGATTGAATGATAATGCATGATGAACCCAAACATCCCCCCTCCTCACTCTGCCGTTTGTCTGTTTTTACAGTGATACAGTGTTCCCTTTGTTACTTTACTTAACTATTACTGCTGCCACTCCATAAAATTGTACCATAAACCATTGTTTTCTATGATCTACAGCTCATCAGACCACTTCCTAATTCAACCACTACACATTTAATCATGTAATAATCCAATAAGGGTCTAAATTACTGTGGATTGGAAGAAAGATATAAATATTCAGCTCTTTTAAGATGTTCAGCTCAGTGTGGGGTTGGGTTTGCGCACGACAGCTCTGTGGTGACTCAAAAACATGGCAAACTCCTGTGAGCCCTTGTGATACGAGAAGACACAGCACAGTGACGAGAAGTAGCGCAGATGAGCAGACAGAACATGCATGATAAACAGGAAATGAAGGGTTAAAACTGGCTGTGTGTGAATTTTCCATCAACCACAGTGCACTTATGCTGCTACTTGTACATAGTGGTGCAGCGAGACGTCTACAGCTTTCCCTTTACATTTCAAAGTTCATTACAAGCATTAAAAAAAAAAAAATTACTGATGTTATTTAACCCTTCTTTATCTGTTTGTGATCTGTGTGACCGTTACTGAACCGTAGAGAAGGGGGTGTAGTATCTGCTTTCACATATCTTAAGATCAGGAACATATTCTAATCATTTCTTAAGCTTCATTTTGTGTCGGTTTTGGGAGAAGTTTGTCTAGCAGGCCTTGAACTAAAAACTAAAAGATTACAAAATTATACCACTTTAAAGAAGACGAGAGGGAAAAAATAAACATGAGTCTAGATGTGCTTTTACAAGAGCAGAAAGGAGCTTTTTCTGTCTTTATAGAATAAAAAGTTGCAAGTTACTCCATTAAATAATATTAGATATCTTCAAAATGATTTTATCTGCCAAGATATAAAGAGACATTCACTTGAGAGTTACATATAAAAGAGAAATCAGCAAACTCTTATTTGAAAGGCCATGCTTTAGATCAACTTTCAATTAACCCACAATGACCCAGTGCTACTTTTGTGACTAATCCAAAATGAACTTTTCCTGTAGATTGAACCTTTCTTAAATGATTTATCATGATTTATTATTATATTATCCCCTGTATTTTGCATTCTATTCAGTAAAAATCAGGTACTTTCCTATATTTATTTCACTGATGATGTAGATGTTCATTAAAGCTCAAAGTTTCAAAGTTATTAAATCAGATACAGAGAAAACTGAAGAAAAAGTGACTTTTTCAGCAAAGATATCATTAACTGAACATTAAAACAAGTTCGCACATCCACTGTCATTTATTTATTATTAACATTATTAACACTAATGTTATTTTTAATGTCACCGCAATAAATTATCTGTAAAATCATGTTAAACTGTCAGACAACAGCAGCTAATTATAATCTGAATTTATTTTAGAGCACAAACAGCCAGTGCTGCTTTTGTGGCAGTCCCAAAATATTTTTTTCTCTATATTTAACTTTCCTTATAAATTATCCTAAAGTTATCCTCTGTAATTTGAATTTCTTCAATGAACATAAAGCATTTTCCTATATCTAATTAATAGATCATGTAGATGTTCATAAAAGCTCAGATTAAAGTTGACAGTTATTTTATCAAAAAACAGAGAAAACTGAAGGAAAAGTGACTTTTTCAACAAATATATAATTAACTGAACATAAACCAAGAATCAATGTTGTAGAAGCCTCTGAATGTCCAAATGGGTCATATCTGATAACCATGAAAAGATGACAAACTGTATTTTACAGCAATTATTTACATGGATTGATTTAATTAGTAGATCAACACAGGTCGCCAGTGGATTTTAGGGTCTTTATGGGTTAATTCAGGTCTCAATGAAAGCTTAAATTGGTGATCTGACCCACATAGTTTAAACCAGCTGCTGCAGAACTCCTGTCTCTCTGATTTCCTTCATAAAGTTGTGCTTTGCAGTACCTTAATGTGCATCTTGGCCCTTTTCAGCAAGCTCAGTGTGGTGTGTCTCGTGCTGTCTGGACCCAAAGGCACCAGCTTCTTCAACTGCTCCAAGTACAGCCGTAGTTTGGCACGTCTGCAAGCACACAAACACAGAAAGATTCAGCAAATATCCAGAAAAGTGAGAAGGCACATACACAAACACGCTGACAAGAGCTTATCTACATGTTCCTCAAGGGCAGAAACAAGTATTTGTCTTTGTGCTGGAAAATAGACAGTGAGAATGAGAATGTGGACTGAAGACATGATATGTTAAAGCTCTGCAGGTTGGGTTTCAGTTCTCAGTTTGACCACGACATGCAACGTATTCAAAGGGTTGAAATCACACCGATAGACCACTTTAAACGTCTCTACTGCCAACACAAAGGTCGACACTGCAAAACCTGAGTGAGGTGTCTCAAATATGGGCCTTTCTACTTGTTTCATCTTTGTCATCACAATTCTCTGTTATCATTGGTTCTGAGTAATTTCGTAGTTTACCCTGAAAGACCTAGAACTAGTTTTATGGTGGCTTACAAATTATTATCTCTTTTATCTGCATTTAATTTGTTTTTAGTTATTTATCACCGTTTATTATATTATTTGTCTTTCCATTTAACATTTTTCAGTCAAAATCAGGTATTGTATAGATCAGGGGTGTCAAACTCATTTTAGTTCAGGGGCCGCATTCAGCCCAATGTGAGCTCAAGCGGGCCGGACCAGTAAAATTCATTCACTCATTCATTCGTTTTCTGAACCCATTTTCTCCTCACTAGGGTCACAGGGAGACCAGTAAAATACTAGATATAATAACCTTTACATAATAATCCAATTTTTTTCACTTTGTTTTAATGTGAAAATATAAATTACCTGAACTATCATGTACACGCTGACATTTCTGAAGAAAAGTAAGTAAAGTTTCAACAACAATATGTCTCAGTTTGTTATTAACACAATGTACAGATCACCATGAATCTAGTATTTTGTTAAAATTTGACTTTTTTCCCCCTTAAAAATATTCAAGTTCATAATTGTTCAGGATGTTCACATTTTGACAATAGTTTAGTTTCTAAATGTAAATATTTTCATTATAAAATTTGACACTCTTGACAAATTGTAATATCTAATGTCTTCAGTGCAATTTCTTAATTTTGCAAATTCATCCTGCGGGCCAGGTTGGAACCTTTGGCGGCCGGCAGGCAGTATGTTTGACTCCTCTGGTGTAGATGTTCATAAAAGCTCAGATTAAAGTTGACGGTTATTTTACCGAAAACAGAGAAAAGCATGACTTTTTCCGCAAAATATATAATTAACTGAACATAAACCAAGTGTCTCCATTCACTGTCACTGACCAAATTCCATGGGTTTTACTGGTGAATCAATGATGTACATGCCTCTGAGCATCCAAATGGGTCATATCTGATAACCATGAAAAGAACTGTATTGTGTACTGTAAAGGTAAAACTATATTCGGAGGTTATGAAATCAAATCAAAGAAAACTCATGAAAAAGTGATTCAATGTAGAAACAAGTGTTTACAACCACTGATATGTACCAACTACTTGGGTTTTTACTGGTGAATCAATGTTGAACAAAATAACAGGATTTCCAGGTTCACTACAGAGCCTCTGAACATCCACATAGGTCGTATCTGATGCTGTTGAAAAGCTGAGAAAATGCATTTTACCTTGAATTATTTAATGTATGAATGGAATTAGTGATTCAGAAATTCAAGTCAGGTCTTATTTCAAGATTATCATCTTAAAAGTCAAAAGTGTTTAGAACATATTGAGTATTTAGTATCATTGGCTTTGGTCTGACTACACTATCTTTATGACATGTTTGAGTTGTTTGAGACAAGATACTTTTATTTGATAAAGTAACATTAGTTTTGGATAATTTCCTGTTCTGATGGCTGATTATTTGTCTGATTTTCAATGCTTTAATCATTGTTTTTGAGAGCTGAGGTTTTGTAGTGTCAGGTTATCCATTTTTCCCAACTTTATGTGGCTTTTGCTACAACAAACTACACAAGAGTCCTTAAATATCCTTTACTACAGCTGCTAGATGCACAAAAAAAAAAAAAAAAATACACATAATGTTCTGGTCATTCTGTTGGCTGAACTCAAGAATCAAACTATGACCCAGAAAAGCCTAAAATCCTGCCAAAGCCTGACAGGCCAACAACCCTGAATCCATGAGTAAACAGCTCGATGGATGCAGCATCTGGATGTTTCATTCAGTCATAGTGAGGACAAAACGGAGATAATCTCTGTTTGGACTTTGGAGTAACTTTGTATAGATATTGTACATTATTTCTAAGGACCGCCTTTATTCTCAACATTTTTATCGGCAGATTACCTCCCTCCCTGTCCTTGGTCTATTCAGATTTGTTCATAAAGGCCTTTCAATCCTCCATTAGTCAAGCTAGCCCATGAACCAGTTCTTTGTTCTGAGCTAACCTTCCCCCCTTTTCTCCTGTTCCTTTGGCTAACTCCGACTGAACGATAAACAAACTCCAACAATACGAGGTCTCCACCAGCCATCGCCGCAACCACAATAAACCTAATCAGAGAAATGAAGCTCGCAGAGGTTGGCTACAGAGAGAGCACACAGGAGACCACACGCTTTTTTTTTTTAATTCAGGAAGGGCGTTGCCTGTGTTTTTTGCGTAAGGACCCTCTCAGTAGTCCCGTCTGTTTCATTCAGAGGTCAGCCAAACACAGCCTGTGGGCAACCAGACAGGGGAAGCCATCATTTATCAGAAGCTAAAGATAATAATCCAACAGCCTAATGATAACTGCAACCTTCATTTTTTAGGGATTTGATTGCAGATATATAATGCAGATTGGAATTTGTAAAATACAGGCAGGAGATTATCAAAAGTGACCTTTAAACTATTTTTACCTCTTTACAGGTGCATACAGGCGTTCCCATAAAAGGCCGTGTGAAAGTGCTCTCGCTCTTTTATTTCCTCCTCTCCCAGGGGGCAATTCACAAACCCTCCTCCGTCCACTGAACCCCTCCAGTCCACTGCTCCACCCTGCCAACACCAACACACCCTTGTCCCACTGGAAAACAAGTGTCTTCTGAGGACAGGGGCGGGGGCCCACCTTCAACCTGCCCCAGTCACAGCCACATGAAGCATTTGGACTACAGCCAGGGGAAGCAAGCAGGAAGGAGCTGGGGGTCTGCAGCAGAGGAGAGGGGTAGGGGGTGGGCGGGGGGGTGTTTTTTTGGAAGGGAGTGGGGTCCGAGCTAGTGGATGACTTTCTCTTGGGTTGAAAAAAGGGCTCTTTGAGTGCAGTGTGCTCAGCTGCACTAGGCAGTGCTCCACACACATCATCCAAGGGTAACTTGAGCCAATAGGCCACCATCTTGCACCCCCCAACTCCCCCTACCCCTACCCTTCTCCCTCTTGTAATGAAAAACAAAAACAAGGCGTTTCCCAAATACTCTGCCTTACTACCTACCTCCACCACCTCAAAAAACAGCCGTTTTTACAGACTTATTCACCGTGGGCCCCACCTGTATGCTCACCACATATTTTACCTGGCACACAGAGGTACACACATGCACTATAACCACATGAGAAGAAATGAATGCACTGTTTAGTATTCAAATATTCACAACTTTTTTTCACTGCACCTGAAATCAAAAGCAGACATCTAACTACTCAGCAGCCGTGTTGGTGTTATATAGTGATTTATATGCAAACCCTGACCAAGTTCTCAAATCCTTTTTGTGTCAGAATAAATACAAGTGTGAACGGTGCTTTGCAATATGCCTTTAACAAAAACTGTGCTATCGTGAAAATAGACAGGGCAGACATTTGAGGTGTGAAGAGTACTAAACGCAAAGGTATTTAAAAGTACTGTTATTGTGACGTATTAACAAAGTTAACGGTATGGTGGGAGATCTTTTTTTGGAACATTTTTTACTATATTGTTTGAAAACCTCTTAACCATCCCATTGTACCCATTGAAATAGAATGTTTGCAAAAAAAGAGAAAGGTTTTAGTCCAGTCTAGAGGGTGTAACCAGAGGAAAACTCTGACCCATCATTTTACTGATCATCTTTACACTTATTGTCTGGTGTAGTTTCATACTGTCTTCCACTTATAATTATTATCGATCATTCATATATCAGACAGGGGAAGTTGTTTATTTACCTGCTTGACTAGTTTCAGCTACTTCCTGTAGCCTTCGTCAGAAGCATCACATGATGTTACTGTGACATGTCTTATAGGCTGTTCAGGTGAGTTGGTCAGACAGCAGGGAGGGTTTATGCCCCATGCTGTCTGATGTCTTCTCCAGGACTGCATCCCAGGTGTGCGACAAGGTGTATGTGCTGTCATCCCTGTTCACCGTTCTTGGCATGCATTTCCGTATCTCTCCAATTCTTGCGAAGATGGCTTGACTTGCCCAGAAGTATGAGCAGCGCTGCACTGTATGGTACATCAAACACCCTAAAGCTCCCCTTCAGAGGCCTCACTGATGACTTTGTGGTCCTAAAAACCAGAGACCATCCAGTATAGGGACTCCACAGGCAGATAGCTGCAGTGGGAATTGAGGTCAGCACATATGCATACATTTAACATTATGTTTACATTATTGTCATCTTGTTATTGTTTCACTTGATATTCCCTCTTTAACAGATTTAAAGAGGGATTGGAGTCCTGATTTTGGAAATGTATGGAATGAAACAATGAAACACACATTAAACTTACATATTAATGCATGGATAAATAATGCATTGTAAAGAATATTTTGAAAATTTTGGAAGTAAAAAATGCAGATATCTGTCTAAAGTTATTAGGAGTACTCATGAGCTTTTAAACATATATATATATATATTAATTGGTTTGTTTTCAATGTCTGACCCGTTTTTGTGTTTTCTGCGGGGGTGTACATCATAGTGTGCCTTCACAACATAAAGGGTCTGTTTCGCAAAGCAGGTTTGGTGAAAACTCTGAGTCTATTAACCCTGAGCTCTGAGTTTTCCATTTCACAAAGAGAGTTAACTCAAACCAGACAAGGAGCGCTATAACTCTAGCCTGTTTCACAGAAAGAGGTAAATTAAGCTCTGGGTCAGTTACCATAGTAACAGATTACATGACCCTAACCTGGTTGGGACCAGGTTTTACTCAGTGAACCTCGAAGTTCTCTCTGTCTCTGCCCACTTTCAGCCACACACACAGTATTTAATTTCCTCATTCCGTCAGTCAGCAGGTGAGTTTTGGGGTAATGTAGTTAGCAAGAAATGGCTATATAACAGTGGACCTGTAGACTACAATAATCATCCTCCATTCTATAGATTGATGCTACTATCCCACATGACTACTGAAATTCCAAGCTCACATTGAATCCCTTCCCTTCTTTCAGCCTCTGAATCTGACAAAAATGATGAGAACGACATTAGCAGTAAAAGGCATTCAAAGGCTGCTGAAATGTGGAATGAAATGAAAGAACTCTTCAACCAAGTATTTTGTGGGGCTCAAAAGCAGAGCTGTTCCCTCTCATGGGCCTTTTTCAATCTTGTTTGATTCAAACCTAAAATTTTATGCCACCCTTTTCCAGTCATTGCCCCTAAAATTAGAACAAGCCCCAATTATTTTCTGAAATCCCTCTTAAATGTTCATAATCTCTTTTGTTACACAAACTGTCTGCAGTGTTTTTTTTCCCCTTTTTCATGTGTTGACTCATTCACTGGAAATAAGCCTTAATCCTTCTCTTGTGGCAGGGTTTCCACTGAAAGCTCAGGGAAATTAGAACATAAGAGTAAGAAAGAGGGCAAAGTACTCGAAAAACACTTGTCATTAATGGAACAAAATCACTGCTACCAATGTTTCTGTTTGCCTATACATGTCTGATCTCCCATTTTTTGTAGAATGATGAGATTAGAGCTTTTGCTCAATGTCCATGAAGCAAATTTTAATCACACCAGCCCCATTATGCAAAGTGATGAAAATAGAAGCAAAGTTTCAAACTGTTTTTTTTCCCCCCAGGAATGTTGCCTGTTTTACCTGACCAGAACAACCACAAAATTCTACAGTCCAGCTCATCATAAAACAACTTGTGAATAAAAGTAAAGGATGTAGAATATAAATGTACACATGGCAGGGAACTAAGAGATGAAAATAAAAACAAAACAAAGCAGAAGTCTGGCACAGAGGAGACTTGAGTAAAAACAAAAATTGAAGGCAGAGCGACTGCCAAGCAGCCGTGGAGAGACTTGACACCCATGATTGGGTCCATACCAAAGAGGCAAATAAAAGAAGCCCCTTAAGTCCTTGTAATCAGTAGAGGAACAGACAAGGCCAGCCTGGTTTTTCCTCCTTAAGCTGTGGTGGAGTTTTGGGTCCAATGCTAGTCTTTCAGGAGACTCTGCCAAATGGCACCACACATCAAAGTCTTTAGCTGTTAGCCTCCTTGCCTACTCACATCAATGTCCCAGGGATTAGCATTAGCATAATTGAGGTTTATGTACAGATGCTTAGTGCAAGGGCTTGATGGATCACTATTCTGGAATGGGAATGTGTTGTGTAATGTGGATTTTGCATCCATTCTGCTTAAGACTATGAACACCACCCCCATAGCCTATTACACCGTGTAAAAGGGTGCATCGCCACACTCACACTGCTACACTTATCTAAGGCACACAACACATACCAGCAAATACACACAGCTCCTTCCTATATCTGTCTAAAGAAGGATTTAAATTAAATGTAAGAATATAGAATTGTAATATAATGAACATAACTCCAATGAAATGATCAAATTGAATAAAAGCCAATAACTAATCAAAGTTAGCATCTCTTATAATCTTTAATGATTATTTAAGTAATTATTTACCAGTAATGACCTAAATTTACCCAGATTCAAGGTGAAAGTTACTTAAATTGATTGGTTTCTAAGTTTTTGAGGAAATATTTGCAGTTTACATATTCCTTGCCCAAAGCTGAAAACAGGATAGTGCAATTATGTATCAATGGTACTGTGACTTCACTATCAACTAAGCCTGGAAAAATCAACAATTGACATTAACTGACGTTAGTAGAGATTTGTGTGGCTGCAACCCATTAGTTATGTTCTTAGACTGCATCAGTGACTGTGTTTAAATAGAGTCTAATATTCCACAAATAATAGAAATAACAGTCCAATCACAAAGAGAAAATCCTCATTGCTGATTTGATGTTATGAAACTTGATTGGTATCTTTCTGTGATGGTTTGAATGGTTGAATCATTCACTGTTAGGTTTAAGAGGCTTCGGGGTTTCAGTTCCTTATACAGCAACAAATGCCAGTGAAAATACACTGAAAATAGCATATACTAAGTAAGTAAACTGATATTGATTTGTTTTTATACAGGCCTTATCTACTTTCACCAACAGTTTCTGTATTGGTGGAAAAACCAGTACAAAAACTCAAAGTAACCTTTTCAGATGTTTTTGGTTCTGTCCAGGGCAGGGGTGTCAATTTCATTTTAGTTCAGGGACCACTTTACAGCTCAATAAGATCCAAGTAAGTCAGACCAGTGAAATAACAATAACTTAATAACCTTTAAATAATGACAATTCTCAAAATTTTTCTGTGTATTTTAGTGTGAGAAGTGTACGGTTACATAATGAAAATTTTAACAATATTTAGTCCAAGCTTATAATTAACACAACTTACAGATCACATTGGATCTACAAAAGCACAAAACATACAGTAACACATAATTCTATTTTTAAAATTGCACTTATTTTTCTGCAGACATCTCAGGTTTTCCTTATTTCTTTGTGTTATTCACGTTTCATTGTGAAAGGATAGTTTGTAAATTTAAACATTTTCATAATGACATTTTTAAATCAAGGTGAAAATTTGGAGTTGTCATTGTAGCTGTTATTGATCCAACCCACTTGAGACTGAAATGGTCTGTATATGGCCCCTGACTTAAACTTAGGCCAGTTTTGGCCCCTGGAAATATGTTTGACACCCCTAGTATATGGTCTTGTGATAAGCTGTCCCTCCTGATCTCATTACTCTCCTCCTCTTCTATTTGATATTAAACATCTGGTTGACTTCTTTGAGCATGTAAACACTAGGGGTGCAGGTACAGGGGTACAGGTAGCCCATGGTACAGTCCAAACTGCAATTTTTGGACCATGGTTTCGGTTCCATTTAGGTTCGAGTTTCATGCATAAAGAGAACTGTTCTTTTTTTTCTCCCAAAATTATCCA
>JAQQZY010000001.1:272316-286421 GCA_030068375.1 Ostorhinchus rueppellii
TTAAATACCCCCCCCCCCCCCCCCCCCCGTAAGCATCCCTGCCTTAAAGGTCCAGTGTCTCAAGACGGGGTGGGCTCTAGGAGGATCTCACTGCTGAAATGGAATGTGATACTCATAATTATGCTTCTATTAGTGTATAACCATACAGAAATAAAAACAGATGTGTTTTTGTGACCTTACAATAATCCTGAGAGCAGAGGGTCTGTCTCTTCAGATGTGTCCCAGGGAGCCTGACTTTGGAAAAAATATGAATGTCCGTCAAATACAAATCATCGTTTTATGTGAAGTGTACCAACATTTACAAGTATGAAGTATTTCAATTTAAAAGGTCATTTCTCAAAGTCACAGTTTGTGGGAAAGATAATAAACATCTAATTTTGTGTTAAACAGCTTCATGGACTACATATCCTGTCACAAATGATGCACATCTCAAACACCAAAACTGCAGCTTGGCAATTTAGTGCAACTTTGCAACTTCAGTCTTCAAAGGTAAGGCGAAGAAGAATTAAAAGAGGTGAAAACCACTAAAAGCCTGTTGAAGCTGCAGAAACATTTTTACCAATTCTGAACAGATAATGAGAAGATGACAGTGACATTTATGATGACATCACCTCCATGACCTTTCGGGTGTGTAGTATTTGTGTATTTTCACAGTCTGACACTTTATCAGTTGTTGTGACTTTATTGACTTGTAAAATTAGCTTTTAAATTGACAGACATCATATATATAAATAGGGTCTACAGTGGCTCAGAACAGACTTCATCTTGTTATTTCTTGCATTTTCATCCAGCAATAATGGGCATTACTGTCTGTTTCTATGTCTATGTGTGCACCAGCAAAATAAACAGTCAGTCTAAAAGGGACGTGAGTTTTTTTGTTGTTTTTTTATAGCCACTATAGGTGATGGTGACAAGGGCATTTACTTAGTTATGAACTATAACCTCACAGCTAGATATCGCTATTACACACTGACACTAAGAACAAGTCAAACAGAAGGAATTTTGTTTGTTTATTGGTCTTAAAAATATTCTACAAGTGTAATGTGAAGGGCTGCCTGGAATATGACAACATGCATAATTATAAATCATTTTTACTCATTGATATTGGGGAAGACAAAGATTATTTTGAGTCATAACCATCAGGTATGTTAAGTCACAAGTCAGCATCATAAAAGACAAATTCGAAGTTTTGACTCAGAACCTTCATTTGTGAATATGTAAGTACATATTTGGCAACATTATGATTCCGTGCTTTGTGTTAGCAGGCAAATACCTTCAAAATCTTCAAACCAATGTTTTGTCACATAATATTGTCTCTGCAAACTATCAACTCTGTGCCTATGAATGAATTTAACTGTGGAAAAGAGCAAAGTGTCACAAACTGAAAAGTTTTGCATAACACACCAGCAGTACCTGCAAAGCATGTCTGTTGACTTTCTGCAGCCAGATACTGATGGTATAGGTTGTTGAAGTACATTCTGAGGAAATTACAATGGCGTACTATGGGGGGAAGTGGCTCTTAGTTTGAATGATGAGGAAATAGCCTTTCATGGTCCCCAAGAGCTTTGGCTGGAGCCACAAACATTGTTTTTGTTGTCGTTTCTCAGTAATAAGTGTCATATAAGATCTTCTTGGGACATGTATACTGCACAGAGCTTGTCACATATCACAAGATTTAGATGAAGTAAATTGCTGGTTGAATCTGCTGTTGATTTTATTGCTTTTATAAAAATGAAGTTGAATGCCTGACCTTTAAAAATGTGTTTGTCGGACTTAAAATAAACATAATGGCAAAAAAAAAAAAAAAAGTAGAAATACCTCACAGAATGATTTAAAACATCTAAAGAAGTATACGGTCAACAGCCTCTAGAATGGCTCCAAAATAAACATTTCAACCCTCATGAAAAAAGTAGGCCAGTGCAGACACAAACTGCAAATGTTTAATCTTTATGTAGCTTACAAAGAGTACTTAGAGTACATTTTAACCCTATAATGCAAAACATATCATATCATATTTGATACATGAGTTTTAAAGCCCTCTACATGACCAGTGTGTCTTTTTTTTCTTGAAAAACCTGATGTATACAATTAGATACATGCAGTACACAGATAACGAGGGGGGAGGAATTCATTCCCCAGAGGCCTTTCCAGTGACACTATAAGAGTGTCATTAATGAGGAAGGAGGGAAAACTTTGTCACTTCTGAAAAAGAATTACCAATTTGTTTGACATGTTTGTGTTATATTATGTTTTCGTTTGTTTAAAAATAAGAATATTTGTGCATTGAGACCCGACGTATCAAATATGATAAATTCATGGAAATTGGTATGCGAAACAAAGTTTTTGGTTGTTCAGAAGGACAAATAAAGGCTCTAGTTTCAAACAAGTGGAATTTTCTGTCACTGATTTAATGGTTCAGGCTTTACAGGGTTAATTGTCATGTGACGTTCAGAATGGAGGCAAAGGTGGAAGATTTGACATGTTTAAAATTTGTGATCATTTATAAATAGATGATCAATCATTTATTTATGAGGTTTTGATAGCTACTTATAGCAGATTGAAATTCACTGTTCAGCCTGCATGCCCTGAGAAACAAGACCACAGTAAAAAAAAACAAAAGGGACAAACTGACTTACCGATATCCTCGTTTGAAACACAAGCGCCTTTAAACAGTCATACAATGATTAAAATGGAGTTCCATACTCAGAGAGGCTGTTTCACAACAACTCATTTATTTCATTTTGTTTGGTGAAGTTCATTATGGCATTTGGCCTGCACCTCATGACCATTCATTGTGTAATTATAAAGACATTATGCAACTTGTGCTTGTTTTTATCACATGCAGACATACATGTTGATGTAATGGGACTCTGTTGTTCATTTGGATTCCATAGGGCCTTAGTCACATACTGTCATATTTGTCTTTTCAGGCTTTGCTATGTGAGTCTTACTTTGGCTTCACAAATGGGCAGTGTATGAGGCAGACTTTGGCCCTGCAAAGATTTCAACATGCATTTATATCTCTTTATATTTATACATGTTTAAACCTTTGCGTACACTATCATACATATATACATCTGATTAAGTTCTATATTATGTACCCAGAGAAAGTGTGAAGAAGTGAAACTTATTTCCTCCCAAACTTATACAATGGCCTAGACTACTTGATCATGAGTGAATTCAGCTACTTCCCATCAATTTGAAAACACTCTATTTTCTGTTAAATGTACTGATGTACATAAAATATTTTTACCTCTTCTTATGAAATGATTGTGATGATGTGATTTATTCTTAATAGATCAAGTGTAGCTGGTAGTGATATTCGATACCACAGATTTCCCTTTCGATCTGATACTGAGGACAATTCAAGCAGGTATCAGCGATAACGTTCCGATACTTTGTACAAATACACTTAATGTCTTGGGGGGGGTGTGCAATTCAACTTATAATTTCATAAAGCATACAAGATATGAGAGTAATTATTGTTTAATTATTAAGAAGTATTAATTTTTTTTTTTTTACTTGCATATTAATTCTGTGCCTGTTTTTAAACCTCTCCTAAAAACCCACCTGTTATCCTTGGCCTTTTAACTTTCGTGCAATGTTGATATCTTGTTCTGTTTTATATTTCAACTTGTTTTATTTATTTGATTTTTATTTTTTTTACTTTGATGTTTTTTGATGTTTTTATTAATTTGCATTGTGTTTTTAGCATTCTGTACAGCACTTTGGTCCACTGTGGTTGTTTTAAAGTGCTTTATAATTAAAGTTGGATTGGATTAATTCAAGTTGCATGAACGTGTTAACATGAAAATGTTAAACATGTAACTTCAACAAAAAAAACCCCAGCATTGACACTTTCCCTCATTCACAAGTTTTTGTTAAGGAAAAACAGCATATTTATTGTTTTTCCTCACTCTGCTGGGACAGAAGTGGCAGTCATTCCAGGTACCTTAGGGCTGGGAGGAACTGACTGAGAAGTGAGTACACACTTACCCAGGCGGAAAAAGAAGTAGTTCCCATCAGTCACATATTTGGACAAAATCCCAATAGTTTTGATACTTTCTACTGTGTTCCTGATGTAAATTACCTTAAATGACCAAAGTATCAAAAGTACTGATATTTTGATTTGTGAATCCATTCTAGAGTATAATGATCTGGTATCAGAGATATCGATTTCAGTATCAATCCGCACATCACTCATAGCTGAGACTCAGTATATAATCAATGTACCAAGTCAAAAGTGATTACTGCTGTGTATAGATAGGAAAAGTAAGAGGAATGTGTCAGGAAAAAAAGTATTACAACTCAGTGGAAAATAATATATTCTATCACACATTAAAAACATAGAATAGAATAGAATAGAATAGAATAGAATAGAATAGAATAGAATAGAATAGAATAGAATAGAATAGACACATATTTGCCTTCACTTCTAAATACCAGAAATAAGAGAAATAAGAATAGTCCTTATCATAACCTCACCATCACTGTATCATAAGCTTTAGAATCCACACTGTAATGATACTAATAATGATCATCATCTTTACCTATTACCATCCTTAGTATATTTATTATATTATTGCTGTATTTCAATTTATCAATAGTAATACCCAGGTGCTAACCATATTCACTGCTAACAAAATTACAATAATTACAGTTACTACAACATATTATCATTACTGCGGGTACCATCACTATTACCATATCACTTCAACATGATGATATTAAAAATAATAGTAACAACAAGAATAATTACAACAATAATACTATATATTCTATTGTCATTTACACTTATTGGGACCAAAATATACCCAATATTACACAAACCTACCTATAGGTTTAAATCAAATCAAATTTTATTTATATAGTGTCAAATCATAACAAAAGTTATCTCATGACACTTTACATATGGAGCTGGTGGAGACCCAGACCCACACTCTGGGTTAATTTTTGGCTTAACACATTAGATTTGAGATAAAATAGCAAAAAATATCATACAATATTAAATTATGTCACTGTTTATTTATTGAAGAAGACCTTACATGTTTCTTTTATATGCATGCATTGTGCGATATTCTGTTTTTCTTATTTATTATAACTAGTAATGAAAATACATGTCCTCAGGATTGTGCTTCCAAATGTTTTTGGTTTTATTTTTTGAGTCTCCACAAAGCAATTATGTGTAAGGAATGAAATGGCCATTGCGTGTTAACATTTATACACTCACCATAGTTGTAGAAGTTGTATTTTTTCCCCTTGTCTTACTGTGGCTTTTTTTTTTTTTTAATGTTTTTCTGTCATAACTTTCAGTGACAGGGTATAGCAGTTCTTTTGAGTGTATTTTTAATGGGTTACTATAGTTAGTTAATGGTGATCCGTGGACATGAAGGAGTAAAACAGGAGTTTTTGTCAAGCCAGACTGGAACAGACTGGATGGTAGACACAAAATCCTCTTTCTCAGGAAACATGTGTGTATTAAATGTCATTTTAGTCAAAATGGTAATCATGTTGTTGTGTTTTAGGCCACAGAGCCACAGTGCAAAGATAAAACAGTCGTGTAAACGAATCCTTGTTTACGGTGCAGAAATTTAACCATCATTTTACATCGTCTGAAAGGAAATAGTCTTTGTCCCTCTCACTGCATGTTTCTATTTATAGACTTATCATCTGCATGCGCTCTGATCATAGTGGCTCAGGCCTTGCTTTGCTCATTGCCTTGGGCCTGTCAACCAACTGACTGCTCTTTTACCTAAATATCTCCATCTAACCAGTAACCAGCTCTGACCAAGTAAGTAATACAACAGCAAATAATCTTAAAACAATCAAGGCTTTTTTGCTGAATGTAACGTAGAACACTATTGCATGAGATAATGTCCTAAACCATCAAATATTTAGTGGTCGAGAATCACAAACAACTGGAAATGCAAGCAATTTTGGAGCGAGCAAAACACTTCACAGTCCTGTTTTATCCCTTGTTTTTTGTGTGCACACATATTTTTTTGTTACGTTTCTTTTGTGCAATCATACATAATACATGTAGCACTAATGTGTAGCCTTTCATATCTAATCACCAAGAACTGAGAGTAAATGGTTTTCATTTTAGCACTTCATACAGATACCATAGTCATTAATCATTGCATAATTAATTTACATAGAAATGTGTGGTTTTATTTGCCTGCTTCAGCCTATTTCCATTTTTAGGCAAGAACAGAATATCAGCAACATGTGTTTTCTGCTTCCTCGGGTGAGGCAGGCAGTTTCAAAGTGATAATCCCCCAATCAAAGCGATGTTCTCAGGAAATAACCCAAATGCTTTTAGTATGTGACAGCGGGTTGTTTGTCTTATGGAACTCTACAGTTAGCGTTGCTGCATTGCACATGTAGCTCTTAGAAAATATATATTCATTTAGTCATTCGTTTATGCTATTTGTATTAGCAATTGTATAAATACAAATAAATAACAGCATCTCATTTTTAATTTGTATTATGCACATTTTATATTTCTGGAAGCAAATGTTATGATCTAACATGGTTTTCCTGCTGAACACTAATGTCAAATCATGTTTTCGTGTTTTTCATCCATGTTTTCTTGAGATGACAAGAAAGCCAATGCTTATGGCTGCAGAACCGGAGCATTGTTTGTCTTGTTGACACTTACTGGCTACCTTCCTCCCATATTTAGTCACCTCCCACCCATTCTTTAGGACAAAGGTCACTTACTGTAGTCTGCCTTCCACCACTTCGGTTGTCCATGTAACAGGATTAGGCCTGTTAATGCTGCTCTGCTTCTCCACTAAAAAGAGGGCAAAGGTTCATGGATGCCTTTTGCATTTTCTGACCCTGGATCAGATGCTAAATACAGTACTTCTGTTAAATTGACATTGAAAATTTGTCTGCGGTGGAGAAGATGCTAAACCCTGAGCTAATACAGTTAAAGCCTATTAAAAGCACAAGATCAGAAATCCAGTGCTCATGCCCATACTGAACGAAGGTCACATTGTATTAGTCTGAGCACGCTCTAATTGGTTTGAACATGTCATGTTCGCTGAACTAATTACATCCCATGACATTCTACTAGTATTACCTGGAATTCTCAGTTTTTCAGTGCACTTCAGCTTGATGCAATACAGCTCGTGGCTTGCGTTGTTGCATGCGCTAAAGCAGCTCGCCTTAGTCACTGAAATTAACTCATCTCACTCTTTGAGCATCCTGTGTGTCATACAGGGTGACGTTCAGCAGAAATACCAAGGAGTTAACTGTCTGGAAATATTCCTAAAGGGCGAGGTGGGGCATGTACACAAAGGGGTTGAGTCTGGGCACCCTCTCCACATGTTAGCAACAACCCAAACAACATACCATTTGATTTTGTTTGTTCATCTGCTTTTAAAAAAAATGTTTGTGAAACCTCTTTAAATCTGCGACTCATCTCAACCCTTCATATGAAACCTTTGATCCTCTTCAACAACAAACCTCAGTCTCGGGCTTATACATACGTCTGTTCTTTACCAGAAGTATACAGTGTACAGGGCCTCCCATACATACTTGCACAGCTCAGTCCATATCTTCATGCTTGATGCTCATCTATGTACAGCAAATTTTGTTGGTAGATCAAGACTGATAATTTGAGGAAGCCATGCGTTTTTAAAGGGACTGAAAAGATTATGCAGTGTTACATGAGGAGGAGGATATGCTGTCGATCAGAGGTGTCAAACTCATTTTAGTTCAGAGGCCACATTCAGCCAAATTTGATCTGCAGTGGGCTGAACCAGTAAAAAAATAACATAATACATAAATAATGTTCACTCAAATCTTTTCTCTGTAATTTTAACAATATTATGTCTCAGTTTATCATTTACACATGTACATTATAACTTACAGATCACAGTGGATCTACAAATACACCAAACATTTAATAACATACAGAATATTGGAAAAATTGTACTTACTTCTCTTAAAACATTTCAGGTTGTTCATATTTGTTCAGGTTATTCACATTTTTTGCTAAATTATACTTTGTTTTAGTGTAAATACATGAAAATGTTTACATTTACAAAGAGAAAAAATTGGTATTTTCATTATTTATATGTTGTTATGATCATATTTTACTGGTCCTGCCCAGTTGAGAATGAATTGGTCTGAATGTGGAACCTGAACAAAAAGGATTGTTTATATCTCAGTACAACTTTTGCTTTTCACAAATTCATCCCAAGGGGTGAACTGGACCCATTGGTGGGCCGGATTTGGCCCCCGGGCTGCATGATTGACACCTGTGCTGTAGATAGTACAAGTAAAAACATAGATGAAATAACCATTAAACCATATTCACGCACCATGGTGCTGTGTTTTGATGTCATGCTTAGAATAGGAATCTCAAATATCACCACTATTAACATAGCTTTGTGCTGATGTATTGAAATTTTAGGAACCAAAAATTTTTTTAAAAAATTGTCATTTTAACACATCCTTATTTATCAGTATGAAAAAAACAGTTGATAATGACAATCCAGGGCGTATTTCAAGGCAAAACAATACATTTGAAACATGTAACCATACAACGACTATAGCTAACATTACAGAGTGACGAGTAATGTGATATGTTCAGAGGAGAAAAAATGAACCGAAATGAATTTACACACATCAGAAAACATCTATTTGAGCCTGGAATTAAAACACACCGGATGCAAAGAAGTTTCAAAATGTACTGCATAGTCTTTTCAATGACTAAGAAATGCTCTGGTGTTCAGTAACATTACATAACATTGAACTCAAGCCATATCATTTAACAGTGACAGACAGTATCATTTCTGATTAGCTGCTGCAGTGGCTAAATGCTAATGTTAGCGAATATGTTCTTTTACTTGACATATAAGACAAATATACTTTATTAATAATCCTTCTGGGGGGGGGGGGATTCAAATATCTAGTAGCACAAGACACAAATCCCTCCAGAATTTCATTACCCAGGAAAATGGTAGGGATTTTCTACATTTACATTATATATGACTTAAACTAAATACAGACCTTTTTTTGGGTCATAGCATTACAGCTAATAGTTAGCTAATGTGCTTTTAAATGTGAAACCAAGTCAGAGATCCCACCAGATTTTCAGTATCAAATCATTCACATTTTCTGTGTTTAAACAACTTAATCTTATCAGTACATTAACTTTTAGATAACATTTGAGGCTCCCACCGTCAACATAGCACTCTGGATGTTTTATTTACAGTCAAGCTTGTTGTACTTAAATCAGCACTGCAAATTCTTAGCTTGCGTATTGCTTTTTTGCACCATTCACTGTCCCTCTCTTGATGACATGCTTGTTGAGACTTTTCCGCTTTCTGCATCAGTGTGCTTCTGCCCACAGAGCGGACGGCTGTTCACGCAGCAAGACTCTGAAAGGTGGCAAACTGTTCACCTATACTGTGCTCTCACATTGTCTTACAGTCCAACCTTCTTTCTATACCTCTAGTTCTAGCGCCTGCCTGCACCTTTTCCTGTGTCTAGCACTGCCCATGTGGATTCCTTCCAAGTTCCTGGGTTTCTCAGTTCCTTTGCCTTCCTGCACAGTGCACAGACGGTCACCTGCTTCCCCTGAACCACATAAAAGCATGACAGGACCATGTTGCTGCAACATATGTCCACCGTGGACTCCTGTGGAACTTGAGTGACTGCATGGGGTTGTCACATTTAGAGGTTTGTGTGCCACTGATGCCACTGTCCTACATTTTTCTTTGTTTGTTTAAAAAAAAATAAAAAAAATTTGGGGCATTCAGTGAGAAAAAAAATAACCACGGACCTCAAGGTCATGTAAAGTACCATAGAGTCACCGAAACTAAGGGCAGCTTAATCCCCAATGACCTAAACATCCACTGCTGTCCAAAAGCGTGTACTGATCTAAAATGTTTAACAATATTTGATCCACTAATTATATCAGTGCATTTAATAATTAGAGTAAAGGCTTTTTGTCTTTTGTCGACACTCAAAGGCTCCACAGTGAATATGAAAACCCCGTAACCAAAGAACTCATGTAGTTTGACCAGTGTCAGTGGTTGTAGATGTGTGTTTCATGATATATTTTGTTGATGAAGCGACTTTCTTTCAGTTTACTCTGAGCTTTCATGAACATCTACATGAATCAGTGAAGTAAATTAAGGAGAATACTGAATTTTCTTTTTTTTTTTTAATGCAGATGATAAAATAATAAATTGTGACATATCACTCGGGAAAAGTTAAATATTGAGAAAAACTCATTTGGATGTCGCCACAAAAATAGCTCTTCATGTTTAAGGGTTAAGGGGGGCAGGGGTGTGTGTATGTGAGGGTGAATGGGCTCAAATAAAACAACCATATCCGTGACCATGGCAACTGGCGAACTTCAGCTAATTCATACACTCAAACAGCGGGTCTCTAACAACAAACATCCTACCTATAAATATGCAAACCAGACCTATCTCCTCTTGTGGAAGGGCAGTGGAGAGGGAAGGTGACAGACCACCCACTGCTGATGTGATTCTCCTCTGATGACGGATGAATATTAGAAAATGAAAGCACTCTTTTGTTAAAACAACACACTGAACTGAAGCCCCTGTCTGGGTTTGGAGATTTGAGTCTGAGATCCAACTGAGAATTCATGTCAGGATGTCTGCAGTCACAGATCCATGGCGTGATACTGCTTCTGCACTTTGTGACTTGTTTACCGTGCATTTCCGCGCATTCATTTGAATAGTGGAGTATCACACCCCACCCAACATATTTTCTTTGTGCATCAAACACCCCCTGTAGGCTTGAAAGATGGCTGCGTCTTTTGATAGAGACCAACACTGTTCACTGACTTGTATCTCTACTATTCGTTTGTTTAATCCAGATAAAAGGAGAAATATAAAAAGGGAGTTACATGCTGTACTTGACTTACTGTTATCCGACTCCAGTTTTAATTCGATGCACAGACATGAAAGTGCTTTTCTCATCTACAAAACCTCTTGAATAAGCATGTCAAGTTGTTCTTTAATAACATGTTCAGTTTCCACACTTAAAAGAGATTGAATACCCAGAGATTCCACTCCACTTCCTACTTTTCCATTTCCTCCTTTATTTGGAGAAGGTAAGTATTCAAGTTTCATGATGAAAAACCTTTGAAAAGATAAACATGGAAATACATACTCTCAATACTGCATATGCCCTTATAAATAAATGACTGGAAATACCATTGAATGTAAACGTTAAACAGTGAAATCAATTAAGCATTGGTATGTTAGTTCATTTAACGTATACACATTAAATGTTTTTCCAAGCTGTTCTGTTAAAAACATATTTTGAACCACTGCTTTATTTAAAAATGTTTTTCATTTTTCATGACAATAGCCCATGCATCATGTGAGTATTGGTCATTTGTGAAAAATGACAAGAGAAATGGGGAATAAACAAAACTAAAGCCAGATTAATGACATTTCTTTCCTGATCATCATGGAAATGAGTGCAGAGCTCTCTAATCCACTGTGATCCCTCCCACTGTGAATGTCATTGCTTATATTTGTGAGTCTGTGTGCTATCAGAGGCTGCCATATAGCCATCAAGCTGTTGTCATTTCCTTTTCATGTGGCACACAGCTTGGGAAAACCCTAAAAACTTCCTTATATGCCCGACTTACAGGAAGTTTTTCATGAATCTACCTGAATAATAATGGTGTGAGACAATTACAGCACGTACCTGCTTTCCCAGAAAACTGGTTTGCCTGCCCTCACAAGAAAGGATGCTTTTTTTTTTTTTTTTTAATTCATTAATAAAGCAGCTTTACTTAAGGTCCCTCACTACCTATCTGACCTACTGTCCTGGAACACTAGTAGCCATGACCATGACCACTACACTTTGTCATTTCTGACTTTATAGGAACCAAAGACACACACTGAGTGAGGAACGTCTACTTTTGGCCACTTATCCCCACATACTTGAAATGGGCTTCAACAGTCCTTCGGGTTATTCTCATTAATACCACCAAGGCATTTTCAAGGGTTTAATAGTGAATTTTATTGATTTTAATAGCTGTTGTTTTTAACAGTTTTTCCTTTCATTTTACTATTATAACAGTGCTATCTCTGTGCAACTGTGGGAACTCTTGGAGTTATTATTGCCATGTATGCTTTCATGTTTTTAGTCCTTTATGCCTCATGTTCTGTCTGTATTGAATTAATTATATTAAAAAAATTTGATTTCACTCAATGTGTTTTAAAGGTTTAAAAAATCCAGGAATGAAAAAATTAAGAAATATGCATTTTGTAGCCATAACGAGATGTTTGTTTAGCAGCTTAGATCTTCTTCTTTCCATGTTTCTAGTTTTATAGGGCAGCTCTAATACAAAGTCAACCTGATCTTTACAAATCCTAAAACATTGCATAATATATATTTATTACTTACTTCTTAACTTTGTATTCTTTTTATTTTTCAAGCGATTATGAGATGAGGCCAGATTACAGACACACATAAAAATTGACAATTTAGTCACTACAGGTGGTAGTTACAGGTAAACTATTTCAAACACGTTCACAATATGCATATTTTAGAAGCAGTACACTGTTGAATACCACTTACAGTCATACCCTTTGAAAATAGTTATCATCATCCATACGTGTCCACACAACCCAAAGATTATTAACATCTAACGCATGTATTAATACCTGCATTGCTGAAATGTCTAACTTAAGCTTTTCATCAGTGAGCTCACAAGTGGTCGAAGGGTGTGTCAGAGACAAATGTCAGAGGCAGCCACTGTAATTACTGCCATCTCGCAGGGACATACATACACCACCACATATTTTTGTGACTGATCACATGTGAAGCCTTTGTTTATGTGTTTTCAAGCACTTGTACAAATACTTGCTTTGTTCATATGCTATATGCGGATGTGTGTGTGTGTTTGGGTGTCTGTGTTTGTCTGCGTCCATTATTTTTGCCCATCTGGCACTGCAGGCCCACAGCTGCAAGGTACAGGGCTTGGCTCATATCCGGTGCTGAGTTGGCATTGGAGGGGAGGGGTATTACAGGGTCTAGAGAGTGTGAAGAGTCATCAATGCTCCTCTCCTGCTGCGTTCCTCTGCTTCCTCACTTTTCTCTCATAACTTTCTTCACATAACTGCAGTTTGTACTTTATGTGTTTTGTTTTGTTTGTGTGAAATACTAAATTTAGATTACAAGGCTCTGTTCTTTCTTTATCCATACACGCAGAGGCTCCTGACAGGTGAAACCCTCACAGACCATGACGGGTAATTAGAATCAGTGTGTGTATTTGTGTATATTAGCACTGGCAGTGAGGAGGGGTATGTCTGGAGGAGCAGTGAGGGATAATCTCGACAAGCTAATATCGATGTCACCTTTAGGACCACTGCAGTTCTTACTCAGCTCATGCACCCCCTGGTTAATTCATGCAACACATCAGCCATTGTCTGGAGCAGCAGGAGGGAAACACATTCTGCTAAGCGGTGTTTTCATTCTAAAACAATAGGCAGAGCCACAGATACGCCAAGCTGTTTTTAAGGGCTACAAGAAAAAGAGAGCAATGAACTTCCATGGGGGGGGGGGGGGTTATGATGGCAGTGAAAGAACATTAAAAGAAGAAGAAAAAAAACACATTTTAAATATTAAGCATGCACAACAGATAGGCCATGGGTATGACTCATAAGATCGGTTTGGATCACATGAGCTGACCATAACCTACATGTAGTCATGGTATCCCCTTATTTAGCATTTTTAGTGAAGGGAAATGGAACAAAATACAGCACAATTTGGAGCAGGGTGAGTTTAAACAGTGAAGTTGAACTCTGTGTTGCTCTGTGATGGTTGCTGGCCTCAGCAGACAGACAGAATGGTCCACAAACACACAGCTGTTTCTAATCGGTAACTCAGCACCGATGGCTGACCTACATTCTGGTGCTTGCACGTCTTTGAACCCATGGCCCTGCCAGACTCAGCCATGGGGGAAGGTCCAGAGAACCAAGGAGAAAAACAAGAGGGTGGAGAGGCTGGAGTTAAGAGGGGCAAGAAAGAAAGAAAGAAAGAAAGAAAGAAAGAAAGAAAGAAAGAAAGAAAGAAAGAAAGAAAGAAAGAAAGAA
>JAQQZY010000001.1:296194-328203 GCA_030068375.1 Ostorhinchus rueppellii
CTGCCATGGGTGACCCTACCAGGGGCAAAAAGCCCCTGACAGTACAGCTCTTAGGGTCATTAGGGCACTCAAACTCCACCACGATAAGGTGGCAGTTGAAGGAGGAGATAGTTAGATAGAATTTTGATCGCAAATAGTTATCAAAATTCAATTTGAAATCTAAAATTCGAAAATTCAAATGCATTAGCAGAAATGCTTTTTCATTTTAAGAATGTGTCTGCATTATTTCACTCATAAATAAAATGAGTCATCAATTATCTAGTCTACATTTTCATTTTCTTATTCATGGTGCACATTCACTCTAAAACATAGAGAAAATTTGGGAGTTGACAGGGTATTTTGTTCTTATTTTATGTATGTGGGCCCTGAACTAAATTGAGTTTGACACCCCTGTTCTACTGCATTGATTCACCTGTAAAACCCATGTTTGACAAATGATGACCACTATAAATACTGGTTATTTTACTGAAAATGTCACTTTTTCTTCAGTTTTCTCTTTTTTACAATTCACTGAGCTTTAATGAGTATCTACATGCTTACTAAATTAATTTTTGTAAGATACCTGCCTGTTGCTAAAAAATGTAAAGTCCAAAGGATAATATTCCAATAAATGGAGATTAGTTGCTTGGGAAAGGTCACATTTAGAGAGAATTTTAGTTAAAAGTTGCCACAAGAATAGTACTAGGTCATAAAAGGTTAAATGCAAAAGAAATCTATGATATGATAAATATTATACAGTATTACATTCAATAAATTAGATGATTGATGATGTTGCACATACTCTTACTGACCTACTTTTGAAGAAGTGGAACAAAAAAGTCTTGGAGTGACAGTTTCACTTTTTTTTTTTTTTTTTTTTTACAACTTGGGCAAACATGTGTTCGCCCTGAGTAAATACAGGTAAGTAAAGTATAACAAATTACATCTAATCCATAAATACAAGAATGCATTAGAAAAGAGATGGCAAAATGCTCATAAACACACACAAGAGAAAGTAAAGAAGCTGAAATAGCAGACAAATGGCAAAAGGAATATTACTCAAAATTACGCATTTTATTTTTGTAAATTCAATTCCTTTATAAATCCTATAAAGCACGGGGACATCTTGTTCACTTTACATTCATGAGTTAAGATTGGACTGACGGACTATATTTTATTTTCCAGACTGTAGACGGAACGTGTTTTCCCGCTCTGTGATTGGTCAGCCTGAACCAGCACCCACCCCCTCTTCTGACCACTCCCCATCCGCGATTTCTCCACGTGATTCCTCTCGTTCGCTCCTTGCAAAGTTAAAAACAGACTTTGTTTATCTTGCAGGTTGTTTGCTGAAATGCTCACCGACTAGTAGGGTTGTCTCCCCCCCAGTTTAGCTTTCATTCTCGGTCTCTTTTTCCCATTTCAGCCTCTAACAATTTATTTTCACCCCGACTTATCTGCGTTTCTGTCTTGTTGTGATTCAGTGTCTTAATTTTTTGTTCTCTTTAACTGAGACGGTGCAGGACGCAAAGAAAGGAGGTCAGAAGGCTCCGGTTTCTCCTCCACTTTTGTGGCATTTATCAACAGATTTGTGTGCAATATAAGGCAGTGTTTTGCACCCGACCATCGTGCTGTTTTTGGAGGTTTGTTGCAGCTGAAAAGGAGGAGAACAACGTGCGGATTTAACCAGAGCACCACCATGGCGACCGATGTGGAGACGTGGTCCACCTCTCAGAAAGCCGACGGTAAGTCAGCATATTCGGGCTTTTCTTCTTGCAAATGCACCTGGGTTTAAAGTGTCGTGGGGCCTTGCGGGCGTGCTCTCCGTGGGCCCATTGTCCGTGCATGGGATGGGCTGCAGCGCCAGCCATGCTCCACCATGTGTTCTCCAAATCCACGCACACACAAATACAAACACACACACGACCGAAGCTGGATCAACAACAATACATCGACGCTGCGTGGTAATCCAATCGGCATTTTAGTGATTGGAAACATTTCGACTGCACGTTTGTTTTTAAACTGCTTTTCACATTTAACCCTTTCACGCTTGTGATTGGACGAGGCCGAGCTGCTTACTTCCGCTTTGTGTGCACACTGGCGCAGCTGTCTAAGTGCAGTTGCATACAAAGAGTCCGTCGTTACACTTGTTTGTTGCCGTGTAAAACGCCAAAAGATTAATGCGTTTTCCTTTGTCATTGAAGTGCATGTTTGTGTTTCTATTCTTCGTTATCAACCGCGCGTGCGTATGAGTGTACATGTGTCAACACTGGTATTATATGTTGGCGACACTAACGCACAGTGCAGGTACTATTACACACCCCTTTCCTGCAGGAAATCATGGAAATTACGCAAATTTTGCGAAAATTTGTTCCTGCAGACACCCGGAGCGTCGGAAAATGTGCGAGATTTCATCTTTAAATCTGTTCATGGGACATTCACTGGTCATGAACTCATCATATTCCACTCACGCATGCGTATTTAATGGATATAGTGTTAGAATAGTGTGTTTACTGGTTGAATATTATATAGTTGGTGGGATTTTGAGCTAGCTGGTACGCTGGATATGGTGTCTCCTCTCAGCCTGATGACGTCCCCATGTATAGCCCATAAGAGCAAATGGAGAAGCCTTACATAATCTGTGTGTTGCAGTGTATTTAAAGGTTACATAAGTTGTAGAAATGTATTGGCACTGTAATCAGCTGGTTGTAATCTATCAAAGTGTGATTTTCCACACGTGATAAGCATTGGCCGTTCCAGAAAACACACTTTTCACCTGCAGTTGCATGAAGAGATGACACAGTGAGATAAGGGAGCACATGGTTTGATGTGGTAGTGTAGTGTGTGTGGAAGCGGCTGGTGTCTGTGTGCACAGATGGGCTCTTTTTGTCTGAACTTGACAGGCCTTTCTCTCAAGGAGGGTCAGTCACGCTTGATTGAGCAGGCTCTGTTGATGAGGTGGTCACACGCACTGTCAAAGACTCTATTGTGTGTGCCGGGGGGAAAAAAGAGGGGAAAACAAGTCCTCAGTACATTGTAGGTCAGTCTGACCACTGCACACAAACAGCAGTGGGAATGAGTGTAACCTTTAAGGGAAGCAGGGCATGTGTGTGTCTGACCTGTTGTGACCGTGTAGTCTTACAACCCAGACCCAAACCCACAGTAGGACTCCAACTGTGTCATTTACTTTCTGTATGTACATAAAAGTAAACACCAAAAAGCATTACATATTATTTTCCTTCTGTTTTTTTTTTCTTTTTTTGTCAACACTACTGGATCCAAATCTATTCATCAGTCCATCAAAATGTCTCTGAAGGTTTACGCAAAAGTGCTTACCATATGATTCCCACAGAAAATTCACTTAAATTTGCCTATGATGTTAATATATTAAGCTCCACTGATGTCAAAATTCATAAAATATATTGGAAACTTTTAGACTTACTGGCAAAGATTTAAAGTAGCATGGTTTCAATGGGGATAAGGACGCAGTTTCAATTCTTGATCCTGTTATGATGGAAGGACCAATGTGTCTTGAAAACAAGTTCAATATTTTTAATACAAGCATTTATTATGCATCAGTTATTTTATATACAGAACATTTACATAATTCCAACATGTTGCCAACTTAGCCCAGTCATAGATGTATGTGTTCCCTTGACCTGACCCTAATATTCAGTCATTCATCTTCTGAACCTGCTTTATCCTCACTAGGGTCATGGGGGTCAGTTGGAGCCTATTTCAGCGACTTAAGGGCAAAGGTTACACCCTGGACATGCCACCAGTTAATCACAGGGCTCTGATTCTAATATAACCCTTTTTTATTTTTTCAAACATTCATATTTTATTGAAATGTTTTACTCCAGTGATGGTGATGTTAACATGCCAACAAAACAGTTTTGAGAAATGGTCTGAACAGATTTTGTAAAAGCTATCAATAGATCCAACTTTGCCGTTTCTCACTCATTCTTACTATTTTAGGAATTTTAATCCGACAAAGCTAGTAACACTAAGTCAGTAGGCCAACCTACTAACCAAGGATCATCTCAGCACTAAGAATCTGTTTAACCTGGCTGCCCTCTGAGAGCTCCAGTAAGCAGATCTGTGCTCCATTAGACACCCTATATACTCATTTAATACCCGTAGAACCCTGCCTGGTACCTTTTACATCCTAAACAACACCTGTCAAGAGCATCACAGAAGAAACCCACTGGGATAAATGTCAACCAGATCTCTTCATGGCTTACAAAGTGCAGATTATATCCTGGTCCTCTTCTAGTCTCATTTTGTTCCCCCACATTATGTTCATTCACTTGTTTATACACTGTGCATTTGCTTTTGGTTCTGTGCAAAGTGGTGTTTAAAAGTGCACCGGTGGGCATGATTAATGGGTTATCTTTAAGAAGAAAACATGTTATCTGAATCTTAGCCGTTTATCTGAGCAGCTCTAATCTTTTGTATGCACCTCCCCTTTAAGCTTAATCTGTGTTGTTGTTCTGCAGCTGTTACATGACCAATTCAAGACATGCTAAGCAAAACCTGCACATGAGCTCATTAAGTCTGTTTTGAAGTTGTGCAGCGTTATCCCCTGCTGTATAGAATATATAGAAGCAGTCAGCATTCTTTGTTTATTTGGAGGGTGTGTGTGGCCTTAGCTTGACTGTATTTGCACACGCATCACCATGTGCACTGTAGTTAAGGCTTTAGTCAAAGGTAGCCTGAGACTCATTACACTGAAGTGAATGACAGTTAAACCCCCCGGGCATCCACACCCTCTTCTTTTCTGATAGTCACCATCTGTCATTCTTCATATCCATAACCTTAGAGAAGAGCTTGTGTCCTGTGGTGGAAGAAGCACTAGGATGTTTTAGTTTAATAAAACTACGTCTACAACACTCAGAAACATGATAAAGATTTATATTCAAACTGTTGCATGAAAGAAGTATCAGCAAAATAGAACTACGAGTGAGTAATTGTGCAGTAAAATTGAGTTTTGCTGTTATGTTTTTGGATTCATGTCACTGCTGCATTTATCTGTATTTTTGTTTCTGCTCTAGATGTTTAAAGTTTAGCTCATTTGAGCTAATTTAAACACCATGTGCAGTTTAATTTACACCAATGCATCATATTCTATAAGACCATCATATACTTGTGCAGAACCACATATCTCTGAAAAGCTTGAAATCAGAAAAACAGGTCTGGTGTCAGCTTTGCAGTGAGTCCAAGAAGGTTTGGAAAGGGTTCATTTATCTTGGGCGGAAGAAGAATTTTCTCAGCGCATGCTCATGATCCTTAAATTTTACATAAATATTCAGCATCTACATGGTGGAAACTGAAACCTGAAAAGTACCTAAAGCTGTCACACAAATGCAATAGAGTTTTTTGTTTTTTTTTAAAAGTACAATATTTGCCTCTGAGGCATGGTTACGTAGAAGTATTTTGTTAGGGTAAACCTTTTTTAAATTCAGGTACAGTTAGGTACAAGTACCTCAAATTTGTAGTTGAAGACTGTATTTAGGAAAAGAAAAAAAGGTTTAGTAACTCTGTATCTTGCATGACTTGAATGCCTGTCTCTTTTAAGTTAAATAATTTCTGGTCATATGTACATTAATAATTAAAACAGGCTTTAAGTTGCTGTTGTGTGCAAGTAAAAGCATAAACGAGTCCATGTTATGTATGATGATGTACTGTTTTCTCTGAGAGATACAAAAATGTTGTGGGAACTAGATATTTGAAGACTATAAAACTAGGTCTGACCACTACAGCTAATGTGAAGCTGTGATCTGCTGACCTCCTTTTCATTCATAACTTTTCTACTGTACACATAACATAAACCCAAACACCTTAACAGGGCTGTTCAGGCTTGCTGGCAGAGGTCCTCTGCAGGCCTGCATCAGGCGGCAGCACTTGTGTGTTTGCTAAATGAGGGGGTGGCTATGAAAACCATCATGATCATTTTGGTTTGTTGGTGGGCGTCAGTTAAAGACAGCAGTGTGAGGTTGTTGTTGAAGCTTTACAGTCTTTTCTCTTTCATATGGTCTATGTCCTGTGCTACAGTGACTCAGACACAGCTGTGAACTCATGCAAACTCTCAGCAGTTGCAGTTAAATTCTGTGTCACAACTGAGATGATTGAAAAAGTTATCTGAACAATGCTGCGTTAGGCTTGTTTTGCAACTCTTGTCTTGGCAAGCAGCACTAAGTTTTTGTACCTTCTCATTTTTATGATGCCTTCCAATTGGGCGGCCGTGTGTTTGGCACACTGCCATTGGTTAGTTCCTAATTTACTGCTCTGACTAGGCCTGTGGCCTATATGAGGGACGGAGGAGGAGCTGACAGAGGAGATGACACATGGCCAGCTGTTTACAGGTTGTTGAAGGCCAGAAGGGTGTGGTACAGGTTTATTTAGGCCTCCTTTAGTTAAAGGGGTTTCCTTCCACTTGTGCAAAGTACTCGACTCAGGTCTTTGAGACTCTTAAGTTTTTTCCTTTGCTTTTTTTTCCGATCTACCTTAATTTGTAACACTGTGAAAGTGTACTTCTGTAGCACACAGACTGCTGTTTTTCATCAGAGTAGGCTTACATTGTTAGCATGTGTAGTTAGTACGTCTCAGGATTTTCCCTTCCATTATAACACATCAGGTGCAGCATGTTTACATTTTTGCACAGCACCTGAGCCAAAGAAACAGACAAGTTCTGTTTTTATTACCACTCTGGTGAGAAAGCTTACTTTATTATTCCAAACAGACTTTGTTTCTGTTTTTTTTTTTTTTTTTTTTTTCTGGAAACAAGCTCATTGGAAGTGAGGGCTCTAGATGTTACCCCAAAGTTAAAGACTTAATCAATGGGCAGATTTCTTTCCCACTGATTGCCCCAAATACTTTTTTTTTTTTTTTTTTTTTTTTTTTTTTTTTTTTTTTTTTTTTTTAAATCAGTTCCAAAGCAAAAGTAAACCCTGAGTTTTCTCCTCCCTGTGAGTTTTCTCCGTGCCCTGTAATCTATAGGGCTGTAACATGTCAGATGTCCATTTGGGCCTGTGCATAAAGTAAGTATTCATTACACCCTCACACATTCCTCCTCCTGCTGCCCCTCTTCTCCTACACTGCAGTCATGTGACCAGTTATGGCCCCAACCATGCCATATGTAGTCAGGTTCACTCCAGCGTCCACGGACTGATCGCGAGAAGACGGAGGAATAAAAAAAAAACACTGTCAGCAATTTCTCTAGCATGTGGTCCCCCTTTCTCTGACTCCCTCCTCCTCTGCCTGCAGGAGGACTCCAGTCTCACTTGTTGTTGTTGTTGTGTTTCTATATCCACACATAGAAGAAGCAACCTGAGACAGACTGACATACTTTTTTAATGTATAGAGCATAGTTTTTAATGCCAACAGAAGGGTATTTAAAACATTAGGTTGACATTTTGTCCTGGAGCTGGTGAGTCTCACCAAAATATGTTTGTGAATTTGTGCCGTCATCTTCCTGTGTTGCATTTCAGTCAGTGTGACCTTTGGCTTAATGTGAAAAACACCGCCTAGGCACTGAGCAGGCTGTGCCACGGTTTCAAACTGAGCCACTTCATAAATGTGTTGGGCTTTTTTTTTTTTTTTTTTAATACAAGGGCAGAAATCTAGGCCAAACAATATCTCAGGATGCTCTAGTGATATGCATGCAAAAGACCTTTTTCTCTGATAGGCAATGTGAAGCAAATTAGTCCAGAGTTTATACTCTTGGCGCCTTTTTTCAGTTTGCTGTTTAGCTATCTCAAGTAGACAATTTGCACATACATGACATTCTCTTGGATTTGCTGCAGGCTCTGTTTTTTTAGCAGAACTATGCAATAAAATTTTATTTACTGCAACTTAATATCGTTTCAGCTGTTCTGAAACCTGAAGTCATTCCACTGTTGGACATAAACATTTATTCATGAATGATCAAATTTACTGGTAATAAATTCAGTGTGTTTTATTCCATAATCCATAATATGTCACAGTTAGCTGATTATTAGGGATGCACTGAAATGAAAATTTGGGGCCAAAGCTGAATAAAATATAAAAGCTTGGCCGAATATCAAATGTGGTTGTTCAGTTTTTCACAATTGTTTTACTAGTGCATAAATAGCCTAGAATACATTTTTAGACATGTTTTTTTTTTTTTTTTTTTTTTTGAAGAAAGTAAGTATTTATTGAATATTCTGAGATTTAAAAAAAAAAATATTCCAGTAGTCTTTGCTTTTCAAAAACCACACAACAAAGTTTTTCCATTCATATTTGGCCTTCAAACTAAACAAAACATGCATTCCAAAAAAAAAAACCTCAAGTGCGTTAAAGTGGATAAACCCACAACATATGAATTACTGTCCTACCGTCTGCTCGGTATCGTGTAACGGGACTCAATGTGCTCCAGAAGCCTCCGAAAGCCAATGTCCTCCACAACACTAAATGGCTGATCATCCAAAGTAACAAACTCCATGACCTTCTTTGTAATTCCGTTTTCTTTGGCGCTGTCCTTTGCAAACTTTTTCGTCTTTTCAAAGTGGGCGTGCTGGAACAAGAAGCTTTCCTTTTAGCTGCTGCAGCCATCTCTCTCATACTCAACATGCTGTTCAGGGTATTTGGCCTTTAAAAAACAAATTATAGCAGTCATGCTAAAGGTCTTTGCAGAGGAACATCCTCTAGATAGTTTGGTTGAACACTTGTTACAAACTGCATTTCTTTTCTTGCCCTCCAACACTTTAAAATATCCCCACACCACTGACATTTTACAGAGGGCAAGAGGTCACAGCGCCACTGCAGGTTGGTTGATTGTGTCACACGCTACTATTCAGCCTTACTTTTAACTCACTCCACCAAGACAGAATGTGTCTTTTTTTGCAATATTCGGTTGCCGAATATATTCGGTTGCCGAATATTCGGTGTATCCCTACTCATTATTTTCTCCGTCACCCAAGTACAGTTTATAAAAAACACCAAACTAGGTGGATATTTTCCTTCCAGATGTATAACGTCTCAACCATCTGATCACAGGGATGTCCTCTTACAACGACAACCTGGCAGAGGCTAACCGTTCCTACAGCGATTGCGAAGACGTGCTCAATGAGGCGGAGGTCAACAGTAACTGGACGCCCCAGGAGAAGGCACTCCATGAGGCACGACTCAAAGCCAAAGCCAAGCGTCGCCTACGCAAGTCCTCATCCCGTAACTCCACCAGCGAATCCTTTTCTGAGTCTGGAGACTTGGTAGGTGACCCGAACAGTCCGAAGGGCAAAGCGAACACTAATGATCGCAAATCCAGGACGGGCAAAGGCAGAGGTCTGCCAAAGAAAGGTACAGTTTGGGGTTTTGGTACTGCCAAAGATGCTGTTAATGCTAGTTGTGTCTGCTGTTTTTTTTTTTTGTTTTTTTTTTTAACCTGCACACTTTTTTTAGGCAAAGCACTTAAGAGTTTAGCGCTTATGTTTTCTTTTTTTTTCAATAATAAACTGATTAAAGTACCTCCATTTTTTTTTTTTTTTTTTTTTTTTTTTACAGTTGAATTGGAAAAGGAATGTAAAACAATCACATTAGGCATGATCTGACGTATGTACATACGTATGTACATGCTCTTTTTTTTTTTTTTTTTTTTCCTAAATGACATTGGTCGGCTCCTCTTACATTTTCTCTGCGGGTTATATCTCAGGTGGTGCAGGTGGTAAAGGAGTGTGGGGGGCTGCAGGGATGGTTTATGAAGATGAGGAGCCCGACGTACGGGACCCCAACTATGATGAATTTGCTCAGGTGAGACTACACGACACTTGTTTCTCTCTGCATTTCTAGGTTTTTTTATTAATTAAATCTGCAGAAGCTAAAAGAATACCAGGGTATGAAGGAGGTTATCTTCTTTTTGGAGTTATTTTTCTCTTAGTCCATATCAAGACTAAATGTAATGACTTGGCATGGTTTCATTTTTGCTATAGAAAAAGGAAGCAAAGTATAATTGATAGGAGCGAACATAGCGGTTTTGTGGTCAGCCAAAGTGTACCTGTAGGTCCAATTCCATTTCTAAGCTCACCTTGATTGTCTACAGCCATGAGAAATGTACACTAATTTGAACATGGGGGCTCTTCGGGACCCATCTTATGCTCTTTTACAGCAGCAACAGGATCAACATTAAACACTATTGGTTAACATCAACAAACAACATAATACAATACAGGCTTCATGCACACACACTCTTCAAAGTGAAGTCTTAAAAAATACTGAGGTAACAGAGCAACCCAGCAATTCACAGTATAAAGAAACGATGTGCAAAAGCAATAGATTGACCTGTACTTTTGCTGCAGAGCCTTATGCTCTATTAAAGGAGAAATACCAGACGAGTCCAGATTGCTTTCCCTGTATTTAAATGGCAGTTTCATCTACTTGTGTATTTTGCAGTTTTATTCTTCTACAAAACTATCTTAGAGGAAATTATATTGCATGTTTACCACGCAGAACTTTTACTTTATTTCAATTTTCTAATTAATGCTTTTTACTATTTAAAGCTCCATTGTTTTGTTTGTTTGGTTCATGGTCTTGTTGCCGTTCACCGTGTAGTAGAAAGTTGTATAGAAATACTTTTGCCAGTCTTGTTTCGATCCATGCGCAGGGATAATCATCATCATCATCCATCCATGCCACGCTCAGACTTTTTTTGCCATTTCTTTTTTTCAGTGCAAATTTCCATACATTTGTCACCGTCTGTGCAAGAATTGGAAAATTTTGCTAAAGAACAGTCAGCGAGCTAGACAGCATGAAAACAATTGCTAACATTCTCACATGTCTTTCTGACGCCGCTTTTAATTCACCCGGCAACGTAATACAGTGACGTAATGATGTGGTCACTGGTCGCACTCTTGGCTAGAAAGTGTCCCCCAGTTATATGGGAGTTGGTGAGTTGAATTAACTCTGAATCAATGCCAACATCAATCCCAAAAAGTGGGGAAACTATTCATGAGTATGTTGTAAAACTTCTATGTTGTACCATGCTGTATAAACTGAACCTTTCGTTTCCAAATGCCACTTTACCATCAGTATTCTGAACACCCACACTGTTATCAGTGAGTGAGCATCAGCAGCAGAGTTTAGTGTATCACAGAGGTTGCTGGTCTGCGCTGTTGTGCTGTGCAGCTTTTTGTCCAAAGAGGCCCACTGATCAAAGCTGTGGCATATTGGGTGACACCTTTTATTTCTTGTGTCAAACAAACATGCTGATGTTGAAGGGCTGTTACCAGGACACACTGAGAACTGCATAAAAGAGGCTTTGAACAAGATAATTGTCAACACGGACACCTATGTATAAGCATATGCTCTCTACACAGGTTGTCTAAAGCGGGGGTGTCAAACTCCTTTTAGTTCAGGAGCCACATTCACAACCAAATTTGATCTGATGTGGGCCGGACTAGTCAAATAACATAATGTATAACTAATGCCAACTCAAAACGTTTCTCTGTTTTTAGAGTGGAAAAAGTAAAATTATGTTGTGAAAATATTTACATCTACAAATTATACTTTTAAACAATGTAAATAATATGGACAAACTGAAAACACAAGTGTAATTTTAATGATATTCTGCTTCAGTTTGTCATTTACACACAGAGCCGGCCCAAGGCGTAAGCGAACTAAGCAAAAAAAAAAAGTTTTTGCATCCATGATTAATAATTTATATATGATCAAAATTCTACTGTTGTACAAGAACACACTTTTCTGTGGTGCTGTTGATGTAGGCCTAGTGATTCTTCCTGCCTCTGTTTAAATGTGAAACTCCGCTGCACCATAACATGTTCCTCCTGCTGTGTACTGCACACTACGCATCCAACTCATGAGTACTTCCAATCAAAACAATGTCGCAAAAAAGGACATACCCTTCTGGGGCTGAAAAAAGAATGAGGAGGAAGAGGAGAAAAAACACAAATAAAACAAAAATGGAATAAAGGGCCCCAAAATCCAGTTTTACTGAGGGCCCAATGGAGGCTTGGGCCGGCTCTGTTTATACGTGTACATTAAAACTTACAGATCACACTGGATCTACAAATACACAAAACATTCAATAACACAAAAATACTGTTAAAATTGTACTTCTCTTAAGACATTTCAGGTTGTTTACATTTCCTCAGATTATTCATGTTTTGCAAAACTATACTTTGGTGTAAATTCATGAAAATGTTTACAGAGTTGTGAGTATCTATTGGATATTATGGTAGTATTTTACCCATTTGACCCACTTTAAATTGAATTGGTATATTGGTATGTATATGGCCCCTGAACTAAAATGATTAATATTTTAATTTAACTTTAGAATTTCACAAAGCCACCACAAGGGCCGGACTGGACCCTTTGGCGGGCCAGATTTGGCCCCTGGGTCACATGTTTAACACCCCTGGTCTAAAGCGCATTTCTGAAGGCACCAGTCACATGATGGTGTCATACAGATGGCTCCGTCCCATCACAATCAACTCCAGTTTCAATCTTTAACCCGGTTATCAAGCAAATGCCCGGTGCCTGAAGGCCATGTTTATTCCACTCCTGATGATCGCACAGACTCTGTGCACATGGAGTGAAACCGCACTGAGCAGCCAATGTGGTATGGCCTTGAATGTTGAAGGAAAAGAGCACAAGAATGTCAGTGGGGAAGTAGGACAGAGTGCTACAGAAAATTACACAGCCCAGGCAGAAGGGAGGATCAGCTGGTGAAGGATTTCTGAACAGTGCATATCATTCAGGCTCTGCAAAAATGACCAAAACTAAAGCTAAATGAAAACAAGGAGGGAAAAGGAGAGGCTTTCAAACATCTGTAGAGGCTCGTGTTTGACTGATCTTTGGTTGGGATGCTTTTTCTCTTTGTAGTTTTCCCACTTAAACTATTAAAGGTCAACATTCAGGTCACATAAAACAAAGAGGAGCAAGGAAGTGAATTAATGTTCTGGACCTCTGGAGATAATCCTCCTTCATGCTTTGTTTTCTTTTTTTCCTGTTTAATGATTTTAGTTATGTCAATCATTTAAAACAATGGAGCATTTATTTAACACTGCACATTCTAAAGGACATCAAATGAGAGCAGATATTCTCCTGTTGGAGACTTTTTTCATTTAGACATTTTTTGTTGTTCGCTATTGTTAAGGTGAAGTAAACATCCTCTGAAAAGGTGGTTGGGCAATTTTTCACTGACATGCATGGCATTCACCAGTGCACTAAAGAAATATGAAGTCAGGTGAAGTTACAAGTTTAGATAAATATTTTTTTTTTTTTTTTGTATTTTTTTTTTTTTTAGTCACATAACATTGCTACTTAAAAATTCCAGAATATTTTTACAGTAAAGTGACCACCAAGCGCCAAAGTATATATAAATAAAAAATGCATTTATTAGTGTACGTCCCTGCAATTTGCATGTTATCCTGACAATGTATGTTCTTTTCTGTCAAAGGGGGACACAGTTTATGCTAAAGTTGTGCCAGAGATAGATGAGAAGGAACTGGAAAAAATGGTCAACCCAATTGTACAGGAGTACTTTGAACATGGAGATACAAAAGAGGTCCAGGTAAATGTGACTGTTTTTACTTTATTTGTTGTGTCGTGTAAATCAAATTCCCAGTGCACAGATTACAAAACTAACCACCAAGTACCGACACAAGTTAAATAAAATGATAAACCTTCCCAATGTTTTTTTGTAAACACTGTAAATGCTCAACCCACACCACTCCATCATCATCAACAGCACACCAAAACTTTTCTGTATTATGGACTGACATTTCATTAAATATCGACATTTTAATGAAGGCGGTAAAATTGAAAATGTGATTCATTTTCAATTTGACCAAATTTACACAACTGTTGTGTCCCTGTAATGAGCTACCATCAAGGGATTCCTATTGTCAGTTGTCTGCCTGAAATTAATGAATGAGTTTGATGGAAGGATCTGGAATAAGATGAAGAACATGCTCATTCTAAAGAGACTGCAGCCACAAAAACCCCGAGTGACGGTAGCAGTTCTTGTATGAAATTCTGTTGTAGAGTAACATTTTTCCACTGATGGCTTAGATCAGCTCATTTGACCCCATGTCTAACCTACTTGGTTCATCCTTATGTGCGTCAGCTGTTGCTGAAGGAGCTCAACCTTGGTCACAATAAGTACGAGTTCTCGTCCATGGCCGTGTCCCTGTCTCTGGAAGGCAAAGCGAGCCACAGAGAGCTGACTTCACGCCTGCTGTCCGACCTGTCGGGCAAGCTGTTGTCACAAAATGACATGGGCCGGGCCTTCGACAAGATGCTCAAAGAGCTGCCAGACCTCATACTGGACACTCCAGAGGCCCCGCAGGTAGAACAGATACACAGGCGAAGAACAGAACTTCAACTTAGCCATTTGAAGCCCACCCTATCAACAAACATAGATAACGAATGATGTGGAAGTAAACTGTCCCTCTAAAGATGTTTTCACTCATGTTTTCCAGATGTTAGGCCAATTTATTGCAAGAGCCATCGCAGACCATGTGCTCCCCATGTCTTTCCTGGACTGTTACAAGGGCAAAGTGGACTGTGACCACGCCAGGTGAGGAAAAAGTCAATATTCAAAACGGATTAGATGGCTTTTGATTGTCAGAAGATGACACCAAAAGCTGTGTCTGTTGCACCTTAGGGCTCTGTAAGGTTAATTTATCCTCTTAATCTGATAGTAACATAAACAAAACTTCATTAGACACAATTAGAACACTCAGATTTTCTTTTCCATAAGACAGCCAGCCATTTTCATTTGCCGTAGTGGACTGTGGCTATTAGATATTTCTAATTAAACATTAATGTACAGGGTATCCACAAAGTGTCTTTACGATCTAAACAAATTGTTACAAAAAGCAATTGATGAAAAATGTTAATCAGATTTGTTCTAGAGACTCTGTGATTATCAGAGTTGGAGTGGTTAGTGTGAGATCATGTGCACTCAAATCATTGGTCCATTTTTCCTTCAACAAGAGCTCAATTACTGCTAATATTGAGCTTGACCTTTTGACTGAGTATGTGTCAGCTCAACTGGACGACCTTCAACCAATCATCATTTTCCAGGTAAATGGCGCACCACCATATTGGGGACTGCATGTTGGTGGGTTTCTAAATCAGACATTTTCAGACCAGTAGATTGGAAGGGATGCTCTAATTCCCTGGACACCTCGTTCACCAGCTATCACTTCTTTGGATTTTTTTCAATGAGGTTATGTTAAAGATATCGAGTATTGAACAAAGATACAGGGCATCAGCGACCTGAACCAAAAGATCCCTGATGCCACTGATGAGGTTATGATGCAGCCAGCATGGCAAGAAATTCTGTCTTGATGTGCTTCGTTCAACAAATGGTCCCCATATAGAAGTGGATTAAATGAGGCAATTCAATTGTAAAGAGACTTTATGGACACCCTGTACATTTGGACTTAATACTGCTAGTTAGACCATTTGACCTATTTTAACTCGTCTTCCTGTGGTGGTTTTCTCTCTTCAGAGTGGCTTTAGACCGAGCTGCAGTGCTCCTGTCCATGAAGAGGGAGATGGTTCGTCTCGACAATGTATGGGGCGTGGGTGGAGGCCTAAGACCCGTCAAACATCTCATCAAAGAGGTAAGCTTAAGATGAAAAGGCGGTACATTTCCAAATAATACACCCAAGCCATTAACTGATTGTGTAATTTTTTTCTGACTAGATCATCGTTTAAGACCTGAGCTCAGAGAGTTTTTATTGACAAACTCTGTATCACTGTTGATATTACGTAAGGAAAACAGATGGCAGAAATGCATGCTGGGTCAAGAACCACAGGCCAAAACACTACTAAGGTGCAGTGTCAGCAGCTTTTCTCCCATGAGAAAGCAAAAAATGAGGCCACACTTAGGACACAAATACACACCCTTAAAAACATGCACTACACACAAACACGCACAGCTCATGAGCACACGTCCTACATATTCTGAGTTTTTTTTCGTTCTTGATCATCGTTGAAGCGTGATCTTGATTTTCTGGATTTTTGTGCTTGTGTAGGTGTGAGTGCACTGAAGGGGAAGTCATGTGACCTTGAGGCTTTTTGTACAGTGGTAGGAGACTGATTCAGATCCTTCCTTAAGTTGGAAATACTTAAACAAGGTTTCTGTAACTGTTTATCTCCCTCTCATTATCAGTAATGACAGGTCGCTCAGCAGTTTTTGTTTAAAAAGTCTCAAAGTTGCATAAAAATAAGAATTTCTACGCTATATACATTTCTGATTATCAATGCTCAAAAGTTGTACTGTATTCATTGTGTTGGGCTTCTACTCTACTGGTGGTATTGAATGGACAAAAACACAATGGCCAGATCTTCACATGCAATTTGGATGACAAGTTATCAACTAAAATGTCATTATTTTGATCTACCGTAGACCTCCAATAAATAGAAGAGAGAAGAAGTCAAAACAGCTTGAAAACAGTTGGTTTAAGCTTTCAGAATGTTTATTTTGGAACCTTTTTTTTTTATTTATTTTTTTTTTTTTTTATCTGTGCCAAGTTATCTGAAATTGGTAACTGCATCGGATAAACAGGGAAAAAAGTATAAGGTGTAATATTTCCATAAATAACAAGTTTAATCTTGTAATAGTGTTTTGCATTTTAAACACTTATTACTTTTATCCACTGAATAAAATCTTAATTCAAGTAAGTGAAGTTGTCAGACAAATTGTAGTGGAGTCAAACAATATTTCCCACCCCAAGAAGCATAAAGGAGCAGAATTGGCATGCAAAAAATGGCATTTCGGAGTTTTTAGTGCGTCTGATGTATAAAATCAACAGTATGTGAATTGTTTATTATTTCCAGGTTAATATAGTAGTATCCAGTCTTGCCAGTATTAGCATCCCATAATGCAATGCAATTATGTCAACAACAGATAACAATGGAAGAAGACACAGGCCAATATTCAGCCCCATTAGACAAATGACGTATACCTGTACAGTCCATAGTTTTGGACAGATGCTCGTAGAGATGACTAGGATTAGCTGCCCCCAATGGTAAAGAGAGGACTATTTTGTGCCGTTTTGGTTATCGTGACTTTTCTCGTATCAAAGACTGTGTAGACTCCGAAGTGCATCTCCTCAGGTTTATTGACACTCAGGAAAGTGAAACTGGAATGCAAATATCCCAATTACAAAATGTTTTTAAGCATAATGTACACACTGCACTGCTTATGCTGACACAATGAAAATGTATGCCCCGCGCTGTGTACGCCATTTTTACTACGTCCTATGCGGTTAATTAACATATTACATTGCCATGGTTACAGTCAAATATCTTGTTTTAGAAATAAAGTTCATGTAAAAAAAATAAATAAAGGTTAAGTTGTACGACACAGAAATAACACGTACCGGCGATGCAACCTCAAAATACTAGGTACCGTAGTCTCGCGGGTAGCATAGGCTGCATGCTAGCACCATTGTCTGCGCCGCTATTACTTCCTGTTCAAGCAAACTTTATTTAAAACAAGGCACATTAGCTAGGGTTGTCAGATTTAACCATTAGGTGGCGGTAAACGCATATGGAAGAAATACGAGACGAAGGGACCCTGTATGTATAACAGATCACAGGAGTTCACACCTGAGCAGCGTTGGCACAGATGCATTCCACTGCGTATTTACACAGAAGTATGCTGAACTTGTACTTGTATTTTATTCTTTTATTTTGCTCTTTTTATTCATCCCTATGGCGCTGTTTTGTTTTTTTTTTTGTTTTTTTAACTGTGCAGCTGTTTCATGTTTTTAATCTATTCCTGTATATCTTTTGGTTTTTATTTCTTCTTCTGTAAAGCACTTTGGTCCACTGTGGTGGTTTTTAAAGTGCTTTACAAATTAAGTAGAGAGAGTGAGCGTAATTGTTAATCTTCTGAAAGTCACTTTGGAAAAATGTGGAAATGTTGATGAACATTAAAATGGCCCTAGTGTATGTAGAAGATAGGGTAGGTTTTCCTCATCTAAAATTTGTACTTGCATATACTTGGTTACTTTCTACAACTTATTTTGTGTGTGTGTTCTGTGCCTGACCATCAACAAAAAAAGCTCATACTTTAATTGTCACACCCCTGGGTTTCAGGTGACCATTATGCCTTTTTGCGTCAACTCTTGGTCTTTTCCCTCATTCGTTTAGCTGACATTCTCTCTTTCATACATTTCCATTCATCGTCCCCTTCTGTCCCTCCTGTTATGTCAGTGCTCAGAGGACCACACATTTGCCCGACTGCAGGGTTCATTTTAACCTATAAGACCCAATGGCACTTTTTATAGCAGTTCCCACATGAATTTTTCTATGTTTAACCTTTCTTAAGTGATTGAGCATTTATTGTAGTATTAACCTTTTTATTTAGCATTTTTTCCTTGAAAATCAGGTGTTTTTCTATATTTATTTCACTGATCAGGGAGATGTTTTTTAAAGTTGAGTATTTTTATAGCAACACAGAAAACTGAAGAAAAAGGGACTTTTTTTTTTTTTTTTTTTGCAAAGATATCAATAACCGAATTGGGGGGGGATGTCTCATCCACTGTCATTTATAAAACGTATTTATTTATTTTATTCATTTATTTTTAGTGGATCAATGTTGTAGAAGGTAACCATATTGCCGTGATAACTATGGACCCTCTGAAAGTCCAAATGGGTCATATCTGATGACCATGAAACAATGACAAACTGTATTTTACACCAATTATTTACATGGATTAATAGGATCAGTGGCTCAACAGGTATTAATTATTTTACATCAGTAGTTGGTTTTGATTGCCACCAGCTCTTTGGGTCTTTATGGGTTAAAAGTGCAGGTGTAGCTCAGAGGGTTTTGTTTTTGTTTGCATCCAATACATCTCTTCAAATTTTACATGATGGGCTATGACTAATTGTTCCCAAAATATGTGAAGTGGTGCTTGATGTGCATGCAGCTCAGCTGTAAGTGATGCAACCAGACCATACAAACAGAGATTTTGTTCTGCCATGCACATCAGACATGAACTACCATAGATTACATTTTCCAAGGAAGTCTAATTTTATTATTTTTAGGGTCTCTCTCTTCTGCTCTGTCCATTTTCATGTCTCCCATATGCAAACAGATGTTAATAATAACCTTTGCTTTAAAAAAAAAAATGCAGTTCTGTCATTATTTCAAGAAACATTTTTATTGCTTATGAATGAGTTTAGGTCAGTTTGTCAGTTCTAAATATGTAAAAAGCCAATCATTTTTTTCTTTGTTTCTTTCAGATGAACCTACTACTAAAGGAGTACCTGATATCGGGAGATGTGACAGAGGCAGAGCACTGTCTGCGGGATCTGGAAGTCCCCCACTTCCACCATGAGTTGGTCTATGAGGTATAATGGCGCATAAAAATTTTGTATGATACCAAATGGCTGTGCAAACACTGCCACCGTGTGCCCAAATTTATATCTTTTTGGAAAAAATCCATTTAAATTATGACATGCATTGTGGTGATATTTGACTTGATAAACAGTGTTGGGCAATAGTGCTGCTAATTGTAGTGACGCTAGTAACTAATTACAATTGTCAGCCCGTTGTCAGTAGCTTGGCAGTAACATTTCAGTGGCTTAACTCTTTTCTTGATCAAGTAGCGTGGTAACGACCACAGAAGCTATTTTAATGTCTTAACAGAGGAGAAGCAGTTTGTAGTCTAGAAAATTTTAATTATATAATGCGCAACACAAGCACTCAAGATGGGTCGGACAGGGGCACACACACTGTCTGCAGAAAACTCACTATAAAGCAAGTGTTTTGCCCAGAGTGGGCGTGGTTTACAGGAATGAAGCCGTAACATAACAGAATCTGGGAAGGGATTGAGCTTTTCCTGCTTTCTTACTGATGTTCTCCGACATCCTGCCACGTTGTTGCTGGTGATACCAGTGAGTGGACAGTGGACCTGGTTTGTTATGTGGAGCTGAGTTTCCATGGAGGAGTTAGACATGATACCTGCACCAAACACCTGGTAGCACCCTGTAGCGCCTGTCACATGATGGTGTTCACTTCAGTGCAGGGAAAAGGTGTTCTGCAGAACATCGGATGCTTGTTGGCTGGGGTGTGTGGACATTGATCACCACAGAGGCTCTTTTCAGAGATGCCAAACCCACAGTATAGAGCATTTTTATGACACTGGGTCTTAATTTGTTGATTTTATGTGCATTTCTGTATAGTGTGTGTTTTCCCCCCAGGCGTGTGCGTGTGTGTGTGTGTGACAGGAAGGCGCAGCAGATTGGAGGACTATGATTCATCATTTAAAAAGGCATCCAGTCCAGTGTTCTCTCTCTCTCTTGGTCATTACCTCCTTCCAACCCATTCCTGTGTGCTTCGGTACCAGACATTGTGTATTTGATTAGTGATTAGTAAATATAGAGTTTTGATACTGTGTATTGTTGTATTTGTAGGAGAGGGCGGCTCTTTTTGTTTGACGTTTTCTCCTGTGTTTTGTTAGTTTCGATTAGAATATTGTATTTTGTTTTTCCTATTCTGTTTTGAGAATAGCGTATTTAGTTTTTATCTCTTGAAGAAGAACTTTTGTTTGTTGTTTTAGCCCTGCCCTCTCCTACCCTCCTTTAGTTGTTTAATAATGTATATCATGAAATTTAGTTTAGTTTTCGGTCTGGATTCTGTAACTTGGGAGTTGGTGGTGAACAAATTGAGCATATTATGTACGTCCTAGTGAACCCCTCGGCTGGGACGTAACAGCATCACAGCTGGTTCCCCTCTTGAGTTGGTTTGCTCATGCAAAATGAAACGGGATTCATAGATTAAAAATGACTGATATTTGATTGTGATTAATCAAAATTAATACACAGCAACCCTGTGATTAATCTGATAAAAAAATTTAATTGTTTGACAGCACTAGTAAAAATTAAAAGCATCCTTTAGATGTTATGGATGTGGCAGTAACATCGGCCCAGATTGTCTCTGAAAGGTATCTAATGCAGGTCAAACACTGATTTTATGCACCTGGATTTGATGTTTCAGGTGCAGGTTCAGTACATAAAGCAAGAACAGAAATGTGTCAAACATAGGAGGCACCATAGTTTTCCCAATATCTACGTTTCCATACTTACACACACAAAATCTCTGTTTTCACAACTTAAAGAGCACTTTACATGTGGATTAAAAGTCCAAACATAGAAGGAAAAAAGCAAAATGTTTGCATTAAGGTGGATGGACAAAACTGTACATGGAGAAGATGTAAAGTTGTATCCTGCTGGTGCAGACAAAATATCAGTTCCCATGTTACTTCAGTGATGAGAACTTTGGAGTCATGTGTCACACTTGTCACATGCACAACTTAAAGTAACTTCACATGTAGTGAGCTACATCTGTGGCGTTTGAGTTAACTTAGTTTGCTACATTTGTCTGGGGGATGGCTTCAGTGTAGTGAAGCTTCTTTCATGGCAGGCTAACTGGTAGCATTAGCTCCCTACATTTTCCAAGCAGGTTGCCCAACACTGTTGATAAATACACGATAGCCCTGGAGCATGCATCTTACGTACGCTTGTATTTCAGGCTGTCGTTATGGTGCTGGAGGCAAAAGGGGACAAAGCCAGTCATATGATGATGAAGCTGCTGCAGTCCTTCTGGAAAACTGGCCTCATCACTGTGGATCAGATGAACAGGGTTAGTGCCTTTTTGTGTTGACATTTATCTTCTTGTGTCGTGTTTTTTATGCGATGCAGAGAAAGTCTAAAATATTTAAAGATTTTATGAAATGATGATCAATAATAAAACAAATGAGAAAAAACATATTGCTTCTCAGTAAGTTAATAAATAAGAGACCCTCAACTGATGCATGTGAAATTCTACACACAGGGTTGTAGCTCTCTTCCAGATGTTTATTTTTTTTTTAATATTGGCAATTAATGGACATTTTTTTTCTATTGGTGTTTTATTTGAAGCCTTTCAGACATTTTACTGTCACTCGATTGACTCTGAATTTCTGCTGAATATAATGACAATTTGCAACATGCATCATTTAAGGCGATGTTGCTGAAATCTAATTGGCAGAGAAGTTCCTACCTGAATGAAGAATCTTTCATTCAACTATATTTATTAAAATGTATTTGAATACATTAAAATAAATTTTAATAAATGCCCATATTTCTCTCAAATGGTCAAATGATGTTGCTGTTTTGCCTTTGATTATTTTCATTGTTCTGTGTTGTATTATTGGTAAAAGAGGAACTACAAAAAATGGACAGGGCATGAAAATATGTTGCAAATGATCCTTATGGTTTCTTTGATTTTTAAATATAAATTTTGACCGTGTGTGTGTGTATGTGTGTGTGTTTTTTTTAATACATCTAAAAGTTTGAATTAAGTGTCAAGCTTTTCATGCATTGTCTATATTTGGTCTCCTTAGTTTTTCTTTCACTCAGCAATTTTAGAAATGGCTAATACTGCATCATAGATCTTCTACATGTGCAGTGTCTCTTCTATAAACAGCCCTGTGTCTGATGTTAGCATTTTAATAACTTTCCTAATTTTTTACTTCCATTGTCTCTGATTCCTTTCTTTTTATTATTATTATTAATAATAATAATAATAATAATAATAATAATAAACCAGCCACAGAGGTATAATTCGTCCAAATTATTTTTTTTAAACCAAATTTTAGATTTTTATTTATTTTTTTTTTTTTTTTAAGATTGCAAGTTAAGGCTCTAAATGAATCCCTGGGTATGTAGGGTATCAGTGAGTGTGAGGGGGCAGGACTACTGTTGAGCTCTGTTTACTTTGTCATTTGTTTTATTTTTCATGATGATACCATTTCATAACTTAATTAATAAGCAGTGATTAGTTTGTAAACTGAAACCATCCAAAAAATGATGTCACACTGCATGTGAGCTAAACCATGGTTTAATTTGATCCAGACTGAGACCACCTGGTTTTAATCAGAGACCAGGGGACATTTCACACCTGCAAATGTCTTTTGAATGAAACTAGATTATCTGAAAGTCTTGACTGAACACAGGTGTGAAAAGGAGCATATAAATATGAATCATGTTTCGCAGTAAAGGCCAAAGTTCAGAGCTGGATGAAACTGGGTTCATTTTGGTACCTGGCACTTTGCCAGCTTTTTTTTTTTTTAGACCCAATAGTAAATGAGAAATTTAGAAATATTCCCCCCTAGGATGTACCTAATGATGACCTCAAATAAATACAAAAAGATTATACTCTTGCTCTGAGCTGTCTCATCATTAATGAATTTTTAATAAAATATTTGAGCCAAAAATAGGACAGGAAAAGCTACTTAGGCGTCGACGCATTTTATCTTGAAAACACCGCTTGAACTGGTTTTATATACTGCTAGAAATAAAGACACTGTTACTGTTTGTATAAAAATAATATAAAAATCTTTTATCTGAAAAATACTTCTGTTTTATCTCAAACATTTATTTTTAAACTAAATCCAAAGTGCTTCCAAACTTGCTTCATAACATTAGTCTAGATCTGGTTTGAATTTTTAGCTCCCCTGTCCTGTTTTTAGGCACAAGTTTTATCGACGCGCCCAGCGAAAAACGTAAATTTTTACAATATTTCATGGATTTAAGAGAACTTTTTACATAATGTATTTAAGAACATCTACGATCTGAAATGGGAGGGTTAGGTTAGTACCCCAAACAGGAGGATCTGACTAACTGATGATACTATCCTTTTTTTTTTTTTTTTTTTTTTTTTTTTTTTTTAAATTCAGGGCTTTCAGAGAGTGTACGATGAGCTCCCTGAAATCAGCCTGGACGTGCCACATGCCCACTCCATCATGGAGACTTTTGTGGACCTGTGCTACCAGGAGTCGGTCATCACCAAACAGCTGAGGGATGTCTGTCCTTCCAGGTTAGTATAACTGTCGGACTAAATGGCCAGTTAATATTTAATTTCAGTATAGAGAGTGTGTTATGGTATTGGACACGCTTTTCAATCTGCCTTTTTTGTTGTTTTTGTTTTTCCCATTAGAGGACGTAAGCGGTTTGTCAGTGAAGGAGATGGAGGAGTGATCAAAAGCTAACTCAAATGACAAAGAGCAGAAAGAAGCGGAGGAGGAGAATGATGAGGATGGGTGTCTCCATGTTCTCTCGCCCTGTTTCCACTCCAACATGGCTCTCTGAAATCAGGCTTGCTGTGGTCTGAAGTTTCCTTGCTCCCCTCCTGATTATGTTGTCATTACACAAACCAGCGTTGACGTTCGGTGGAAGTAGACGGACGAGTGCCCGGGCGTCGAGTTCCCTTCATCTTGTTAATCAATGTTTTTGACTTTTTTTTTTTTTTGTAACAAAATTCTTTATTTGGGGGTTAATGCACCTCATTTGTTTGAGTCTTTGTACCCATTTAAGATTCATTCATGTCAGGGCTGCAGAAGAAAGCCCGGTAGACAGATTAGGTTGTGTTTGAGGAAAATATGGGGTCTCATGCTTTGGTTCAACTGTTTTCTTTTCTTTCTTTGTTTTTTGTTTTTTTTTTTGTATTGCGCTACAAGTGAGAAGTCACTTATAAAAGACAGAACATGCATAGTTATTTAGCGTAAAACAAAGATCTAAACAGTTTTATTTTTAATGATTTCAAGATCATCTGCTTTGTAAGTGGTTCTATCAATCCTTTATGAACGGTGTATTTTTATTTTTTTTTCATTTTCTTTGCATCATTGGCTCGGAGGCTGATAACTTTTTGTAAAGCACAGTAGTCAAAGCAAGAGAGATTTGGGCACCGTTTGGTATTTCGTTAGCACTTGGGGTGTGTATATTTGGGAAAATTAATACTCAAACAATAATTTAAGTTTGTTTGTTTGTTTTTTCTTTTTTAACAGCCTCTTCTGCTTCTTTACTCACAATTTCTTGTTCTGCAGCTACATTCTAGAATGATAGCCTTAAAATACAAAACCAAACACTGCTGGTAAAGGTAATCTGAAGTGTCTTGAACTGAGCAATCTTTGTAATGTTTGTAAAATGGCAAGCCCAGTTTTTTCTTGAAAGACTGTTTGTTGTTCACATTCAGACTTACCTGCCGCTGTCTGTAACCATTTTACATGTTGACCAAAGTTGGAAAAATATGGACAAGAAATATATTTCTCATTTAAAATGGCATCACAATGACGTTCCTGCTTTTTCTTTTATTTTATTTTTTTTAATTTATTTTCTTTTCTGTGCTGTGCTATTGCTAAAAAGGAGCCAGGACTAAGTGACTGGGCTAAATTAGTAGATACACAAAAGTGAAGAGTCTGGACACATCTCAGTTTAGAATTAATCTGAAGACACCAACAGTATGAAATGATGTACCAAGAACCCAAATATGCTTGTTTAGTTTACTTTTTTTTTTTTTTTTTTTTTTTTTTTAACCACAGCTTGCCTTGATAATGTTTTGCACACTGTTTTCATCAGTTTCATGAAGTAGAAACCTGGATTGGTAGATTATTTTCATATTTCATTATTTTCATTTTTATTTTGATGCGTCAGAGGAAGTCAGTCAGTGTTGTTTTGCCAAAGTCGCATCTTGCATTATCAATTTTTCTATTATGGCTAGAAGAGTCGAGCTAAATAAAGAGATATGACAGCCCATCATGAGGAATGGAAGAGCTTTGAACATCTTTTCAAGTGCAGTCACAAAGCCATCAAACATGATGGAAAATGGCTCTTGTGGGGACTGTCCTCTTCTGTTGAGGATGAGATCATTAGACGTAGAAGCCTCAGATTAAGAACACACATCACTGCTGCTCAGAGTGCAAGCAGCAGAAACCGCTCAACTGGAATGAGTCCCAGACAGTCAGGGTCAAGTTACTGCTGATGCACCTTTTACGAAGAAGAGAATTAGGCTCGAAAAAAAAAAAAACAGTATTAGCAATCATGCCAGTAGAAAACTGAACATTGGTCAGAAAAAAAGTCTAAAAGCAAAGACAGTGACCAGATGGTATCTGCATGTGTGGCTCCCACTGTGAGGCGAGGAGGAGGAGGAGGAGGAGGAGGTGTGATGGTGTGTTGCTGCTAATACTGTTCAACATTTATTCAGAATTCCAAGCATGTTTAACAAGCAAGTCGACCACAAACTCTACATCTACAAGCCATCCCATCTGGTTTGGGCCGTCCTTTGCTTACCAACAGGACAATGACCCATAAACACACCCCTCCAGGCTCAGTGAGGACAGTTTGACCAGAAAGGTCTGTCAGATGACGTGGCCTCCACGGTCACTCAACCTGAATCCAGCTGAGAACATTTGGACTGAATGAAGGAAGAACAGCCAACAGATTTTCTGCGTATGTGGGGAACTCCATGGAAAAACCATTCCAGGTGACAAGTGTCTAAGAGTGTGCAAAACTTATTAAAGCAAGAGAGAATGTACAATACAAAACACTTTCTGCAAATTTAAAAAAAAAAAAAAAAAAAAAAAAAACTTTATACAGTATTATTCTGTCTTCCACAGTTTTGGTGTCAAAGTTTTTGGTCCTTCCAAAAGAAAACAATGTTCAGACACCCAAATGCAGCCCAGAACCTAATTGTATTAACAGGAGAAAAAAACTACAAACAAACCCTGCCCTTTGCACATATTTTGCCCATTATAAGTACATGGGAAGATTTTTAAAAATCATAGAAAATTTGAACTTTGACCTACCTTTACCAAAATATAATGACATCTATTCTAGGTCACTGGCAATCTATACACCCAATTTGGCATGAATTAAACAAATAGTTTTACTGCTAAAATGTTAAAAAGAATACCCCTTGCCTTCTGTTCAGGTGGTTGGGGTAATTGTAGTAAATTAAAATAGCAGTATGTAATGACAAGTAAATAAATCCATTTATATATCCTATGGGTGTAACATCCTGCATGTTTCAAAAATCAAAAATTATTTAAAACAATGTTAACTGGAGAACAAGCTCCATGCTTCAGTCTCAATGTCATGAATTTTTCCAGGCATTTTCCCAAAAATGTTCATTTCATACATCTATCAGAACTGATCTGGTTGATGCAATAACTCTCACAATTGCATGTTTCATAGGTTTGATGTCTTCAGTATGACTGCAAAGTAGAAAACAACAGAAATGAGGCAAAAATGAATGATTAGGTGTATCCAGATGCGAGTAGTTCTTTACATCCGTCACATTTGTTGATTGTGGTGGTCTGTTGCTATTCTTTATGTGTATTTCATGTTTCACACATGCCTGTATCTTTTATCTCACCTTGTATTTTTGTTATTCACTGTACAGTCAGCACAGGTGTAGAAATGACAAAAGAGTCCGAGGCCAAAGCTGGATTTCAGATTACTCTTGCCTCTCACATTATGTGTTGTACATACAGTATAATAACAGTAGTGGTAAAAAGTTTATGGACAATGTTAAAATTTTACACAATCTGAAATATTGTCATGGAATCGTTGAGTATTTCTTTTTTTATGTTTCAAAAAGTGTGGCTGCATCTGCATCAAACTGACAGACAAATGCATATTGATGCATATGATTTTTTTTTGTCTGTTTGTTTATTGGAAACAAGAAGAAAATAACCAAATTAAATGCTTAACACTTTCAACATGTCATGTCCTGGATGTGTTCTAAAGGACATTGTCTTGCTGAAATATCCAGTTTTGACCCTGATGGAACATGTGCAGACGGGAGTGTGTGGGTTAGGAGAGTGGGATAATACTTGGCAGAGTTCAGTGGCTTAAGAATGATTCTTGATGCAATATATCACAAATGCACAGTGTGTCCAAAAACCTTCTTCCACCACTGAGGTTATGTGTCTTCATTACCTAGCTTTATTGTGCATACAATAAATATATAAATAAGTAAATAAATAAAAAAGAGATGAAGGGGAGTTTATTTAAAGACATAATTTTTGGAAGCGGATGTGTGTTAAAGGACCTATTCATTCGTTGATTCATGCATGCAACTGTCAAGACAAAAACAAATTATGTTTTATTACATCAGTCATATTTGTACTATTACTGTATTTTGGATTAGAAAACTGTGCCGCAAAACACTGCCCTATCTGAGAAATTCATTTTATATATTTCAATAAAATGACATATTTCCCTCTGCTGTGTAACAGTTGTTTTTTTCAGTAAATGTCAGTAAAGAGGTAATAATGGTAATAATGACCTCAGTTGTTCACAGACGAGGGAGGAGAGTCCACGTCAGTGAGTAGTAACCAGGAAGTGGCTAGTGAGCTAGCATCGGAGAATGAGCAGCTGAGACGTCGCTATTTTGACAGGTCAGTGACCATTTCCTCAGTGAACATGTGTCTACAATTTAAAAAAGGCTCCGTTTTTCTTAACGGTACAATGCTTAAACCTGTATTATCTACAGGAGCCGGTCGGTTTCGGTTAAACTATGCTAGCATCACGGCTCTACTAGCAGGTCGCGTGCAGCCTGCAGGCAGCGTTGCATTCAGGTACGCCGGCTGTCCGGGGCGTGTTGGACCCTAACCCGGCTCTGTTCTGGAATAAACACAGCTCTTATAATTTGATAAACACTGCAGGTCGCGAATTGGATTTGTAAAGCATTTCAGCGCCATAATGACTCCATGCACGTTAGACACCAGGCAAAAAGCACGTTAGCTAAGCCGCTTTTTTTAGCTTGAGATGACGTGAATTTAACGTCTTCGCTCCAGGAACTTATAACAGGATACATTGGGGACGAATTTATCCTTATTGTGCTCAGTTTTTGTGGACGTAATTCATAAGTTCTGTCGTAATTTGAGTTTAAGTTCTCTTGTTTTGCTAAATGTTGGCATGTTAATTAAAACAATGCAAATAGACTCGTTCTGTCAGTCTCCAACTCTGTAAAAATCTGAGGACATACAGTATTGTGTCCTTAGTAATTATTATACACTAATATTTACGTCATTTCTATTAAATGATTTTTTCTTTTCTTTTTATTTCATCAGTATACACAAGAGCAAGTAAATAAAAGAGAATAACTAACACTATCAACTTTGACATTTACACTGCCTGGCCAAAAGTCACACGTTGTTTGGTGGGACCACCTTTAGCTTTGATTATGGGGAACATTTGCTGCAACATTTCATTATTTATGCCATGCAATACTTGTGATGACACAGCATTCATTTATATATAGCTTTTGCCAAGATCTTGTGTTGATGATACAGAGTTACTGCACAAGCTCTTTTCCAGCACATCCCAAACAGGGTAAAGATCTGTAGTAGTATTTGTGTTCGTAGTGCTGAAGAAGACCTCTGTGCACAGCAAGTCATAGTCACATTTAGTACAATGAAAAGGATATACATTTCCTGACAAAAAAAGTCACATGTAATATTTTGTTTTATTGCCTTTAGCTTTGATTATAGGGTACGTTTGCATCCATTGCATCTTTCCTGCCATGTAATACGTACACATTGCCACATTATTTGTATACGTACACCGTTGCATTTACTTTTCATCAACATCTTGTATTAATGATGAAGTCTTCTCTATCACATCCTAAAAATCCTCAATGGAGTTTGGGTCTGTCATCTTAGAATTTGTCTGTGTCATGAGGAAAGCAAAATAAAAACATCTGATATTCAGACCTGGTCATGTGGTATATTTATGCAGTCAGATTTAATGAACACATAACAGTACTGAACCCAGACCCGACCAACTGAAGTAACCCCAGATCATAACACTTCCCCCACAGGCTTGTACTGTAGGCACTAAACATGATGGGTAATCACTTCATAGATCTCTCTTCTCACTCTGATGCATCCTTCACTCTGGAACAGGGTCGATCCTGTCAATCATGACCTTTTTCCACTGAAACACAGCCCAGTCTTTATGTTGACTATCAAACTGATGGATGTTTAAGAAATGAGAAGCTACTGCATCAGCTAGGGTTCAAGAACTTGTTACAGCTGAAACATAATCATTGCAGTATCCAGTGGAAAGTTCTTACCTCTTTCCTTAGTTCAGTTTAATACAGATGGGGACTTTTTTTTTCTGGGAACTGTATTTAAAGCAGTGTGCTTACATTATAGGTGTTTATCACTGAAGGGGTAATGGAAACTAAAATGACTATTTTGTATTTTATGCGTGCTAAGCAACTTCCACTGGAACAATGAAAACATGAGATAGAAGTAGAACAAGCTAAACTGCCTCTGATTATATCATGTTGAAACTGCAGTTTTTTGGGGGGGGGGGTTTTCAGTATCTTTTTTTCTGTGTTTGATGATGATGAAATGCTCATGGAAATATCTAACCCTCAGAACAGTTAACATCAATTGACAGCACTTTCATCAACTTTTAGGCCATATCCACACAAAACTGTGTCTTATCCAATCCGATCTGTTTCTTTGTCATTTTCAAAAAAGTGCTCCGTAAACACAGAGTTGTTTCAGGAAAGATCTGCATCCACATGAAACCACTGAAAACGATGTAGTAAAAATTATACCAGGCATGTAGCTGGTGTTGTAATACTCTCGCAAAAAACGGAGAAGACATGGAGAATGTGCATAAAGCTTACTTGGTTCTACTGGGTCTGATCCAATATTTCCTTCTGGTTGCCCCTCCCAGCAGTAGATCCAAGAGCATGTAGTGAATATTGTTAGCTATGGTTGTTGCTCATTGTAATGAAAGAGTAACTGAAGATTTTGATTCAATATTTCCAACAAGCTCAATAGCTATTGTAGCACGAGCAGTACTCTGTAGTCCACCATTGTCGTTGATGTTAAGTGGCGTCTTACTTCATGCTCTTGGATCTACCGTGGAGAGGTGTAACCAGGAGGAAATACTGGATCAGACCCAGAAGAACCCAGCAAGCTTTATGTGCATACTCCTCTTCTTCTTCTCTGTGTTTTGTGAGAGCATTACAACACCACATACAGGCTTGGCGTTTGTACTACATCATTTTCAGTGGTTTTATGTGGACACAGATATTACCTGAAATGACTGTTTACAGAACACTTTTTTGAAAACAACAAAGAAAAGGGTCAGATAAGGAAGGATGCAGTTACTTGTGGACATGACCCCAGAGTACCCATGATGCTAAAACGACACCCTGTTACATTTAAAGTAAATTAATCCTTAAGAAGAAGCTTAGCTATTAGAGCAACTGAGAGGACATTTTAGAACCCAGTAGCTCATGGTGCTCCTTTTTCAGACTTGTTTTTAGGTGCAACTGTTCATTTTCTGACCTGAAACTTCCACCCTTTATAATATTTTAATTTAATATCTCTTGTGTAGAAAAGAAAGAAGAAATTATATCAATTTCATAGTTTTTTGGTGCACCAACCTCAAAGTTATACCTACAAAATATCCCATTTTAAAAATGTGCTAATATGGGTGAATGTAAACGTTTGGTTCACCAGCTGATAGGCCATGAGCTATTGTGAGCCAGCACTGTGTATGGTGTCGTCATCATCTTCATCATTGTTGTCTTTGTTGTCGTCTTCATTACCATCTTCATTATTTCTTCAAACATCTTCTCTGATGAAACTACGGATTTTTAAAATATTAAAAATTGGCTTTTACTTATAATGGGCCATATTTTTCATGGATTATGGAAATGGTTAGAGATATCAGTATAGTTACTATTGAGGAAGTCGCATATAGACTTTCATTTGGTACAGTGACCTTTGACCTTTTGACAATGTTAACAAAGTTTATTCACAATTTTAAGAAATTTCCATTCTTAAATTTTGGACGAATTTCTCAAATATGAAAATTTTGCCTTTACTTGTATTGGGTCACATTTTAATGGCTTATAACATGGAAATGGTTTGCAATATCAATATAATTACTATTAAGCACTGATATGAAGTCATATATAGATTTTCATTTCATTAATTGAGTTATCTCCCAGTGAAAGTACCACCCACTTCTATTGGGAGATTGATCTGCATTAAGACAACAGGACTCTTAACATAGTGGCAGAACCTGACAACCTCACAAATTCAACTTGTTATTGATTCTTGATGGAGCATGCACGCTAAACAGTATTAAATGTTAGCATCAGGCTTTTAGCTAGGGGGGCGTCTGGGCGTCTTTTCGACGCCCTGTTTGGAAAATAGTAAAAATTTGGACGCCCC
>JAQQZY010000001.1:329209-346170 GCA_030068375.1 Ostorhinchus rueppellii
CCGTGTGGCTTCGCCGCGCACAATGACAGGTTAAAAAAAGTTAGACACCCTAAAAAAAAATCCTGCCTAAAAGCCTGGTTAGCATTATATAAAACTTTATAAAGACATTTACAAAAATCTTTGTCTGTGGTGATTATTACGTAAAACCTGCCTTAGCATGTATCTAGGCTTGTTAAAAACTTAAAACAGTTTTACAGTTTACAGTTTTAACATTTTTACTCAGTTCAGTTGTTGCATAGATGTCTGAAGTTGACTGTTACAGCTGTAAATAAACAAGTAACTTGTAACCAGGTTTTTCTTGTTTCTAGCTTTAGCAGGGTAGAGGATGGGAAGGCAGAGGAAGAGGGTAGTAACAGGTGAAGCTGCTCCTCCTCCAAGGAAAGATGAGAAGCCCTCCGTGTTTCATCGCAAGGAGAAGAAAAAGAAAATGGATATCGGCAAAGTCTTCATCAACATCTCCATCGGCCTTTGCATATTCAGCCTGATCTGGTTCTTTTATGCCCTGTACATGCGGTCCAACCTTGCCAATAGGGTGGTGACTCTTCATGCTGCACCCCCTGTACTTGATGCCAACAGCAGCAGTGCCAAAGTTTCACCAGACAGGTTCTGGGGGTCTTACAGGCCTCAGGTGTACTTTGGCATGAAAACAAGGAGTCCCACATCGATTGTGACAGGTCAGTAGAGCCACTCAGACTCAGATGGATGGATGGATGGAAACTAAAATTACATGGATCTATCTCCAGTAAACTTCCTTAGAAATGGGCATATCACAATAAGTCAGACTAAATGCCTCAAGAGGTACGCATTTGTCTCACTCAGTGAACAGTTGCATAGATACCCCCCAGAGTAAACAAAACACCAAATCATGTCTTTAGACTACAGTTTTGGAATGCATTATCTTGATATTTTATTGTTGTACATTATTAATGATTGATGTATTAATGAAACCATGACTGCAAATCTTGACTTGACATGCAATTGTCAGTTTGTTTAGATTTCCTTGTAATTTACTGTTGGAAAAGAATATTTAAATTTATAGTTAGTCTTTTGATTTAGACAGACAGAACAGTGATGCAACAGGATGGTGTGGTATTTTTCCCCCCTAACTTTGGCTCTTTGGTCGGTAACACCACTGTCCAAATTGTATTATTTTTGCCTGTATTAGAAGGAAGATAACTCCAAATGTAAGTTTAAGTACTAATACCAAATTAATGAATAAAAATATCCAAACTATTGAACATGAAATTCACTGCAACTTGTCAATAAAGCGATTCTAGGCGTAGTTTCTATTTATCAAACTGTTATTTTTTCCTCAGTGTCAGTGATTCCAGTTGAGAAGCTTGATTTTAGTGGTCAGCCAACTTCAGTAGATACTAAGAGTTTGTAAAATATCCTTTAACCACAGATTTTTTGGCCGAATTGATTAATCAGACTATCTCCAGTGACTTTTATTTTAACAGTCATGTTTGTTTGTTCCATGTTATTTATCTGCACAGGCATGATGTGGATGCGTCAGTTTTCCGACATGGATGTGAACCTGAGGCACACTTGTGAGCAGGGGGATCGTTTACAAGGGTACGGCTGGCTCATGCACGACGGGCTTACCTTCGGGGTCCAGGAAATCAGAGATAATGACTTCACACTGACCACTGAGTTTGTTAAGAGGATGGGTGGGGGGCATGGAGGAGACTGGACTTGGCGGATCACAGCCAAACAGCATGTGAGTCCCAAATGTGTTCATCCAGCTTTAGATGCAGATGTTTTCCTCATCTGACCAACACCACATTGATACATTCTGTCTTTTGTTGTTGCTCATCAGAGCTCTTCTCCTCAAGCTCCGGTTATCTCCCTGATGTTCTACGCTGCTGCAGACACACAGGGCTCACTGGAAGCTCACGTGGAGGACAAAAACCGCCTCGCATCCATCACTGGTTCCTCGGAGGAGCTCGGAAATTTCAAGATCACATTCCGGAAACCTGTTACTGGGGAATTATCCAGTGCTAAATATGCCAGGTAAATGTTTGAATGCATGGGACGACGCTTAAATGAGTAGCTGCTAAAAAGAGAGTGGATGAGACTAGAGTAAATCCAGCGTAAAAGGACTGGGATTATATTGAAGATTAAAGATGAGCAGTAATTGAACTTGAAATTTTTAGGACAGAATAGATTAATACACTTGTGAAGTAATTATTTGTCAGTGAGAGTAAGAACGGGGTGACCGCAGATCCTTAGACAGTCTTAAATGTGATTGTCCTTATTAAGGCCTTAGTCATCCTTAAAAGTGATCGTTGATGCTTAAATCTCACATTCAATAGTCTTAAGAATTCCACAAACTCAACAAAGAATAGTACTCTATTTGTTTTGTAAATCTTTGCAAAGAATTTGTTATATTTGTGATTATTGTTTAGCATTTTATCATAACAGATCAGAATGAGTGGAGCCACCAACAATCATTCATGGAGGGGCTCAGGTATGAGATTTAACAGCTTAAACAGAAACAGTGGTGGATAAATGTAAATCTAATGTTAACTGGACTGAAACATGGTAAAGACTGGTTCAAGCAAACAACTGTTAGGCCTGTTGTCCTGTTGCTTTTGTGAATTTTAAGTCTTACATTTGACTAAAGATGCCCTGAAAAATGTCTTAAAAAGTCATGCATTTTGCTCCTTGATCCTGCAGATACACTGAAGAACACCCACATGTATATGAGGTTAGAAGGCTTTACAATACAGCATCAGTCAACACTATGGAAACAGTTTATCTGTGAACAAAGCTGTTCTGTGTTTACAGCCCAGTGTGCGCGTTATAACTCAGAAGGCATTATGGTTTGGTATGATGTTGTACACTGCTGAAAACCTTCCTTATTTCTGGGTTAAAAATTCCATCCACTAGATGGCAGCAGTGGGACTATTAACCTTTACTTCATAACACAAGAGAATAGGAAATAAAAAAAAAAAAAAACCTGCCAGCAACATGTTTGTCTTGTGAACACTGGTCAAAGGGTAGGAGAATGGTGGGGTCCTCCAGGATCAGAGCCCCAGTGGGGGTTCAAGGGGGCGAAACGAAGCAAAATTAACATTATAAATGCTTCAAATGACATACAACCATATTCTTTTTTTCATGCACTCATGAAATTAACACAATTTAAACTTTACAATGTGACCACTTTTGGAATGAAACAGAGGGGGGGGTGTCAAGGGTGCCACTAGGTAAATCTACCATTAGTTACATCCAGAGTTATCAATTGTGTTTTTGTTTTCATTTAGCTGTTATATTATTTTTGTAAAACATCAGGCAGCATAAGGCAAGATAGACTTTACTATAGTTGGATTTATGGAGCCATTTATGGATACTTCAGCCACATAGTAAGGACATGATAGACTGAACTATGCTATGAGGACAGTGGTTAATTCTGTTTCTTTTTTTCTTCAGCTATAACTATCTTCAGACAGTCTCTCCTGGCTTGGAGAAGCTGACAGACATAGTAAAGCACAGTCTGAACCGCAGATTCGTCTACAGTCCTCCATCTGGTGAGAAGAGGCATTACATTGCCGTAGATGTCTACAAGCCTCCGCATCATCACAACCAACAGAAACCCTCTGATACAAGAAAAGAGAGTGACTTTGTGGTGCACCAGGTGACAGTCCAGACACCTTTCCAGATCGAAGTCCTGTTTGAGTCAGGTAGCTTCTACGACCGCCCGAATCAGCTGGTTGGCTCAATCATGACTCAGGAGCTGGAAAAGAGAAAAGCAGAGTTTAATGCTAAGTTTGAGAAGACCTTTGCACTTGAGAGTAAAAGCTTTAGTCAGGCACATATTAAGTTTGGTAAAGCAGCGCTTAGCAACATGTTAGGTGGCATGGGCTACTTCTATGGCCAGTCAGTGGTCCAGTCAGTCTACAATGACTACCCACTCCTGTACCCAGAAGGCGCCTTATTTACTGCTGTGCCATCACGGTCTTTCTTTCCCAGAGGATTTCTGTGGGATGAAGGGTTCCACCAGCTGCTGCTGAGTAAGTGGGATCCCCAGGTGACAAGGGAGGCTATCGCACACTGGATAGACCTTATGAATATGGAGGGCTGGATCCCCCGTGAGCAGATTCTTGGAGATGAGGCTCGCAGTAAGGTCCCAGCAGAGTTTATAGTTCAGCGCAATGAGAATGCCAATCCTCCCACTCTGTTTTTAGCTCTTCAGGAGCTCATTGAACAGCTTGTGTCACATCCAGACAAAGCATCATCTCAGGCAACTTTGCCCTTCCTCCGACGGCTTTTCCCCAGATTGAAAACCTGGTTTGAATGGTACAACACCACACAGACGGGGCCTCTTCCCAACTCTTATCGTTGGCGTGGCCGTGACAAGGACACCAATCTGTTTCTCAATCCCAAGACCTTGACTTCTGGGTTGGACGACTACCCACGGGCATCGCACCCATCAGCAGATGAGCGGCACGTAGATTTACACTGCTGGATGGCCTTGTCCTCAGGCATCATGGCTAGTATAGCTCAGCTTCTAGGCGAACCTCATCAGGACTATGAACTTTCCCACCAGGTTCTCAGTGATAACAACCTGCTGAACGAGCTTCACTGGTCTGACCAACTGCGAGCTTTCAGCGATTTTGGTAACCATACCCAGGCTGTGTCCTTGCAGCAGGAGAAGGTATACGTACCTCCTGGACAACCTCGTCATCAGTTTCCTGTGGCACGCCTTGTGCGTTCTGTCCGAAGGGCCCCTAAGCTGCAATATGTTAATGCCTTGGGCTACGTTAGCTTGTTTCCTTTCTTACTGCACGTCCTTCAACCTGATTCGCCCAAGCTAGAGTATATCTTTCATGACATGAGAGATCCCAATAAGCTGTGGACACCTTATGGCCTGCGGTCACTCTCAAAAGCTGATCCGCTGTACATGAAGCGGAACACAGAACATGATGTCCCCTACTGGAGGGGACCTGTATGGATTAACATCAACTATTTGGCGGTCAGAGCCCTTCATCACTACAGCAACATAGATGGGCCATACAAAGAGAAGGCAGCTGCTCTTTATGAAGAACTCAGGACTAACATTATCAATAATGTTTATAGACAGTACGTGGAAACAGGATACATCTGGGAACAGTACAATGACAGCACTGGTAGGGGCCAAGGAAGCCATCCTTTTACTGGCTGGTCAGCACTGACATTATTAATGATGGCTGAACATTATTGAAGCTGTAGATTTCATCTCCTGTTAAGATATTGGTCTCCATTTATCTGGTTTTGTTTGCAACAAGATGTTTGCATCACAAACAATGGCAATATTGTCTGTTGAAATATTGTACCAACAATTGAAAACCCTCATCACAAGAATCAGTAGGGAAGTGAAAATACTTCACATTGAACCATGGCCTTTAATTGCAATAAGATACAGAAAAAAATCGGTAACTCGGTAAACAAACGGCTATTACTTGACAAATAAGGGCCCTTATCTTTTATTGTGCCATTCTCTCTTTAATCATGTTCTTCATTCACTGTCTTGTCATTTTGATATTTAATTGGTATTATTTGCTTGATCATGGTCTTTCAGAAATGGTTCTGTACAGTGTTGCTCAACATTTATAAAATTACTGCTTCTAAAAGCAGCAGTATTTTGTACACATAGACTGTGGTTTTACAAGCAAAGGTCAACACTGACTGTGGCATCATTATTGTTTTGTTAAAAACAATAAATGGTTTAAATACATCTTTGTCTTTTTGTTTAGTAAATGACAATTGACCTAAATATATTGTTAATGAGTCTTGGGTTATGAAGACAGTTCAATCTCTCTTTAAAATCGGATGTATATTAAACCTTACTATTGGGTTAAGGCCATCATTAGCATCACACTCATTTCACAATAGTTAGTCTTCTTAAAAATGTATCTTATTTCTTTAACCTTGATTTAACCAAGTAATTTATTTGAGAATTGATTGTCATGTACAATAATGACCTGGCCAAGAGGTAGCACAGGTTGCATGTATAGGTAGCATATGACAGCAGATTAAATATACAACAAACAAACAAACAGGATGGACAGCAAAACTAAACTCAATGACATATAACAAATAAAAAAACTTGAAAACAGGTGCAGTGCTATATGTCACTGATGTTTTAAATGACAATATGACGTATGAATGAGGTTTTTAGCTCCATTTATAAGGCGGCTCTATCATTACTTGCAGTTTCCTGGGGATTAAAATATCTAATAAGCCTGAAATCTAACATATGCTCCATTAATCTTTCCTCATAAACAGTTGATTGAACCATGTTTATTGTAATGTAACAGCTGCACACTGGAACTGCATTTAACAGTCTTATTTTAAGACTGATACCGGCTTACTGTCACAGAATGTAGTCAACAAAATGTGCCTAAACTTTTAAGTTGATTTAGACCAGAATCGGATTTATTGTCATTCAATAAAAACATCCCACATGCTGTTGGAGAATGACATTTCTAAAATGCATAGCCCAAAAATAAATCAATGGGGAAGTCCTTTAAAAGCAACAACAAAAAGAAAACAACCCATATATGTCATAGATGTAAAAGCTACATTAAAATGACTGGATAGATAAACAAATAAATACCTAAAATAATAAAAAGGCATATATTGCACTGTACGGGGGTCAATTATTGCCCTTTTCAGGAGGTCAGTATTGCACTGATTGCCATTGGATAAAAGCTCTTTAAAAACCTGGAGGTTTTGCACCTCAGGCACCGGAACACATAACATATCTATAGCAGTTTTTTTTTTTTTGTTGATGTATTGTTTGTACTTCTTAAATATGTGCGCATTTTAACACCAATATTTCTCTGTACAAGTATAATTTGCCAGTGGATGAAATTTAACTCATTTTTCTCTTTTTTTTTTTTTTTCTACATTGGTTTATTTGACAACAACTGTAAATCTGTAAATCCACGTCTTAGACATCAACCAGGACAGTGGAGTGGAAAGAATCAATTACAGTGTTAAGCTATAGGAAATAGATTTACTGGTAGTACTGATAAGCAGCCAGAATCCACTACCGTGTTACATTTGTTGGCATAAACTGTCTGCGAGTTGCATTTAATGTCGCTGAATTATAAAAAATACAGCACCTTTTTATACACATTGTTAATAGCCCCTCGCAAGTTGAGCATAATGTCAGAACCCCTGTATCATTTAAAGCCGACAATAGCTTCAGAATACTGTGACCTTAAGTACAGCAGCAGCCTAGTCCTCTTACTGATTCAGATGGCACATTCGACAGCTGACGTCAATCTGCTACAAGTTTATCTTTTTTTTCCTATGGTTTCCGCAGAGTGCAGTTGTGAGGGCTCGGTGCTTAATTAGCTAACATCAAAAGACATGGAGAGTACATAGACCACAGACTCATTTTACTCCTTGACATACGCTGACATACATTCACACACCGAGGCATACAGTGGCTCTGCTGTTATTAATGCTTTGACCGCAAATATAAAAACCCTGGAACCGAGAGCACTGATGCAGGTTCTCGGTTTGTGTGTGTGTGCTAGGTTCAAACCCCTGGACTTTTGTGAATCCTCTGAATGGACTAACTGTGTAGTTGTATGGTTGAAGGCTTGGTGCATTAAGGTTGCATGGTTAAAAATAGTTCCTCTATCAGTTCGCAGAATGGCAGCAAGTCTGGGAAGATACAGATTTGTAATAGTGTTCCAGAAGTTGCAATCATTTGCTCTTTTCTAACATCAGAATAGGAGATGTGTCGCGGAAAAAATTATTAGACCATCAAAACACATCAAAAACAATGGTGATGCAGTCAAATATGAACTCCTGTGTGTGTCATGTGATTAAAACAGACAGAAAAGAAAACATGGAATGTCTAAAAGCACTGTTTTTGGCAGTGCAATTATACTATGAGTTAAGTGATTTGGGTCATTATCAAGAAAAGATGGAAAATAGATATCGGCTCTGAAATTAAACTACTGAGTTATTTTTGTTGGTATCATTATATTTGTCCAAACAAATGTACCTTTATTTATTTATTTGTTTTTTATTTAGGAAGTATGGATTACAGCATCTCATACAGAAGATATATATCTGAAAAACACAACAAACAAAACAAAAACAAAAAGAAGAAACATCAACCAAATAGGGCACCAGAGACATTAGATAATAATAATTAGATAAAAATAAAATTTTTATAGCGCTTTTCAAGTCACCTAAAGCACCTTACATTATTGATCCATTCACGCTCACGTTCTATCCACAGCTGCCCTGGAGCAGACTGATGGAAGTGTGGCTGCCATTTCATGCCTACTGACCACAGCCTAACATTCATAGGCATTCATCCACCAGTGTGAGTGGATGGAGGCAAGGAGGGTAAAGTGTCTTGCCCAAGAACCCAACAGACTGACTAGGATTCGAACCACCAACCCTTCGGTTATTGGATGACCCACTCTACCACCTGAGCTATGACCCCCCCATGATCATGTTATATTAATAACAAGTAGTAGTACTAATAATAATAATAATAATAATAATAATAATAATAATAATAATAATAATAAATAATAATAATAATAATAATAACAAAAATTATAACAAAGTTATTTTAACTGTTAAAATAAAGGAAAAAATATCTTTCAGGATTTTACAAGCCATGTTTGATTTTAATTTACGGAGAGAAAAACAAAATAACTTGAACTCATTAATAAAACACAAAAAGGAGGGCTTGATATTTCTCTGCTTACAACAGTGAATGTGATATTTACCTATAAGTATCACAATGTTTACCAAATCAGAAATAAAAGAATTAATGTCCATATAGAAAAAAATGTGAGAAATAACAAAAGGTTGCATATTGTGAATCTTAAAGGATAGCCAGTCAAAACATTGTAGTTACCGGGAATAACAAATGTACCTTTCATTGTACCAGGCAATAAAATGAACATGAAACAGAAGAAATCAAGGGTGGGTTTGGTTTTTTTTTTCTTCACAACTGTATTTTAATCCTATAACCATCTTCAGTTATTCAATCTACCTTTCCATCATCAACTATTCAGATGACTGACTCATTACTTTACATCCCGAAAGTTAACGGATGGCGTATCAGTGTGCAACGACGGCCTCCGGACTCAAACGTGGGAGACACAAGCTCATCATTTGACCCTTTGACCTGTTCACGCAAAACAAGTTATCAAGGGATTTGGACAGATGAGCCATATCCCCTGCCTTTTGCCCAGTCTCTTTGAGGAAATGGAATCCACATCCCCTTCAATGCAACCACAGTCGAAAATGCATTTATTTCTTTGAAGAGTGCGGACAATCTGTGTGACTAAAGCACTCACTGCGCAATCCATCCCCCTCACCCAAGACCCTTTTTTCACAGTGAAATGGGATAATAGCCAAACGGCATCAGAGCTAACTAATGTGACTGCATAATAAACAGATGAGTCAGGGTGGATTCATTTGCATATCATCCCAACCTTATCAGAGCTCCTATATTGTGAATACTTTGTGACTTCCTGCTATGTGTGAATTGATTAGTAACTCTAGTGGCTGTAAAATCGGTGTCCATATGGCTACTGCTCAGTGTTGAAATTGATGCATTTTATGTCAGAAATAATCCCACATCTGCAGAGTAATTATAAAGTTGTCTAATACTTACTGGAAATACCCCCCGCAGCACTGACGGCTGTATTGAATGTAATTACTGGCAACTTATGCTAGAGGGAGCTAATTATTAAGGCATTTGTGAGTAGAAAAGAGGCTTTTTGAATACAGCTTAGCTATCATTTTACTTACAGTGGAGAGCTACTTGGAATTAAAGCAGTATAAGTGGATAATTATGCTAATGGCTCAATTTGGAGTTAAGATATGGTGGCAGGCTATGTTTCTAGCAGATCACTGTTCCTGCATCACAGTGGTTTTCACACAGGTTCTTTGTGGGCTTGTACATTCATATAATCTCAGCAGAGATGTCAGATGTTATGTCCTGTGGCCACACAGTGTTATTTGTGTGTGTGTGTGTGTGTGTGTGTGTGTGTGTGTGTGTGTGTGTGTGTGTGTGTGTGCGTGTGTGTGTGTGTGTGCGTGCGTGTGTGTGTGCGTGCGTGCGTATCCTCCTTGGACACTTGTTTGCCTTGCCTTCAGATCCTGAGAATTCCTGCTTTTTGAGATGTGTGCCTTTTTTTTTCCTCTTCTGTTTTTCTCTGTTTTTATTCCATGGCCCTCACTGCAATAAACTGTTTAATTTTCTTTGATATTCTTTTAAGCTTCACTTTCCTCTATCTCGTTGCATGCTCTTCATGGGATTCCTGTTTTGACATCATTGTCGTACACGTACATGTACATGTTTATGTCCTCCCTGACACATGACACCACATGCTTACCTCCTTCTGCTTGTCTCCGTATTATCATCCACACTTGTTTAATTACTGTTTATAATTTGTCTCTTTCTATAAAATACCCACCCAGGATCCTTTGTACCCTGCTTTTGCCCCACAGGAGCTTGCTGTCGAGCACCAAACTTGCCTCAGCCAACATAGGTTTATGTATGTTATGTAAGTCCCACTATAAATAGGTTCACCCGGGATCTTTTGTCTTTACCTGATTCGCTCTTAGCCCAACAGTTTTTATTTCTGGAGAGAGCTGTGGAAGCTAGTGCAATGTAGAGCTGGCCGTTTCCATAGTTACTTTTGTTAGCTGCAAGCTCTTAACATTCTTCATCTGTTTCCTCACATGTCTACTGTTAGCTGTTCGTTTGAATCTGTTTGCGTTGCAAGACCTTGTAATGACTGTATGTGCATCGATAAAGTGATGATAAAAACAATGCTGATTAAAACTCATCTGGTCTTATGCACATTGTGGTGTCACTGGATAGCAAAAAAGAGCAGTAAATAGAAATCAGTGTGGGTGCAGATGAGTCACAGACTAGAATATGTAGACCTATTAACTTCTGTTGGTCAAACATACATGCAATTACTTCCATGTGATGTGATGATGATTTAGTGTAGTGGATGTTATTGAGCTCCAGTCTAAAGGGATTGCTGTTGTATCTGGGCTCAAATAAATTAGATATTTGCATGTGGGTAGAACCTTTCATGTTGTCAGGTATCTGCAAAGGAACACTGTTTGAATCAAATTTGCGAATATTGTAAATTAAAAAGAGCATGAAATTTCATGGCTCGACTTCATGGAATAATGTTGAGATGTGAAAACAGTTAGGTAACAGCAGGTACAGTAGTTGGATCCCGCCCAAGAATTGGACTGTCAGAATGCTGCGAGCATGGATCCAGCAGAGAAGAGGGCAAGGTGGGAGCCATGTGAGTGCAGTGTATGTGGAGGAGTCTGGGGGCATGGTTAAAGAAACACTGGGGCATTCCACAATCACGATTGGAGAGCTGAATATGCTTCTAACCCATCCCTGTTGTAGAACCAAAGAGTACAGGCGGCTGGGGACCAAAGTGGGCGAGTGCGAAAGTATTTTTGGAACACACGGGAAACCTGCCACACCAACAGCAGCAGCAGCATCGGGGCCTAGTACCGGGCTTCCCTAACCCACTCCCACTCTCAGAGGAAGAGCAGGAGAGAGCTGTTCCTTCAAAAGAAGAACCACGCTTCCGCTGCTTTTATTTATTATTTCTTATTTGTGCTATTTTTCCTTCAATTGCCCAGCGTTTGAAAGATGATGTAGTATATATAACTATGCAGAGCCCAACATGACAGAGAAAGGAGAGAGAGAGAGAGAGAGAGGGAGAGCGAGAGAGGGAGAAAATAACGAACTTGGCAGCTGAAGCGAGTATCTCGTATTTATAGAAAGTCGTGTTTCCGGCAGAGGTTTCTGTGGTTTTAGCACTCCCAATCCATTTTTGCGGTGTCTTACAGGCCCTATTGTATCCAGGTTTAGATTGAAGATGTTCCCTTATCTAACGCCTTGGGGGGAGATTTGGATGTGAGACATGTCAGAATGTGATTTGGGGGAGGCAGATGAATTTCTCCGCCGCTTGTGCAACCCTGGCTTTCGTAGGATTGCTCAAAAAAACAAAACTGTTTTGCATCCACAAACTTAAAAAGGCATTAGTCGAAAGTCCCAACACAGCACTTGAGGCAGAATGTAAATATGTACACCGAAAGATTTAAGTACATGCTTGTAATTATATGGATGCAGGCAAAGCTCTAGTGTACCTTATTTTTTTAAATTTCAGTTTGTTCCATTTGCATTCGTCTGGTAGATCCAGTATTTCCTGTACAACCCCTCCAGATCATGGTAGGTTTGAAGTGCTTTTTTGTTTCAAACAGCAACGACAGCCTCTGCATCTCAGTGGATTTCCTAGTATGGATCAAGTTCTTCTATTATTTACTCTCAAACAGTGTGGGCTGCATAGTTTGCTGACAGGATGCCAAGGCATTGAGACTTTTAGGATCTTCTGTGCATCAAGTGAGATATGCAATTTAGTAACAATTGTTAAAGAAAAAAAAACTTTATTAAAACACATTTTTATACCATTGACTGGGTGATAACAGATTGGCTCCTATATTCTTTAAAGATTAGTTAGTGTGGCTTTTACATTTTAAAGATTTGGAAAATAAAGTACTGGAGTAGATTTAGAAATCCATTTTCAGATACAGTACATGTACACATATTCCCAAATGACTGTCAGTAATAGGGGTTAAAGTCCCCTTCTTTCTCCCATCTTTTCTTTTTATTGCAAAAAAAAATTAAAAATTAATTGATTAAAAAAAACAACAACAACATTTGAAATAATGCTTTTTCCAGGCACTGAACGAAACTGAACTGAATTTACAGTCGTATTTTCTATGGGACTAAACTCAAAGTTATGCAACAGCATATACATGAGTCCAAATTAGCTCCAATATGATCCATTGACATGCGTATGGATTTTCCAATAGCTTCACAGCTGTACGGCCAAACAGCTCAGAGAACAGAAGGAAGTTTGTCCTGAAATATGTCCCAGCCTTTTCTGAATGTGAACATTTTAAATGCAATGTTATTATGGTTACATGTTTGCAACGAAGTCTTAACTCGGCTGAACACAGGAAGAGGTGGGTGATCTTAGATAAGTTTAGTTTAGTTTAGTTTAGTTTAGTTTAGTTTTGTTAATTTAGTTTAGTTTAGTTTAGTTTAGTCTGGTCTTGTTTATTTGTCTCAAATTTTGAAGTAAAAAGAGAAAGGAAAGCAAGAAATCAGCGACATATGCACCCATCAACTGTCATTAATCACAGAAAAAGTAACAAAATACAATAAATTTAACACCAATATACATATGTATCCATAGCGGGCCCACGCCTCCATCGGGCCCTAAACAAAATTGGATTTTGGGGCCCTCCTTTTTGTTTTTTGTTTTATTTACGTTTTTTTCCTCTTCCTCTTTCTTTTTTTCAGCCCCAGAAGGATACATCCTTTTTGGTGACATTGTTTTGATTGGAAGTACTGTAGTGGTGGCTGCGTAGTGCGCACTACACGGCAGGAGGCACACATTATGGTGCAGCAGAGTTTCCACATTTAAACAGAGGCAGGAGGAATCACTAGGCCTACATCGACAGCACCACAGAGAAGTGTGGTTTTGTACAATAGTAGAATCTTGATCATGTATAAATCGTCACTCGTGCAAGCAAAAGCTAATTTTTTTGTCTTGATTGCTCTTGGGGGGGGGGCCTTAGTTGCCACCGGGCCCTAAGCAGGTGCTTAGTCCGCTTATGCCTTGGGCCGGCTCTGCATGAATCAACTCATAATTCACAGTTTGAGACGGGCTGATCTAGTCCTGCCCCTTCCTTACTTTCAGTGTCAAACTCTTAACTGAATACATTTCCTTCATCGGCTATCACGTTAAAATAAATAACTAGCCATAACACCTTTGTGTTGGTTGTATCACCACTGTGCAACCATTCTACCAAGAAATAAGAAAGAAAGAAAGAAAGAAAGAAAGAAAGAAAGAAAGAAAGAAAGAAAGAAAGAAAGAAGTAGAAAACTAGATTATGCAGGATATATTACATAAACCTCAAACTTCATACAGACCCATCAAACACATATCAAATTACACATAATATGAAAGTGGTCTGATTACTCAATATATTTGTATGAGTTAATTAACATTTGTTTGTGTTGTCTTGTAAACAGCAGTGCATTCTTACACAACTTAACTGTCATGAAGTTTATTCCATATCTTGATACCACATACAGAATATACTTTTCAGAGTTGTGTGGACCGCTGGATAACTGAAGTTATGTTCACCCCTTAGATCACTGGTGTCAAACATGTGGCCCAGGGGCCAAATCTGGGACGCCAAAGGGTTGAATCTGGCCCGTGGGGTGAATTTGCGAAATGCAAATATCACACTACAAATATGATCAATCATGGACATTAAAACCATTTTAGTTTTGGTTCCACATTCAGCCCAATTCAATCTCAAGTGACTCAGACCAGTAAAATACTATCATAATAACCTATAAATAATTACAACTCACTCTGTCTTTTTGTTTTAATGTCAAATAAAAGCAACATTATATGAAAATGTCTACATTTGTATGCTATTCTTTCACAAAAGTGAATAACCTGAATAAATATGAAGAACCTGGAATGTCTTAAGAGACTTAAGTATAATTTTATCAATATTCTGCCTGTTTCAAAATGTTTTGTGTATCTGTAGATCCACTGTAAGTTATATGTACATTTGTAAATGATAAACTGAGACAGAATATTGTTAAAACTGCACTTATTTTTCTAAAGAAATTTTAGTTTTTTCAGAGTTCTTCATGTTCTTCACATTTTTTTAAAGGATAGTTTGTAAATGTAAAGTTTTTCATCATTTAATTTCACTTTTTTCACTGTAAAACATAGAGAAATGTATGAAGTTGACATTATTTATATATTATTCTATTATTATTCTACTGGTCCGGTCCACCTCAGACCCTTTTGGGCAGAATGTGGGCCCTGAACTAAAATGAGTTTGACACCCCTGCATTAGATTGTAGCCTTCATCTCTCATTTTGAACATCTTTTACAGATTGCTATGTAGTCTAACAATCATAGCATTGGGTAGGACTAACAATGTTTTAAAAGTAACTAGATCGAAAAATTATAATAGTTGTGATTTCAATAATAGGAGATTTGTGTGGTCTCTGTCACCTGAATGATTAATGATCCTTACAACTCTTTTTTTGTAGTGTGTAGATCTTTTATGTTAGATTTATATGGATTACCCCCGACTTCAAAACAGTAAAGTATATGTAAAGCTTTTTTGAGGTAATAAATACTTTGTTTTATTAATTATTCCTCTACTCCTTGATATTTTAGAGCACACATATCTTATGTATGCTTTCCAGCAAAGACTGTGGTTGATCAAAATACTCAGAAAGTCTGTCATATACCCTTTCTATCTTAATGATCATTAACTCCATTTCGTCTGCACATTTTCTATTTCCAGAAAACATGTACTTTGTTTTAGTTACGTTTAGTGATAATTTATTTTTCTGGTATAGTTTCATACTGTCTTCCACTTATAAATTATAATCGATCATTCATTTATCAGACAGGGGTAGTTGTTTGTTTACCTGCTTGACTAGTTTCAGCTACTTCCTGTGGCCTTCGTCTGATAAATGAATGATCGATTATAATAATTTATTTTTGTCGAACCAATTTTTAAGTTTATTCAGTTCATTCCTGATCATTTGTCAAAGTTGCTGTAGGTCTTCTCCAGAATATAAAATATTTGTACCATCAGCAAACACAATACGTTTAAATAAATTTGAGGTGTTGTAGATTTTGTAGATCCCAGTTATGACCCCTGTGGGACACCACAGGCAATGTAAAGATTGATTTGTGCTGACCCATCTGTACACTTTGAGCTCTATTGCTCATATAGCTCCTCAGCCAGTTTAAAGCCACGCCCCTCATGTCTTACTCCTCCATTTTTGATAGTAGTACTTTATGATCGATCGTATCAAAAGCCCTTCTTATGTCAATAAAGATTCCTAATGTATATTTTTTCCTGTTGATACTTGTGTATGTGCCTTCAACCACTTCCATCAAGGCTTTGGAAGTGGACCTGGCTCATCCGGAGCCATACTGACTGTTCATCAGAATCCAATTATTTTCTATCATTCATTCATTCATTCATTCATTTTCTATACCCGCTTTATCCTCACTAGGGTCACGGAGGTCGCATGGAGCCTATCCCAGCTACTTAAAACTAAATTTTATCAAGAATTTTTGAGAACTGAGACAATAAGGAAACTGGTCTATAGTTAGTAAATAGGTGTTTATTACTGATTTGAATGTGGAATCACTTTAGCCACTTTCATTTTGTTCCTGTTATAAATGACAAGTTACATATGAGGTTCAGTAATGTAATCAATAGTATTTTTAACCAAAACATATCAGCACCATCTCCATCGGATAAAACTTTTGTCATATAATCATACAATGTCAAGAATCTCTTTTCGAGTCACTTCTCTCCAAGTTATTGTATCCATTACACCATCTACATCACCATGAGCATCAGACTGACCATTATTATTTATTTTACCAGACGATTTTGGTCCTACCTCAAAAAAGTGCATTTAATCCTTCCATTATCAGCTATTGATCATAGACTTCTCTGATCTAGATGATTCAGCCCCTCATTCCTCATCTTAATCATTGTATTTAGTATGTTCCATAGGCCTTTAATGCCACTTTTATTGCAGTCAGACTGCTAAGATAATTGTTTTTACTCATCCTCATTATATCAATACATTTGTTTTTACATACTTTATATATTTTTTTAAGATTATTTTGTTCTATGTCAAATGAATTATCGGTATAATTTGTTCTGTTTTTTGCAAGCATTTTGAATTCCCTTCATCATCCATGTTTTTTCTAAATATTATTTCTCACACTATGCTTTATCATGGGGCAATGCTTATCATATATATATATATATATATATATATATATATATAAATCAAAATATATATAAATCTC
>JAQQZY010000001.1:346793-359559 GCA_030068375.1 Ostorhinchus rueppellii
TGTATTAGTTGTGGCTCTTTATCTTATCACAGCATTTATGAAAACAAAGTCAAAATAAAATAAATACATGACTAAAGATAAAGACCTTCAGCCAGACGTTGGTGTCATTCCTCCATCTCGTGGGCAGTGATCCCAGAAGGCAGTCACTCTTCTCTGCCTCTTCAACTCTTTCAGGCACCCACCTGCAAACAAAACTCCCACACCCCGTCCAGAAGAATGTGGCCACGAGGTTACATACAGTAGATGCAGTCAAAAGAAAACATTACTAGGCCAAGAATTTCCCAAGGCATAAGGAGGTTTCCATTAAATGACAGTAATATCACAGTCACAGTCAATAAATCAGGAATAATGTAATTAAAATGCAATAAGCAGAAGGTGAATGTTGTTGTGTTTGTCTGTTTAGTTTTAAGACACAGTAAACTTTATAGATTCTGTATGTGTAGTCAGAGTTTTCAAAGTACTGAAGAAAAAAACAAACATATACTGCTCTGCCACCTTAGGGTTAATTAGAAAAGATCCTGGAAGTTAAGGAGCTGATCTCATTGTACACTTTTATATGGATTTTAAAGGCATTGAGACAGAATCATCTTGCTGTAAATGTTTTACCTAATTAATTTAATACTTAAACTACTCTCTTTAACTTATTTATTTTTTATTCACCATATATTTCATATAATGTCCGTGTGCAAGTATGCTTGGATGCCCCACAGTCTGTAGAAAGGTTCATTGTGCTGCTGTTCTCTTGACAAGGACGCTTTTATAAAAGAGATTTTTAGCTTCACTGAGTCTTTCTTAACCTTAAAAAAATTGCCTGCAGGTGTGAGTGTGACAGTGATTGGTTGTCAGCCCTGTGATGAACTGATGACTTGTCCAGGGTGTACCCCGCCTTCGACCATAGGTAGCTGGGGTAGGTTTCAGCACCCCCTGTGACCCTAGTGAGGATAAAGCGGGTATAGAAGATGAATGAATGAATGAATGAATGAATGAATGAATGAAAAAAAAAACATATTATATATAACATGCATTTTGAGTATGTGAAGTCAAACTAGATAGATAGATAGACAGACAGACAGACAGACAGACAGACAGACAGACAGACAGACAGACTTTTGTAAGAGTCATAGACAGACCAATTAAATACTTAGTAAATGAAAGTTGAGTTCATCTTTGGTCTTTATGAAAGTATGTTCCACTTGTGCTTTAGTGAAATTATCCATTAAGTACAAGTGCCAACACATCCTTTCATTAAATCAGTGTTTAATCTTCTTTCTACAGCCAGCACCTACTTTGTACCTACTTCGATGTCAATATTTTTGTTCAAACATAGAAGCAACTTCATAATGCTCTGTATTCTTTCTCTAGCCATGACGCCGTTCACCAAAGAGCTTGTATTCAAGGGAATAAAACAAATGCTTTCATTTAACTTTCACAGGTATAGAGTTCCCCCTGCGCAATAATGTCAGTAAGTGCTAACATTACATAAATCCATTACTTAGTCCCTGCAGCTTTGGCATTTTATGGAGGAGAGAGGTTAGCCACACTGCAGTTATCATAACAGCATCCCGTGATCTGAACTCTGTGTGATCAGATTGGTTTTAATAGACTCTGGATTACTTGGAGGCAGTTCCTTAAAGCTAAACATCTCCGGGCCTAGAATTAGAGTGCACATTTGAGGTGAAAACGATTTGTTCCGGAGAATGTCACAGCTGCCATGAAAGAGCTTATACGCTATTATCATACACTACCTTAAAAAGATGACAGGGCAGCGACTCAGAGATCCTTTGATACATTTTCCACCACTCTGCATAAAAGGAAATAACATCAAATTTGAGTCGTCTAGAATAAGCAGGCTGTTCATTATGTCTAATAGTCACTTTGCATTTAAGTTGCAATGGACACAATATATTTTATTCCATATAGCCCACAAGCTTTCTTATCCTCATTTAATCCTGTCTGCAACAAAGCACAGGCAGATGCTGTGAAATAGCCTCAGCTCTGAGCTCACAGACTATTTCATTAGAGTTCAGAATATAAAAAAACATGTGGTTATTGGTAAAATATTGTCTGCAGTGGTCTGAAGGAAGTGGCTTTCTGCTTGTACTAAAAGCAGCAGTTGTGGTACCTAATCGTTCTACTAATTTATGAAAATAATAGACTTTTTTCACACCAATACAGTCTCTCTGAAGAAATAAATAAGTATTTAAAACCTCATTATGTTAAGTTATTGAAGAGAATTGGGGGTGGGATTTTTTTCTCTCATATTTTATTAATTTTGCAATTAAACATGACAATAATAAACAGATCTAAACCACGAAGAAAACCAACAGCCAAAACAACAAACCAGACAAAAACATAACTTTTATATCTTTCACAATTGAAAATTGAGAATTGGGGGCAGGGTTAAATAAGTTGTCTTCTTCCCATTCCTTTGTGAGTGTAAATGAATTAATTTGGAATATTGAGCTTACATGTATTCTGTTGAATGTATTTCCATTATCAGATACCGTTATATGCAAGTCATTTGCGTTATAATAAAATGCTTCACTTGCTGGAAATAAATGAAATAAAGGAAGGAAATAGAGTAAATTTCACTCTTAAAATCTAATTAAAAGCATGATCCTTGGGGCATTTTGTAGACCAGTAGTTAAAGTACATATATTTATGCCATCCATGGTTTTTATTCAGGTTACCAACCTTGGGGTCAATGCTGACATTTTCTTGATGGAGGAACTTTTAAGGACTTTCATTATGACAAAATCAATCGACCATAACAAATTATTACAGCCACAAGACTCAAAACATCCACATAACGGCATTTTCTATGAATGTGTAGTGCTATAGCCATTTCATTTGTAGTTGATTATGTCGACCACTGCATGTAGAGAAAGGAGATTGCGGTTTTACAAGATCATTGTGCTTGTGGTAATTACAATTCTCCATAACTCTCTGGGGTGTGATTGGATTGATTTCATGCAAAAGAGTGCAATTCACAGAAACATAAAACCACAGGAGCCATTCAGTGCAGAGTAAAAAAATAAATAAAAGGTTTGTATTGCTGACATGGTTCATGTGTGATTACACAGCTGAATGCGGTACTGGAGCTGTCCATGGTCCTGAACCTCCAACCGGGTGGCAGAGGTCTGCTGCAGACTGTAACGTCCTATGAAAGAGTATCGACGTTTTGTAATAGGAAGTGTGACCACAGAGTGCACCCAGCAACAGATACGAAACAGAAAAAAAATGCTTTGGGGGTTGAAATGTCATGTGAACAGTTGGGTTCAACCACTGAACACCTCAGGGGTGTTATCGACTCCTTTCAATGCTTTTAAAGGCCAAGGGTTCCCTCAGACCGGGCTCTGCAGTTATTCTCTCAGACAGTGTTAGCGACCACAATTTCCAGCGGCCACAGGAGAGGAAGTGAATTTGTGAAAGCAAATAAAATCCGTCAAATACCAGCCAGGAAAAGGTGTTGAGTGTGACTGTCGAAAACATCTATATGCGCCACGCAGACTGACCAAGACATGTGCCTAATACAGGGGACGGGAAACTTATTAGTTGGAATGCTCTGTGTCTGTACACTTACACTTAGAGATCATGGCAGACTTATTCTTAAAACTAACTGTTGCTATTAGTTTTTTTTCCTTATACAGTTGGTACTTTTATATTTCCACCTGTGTTTTTGTGTCCTTGAATCGCACAGTGTATCACTGTCAGAGGTTAGCTCCATAAGTTTCCCGAAGGTGAGGCAAGGGATATTGTTTTTGGTTTGTTTGTTTGTTTGTTTTTATTGGTTGAATTCATATCAACTTTGGTTTACAGATTGCCATTGATCCAGAATAGATCATGTTTCATTTTGGCAAAACTAGCTCAATGTTATAAATGTTTTAAATCTTTTTTCCCCATTTACTTAAAATGGGCAAAATTTCACGTCTGCAGGAGCAAAACTATTGGTTGAATTTAGACCAAATTGACTTTATAGATTTTCAGGTACCCAGAATGGATCTCATTACATTTTGAGAACAGTAGGTCAAAGTTAAAATTTATAATGAATTATTCAAATCTTCCCCTGTACTTATAATGGGCTAAATATATGCGAGGGGCGGGGTTTGTAGTGCCTGGCACCACGTGTTATACATGTTTTTAGAGTTCATCCTCTTGGCTGTAGTTCTTCTTTAAATATCACTTTGAGTTTTTATTTTCACATGACCTGGACGCTGAATATAGTTGTGAAGATTAACCCTTTGTTGGGTACTCATAGAAACACACTCAAAGCTTCAACCTTAGTGTGTTATTGAAGTACATAGCAAGACTTTGTTACTTTTGTGAATTTTTTTCAAAAAATGTATTGTCATATAGAAAATGAAGGTCGATGAAATTACTAGATTTGGTTCCTTACCCAGATGTGGAATTGAATAAATACAAGAAGTGTATATAAAAATACAAGAAAAACACATGTAAGGTGAAGGGAACATGTATTTTAGAACATTAGACCAACATAAGAGCTGATCCAGACCCATGTCCACATCCACATGATCCCTTTGAACATCATTCCTTACATTAGTTCCATTACTTCATCATTACATTAGTACCATTACTTCATCATTACATTAGTACCATTACTTCATGGTACCTAACAGAGCAGGTCCACTCACTGTCCATGCACAGGTGGCCCTTACAGACCCTGTAGACCCCATTGGACCTGAGGTTGTTGACTCACTGTCCTCACTGGAACTGTTGCTGTCACTGTCCTGTAATGTGTGAGGAAATACGCCCTTCTGTATGGGATCCCCCAGAAACAATTTCAAAAACTCCAATCCACCCAAAACAGTGCTGCTAGAATCCTCACACAGACTCGCAAACAGGAACACATCACCCCCATTCTCCATAACCTCCACTGGCTCCCCATCCCTTTAAGATTGCCCTCATCACCTTCAAATGTATCCATAGCAACGCCCCCAGCTACCTCAAGGACCTCTTCACCCCTCGCTCCTCCTCACATAGTCTCCGGCCTCACAGTACCAACCTCCTCCTCCCCCCCAGAACCAAACTTAGAACCATGGGAGACCAGGCGTTCTCCTCCGCCACCCCTCATATCTGGAACTCCCTCCCTGACCACCTCAGAATTCCGCAGTCACTGGACTCTTTTAAAAAGGGATTGAAAACTTTCCTGTTCAGACAGGCTTTTTATGGAGCACTGTGATGCTTTTTATTTGCTTTTATTCCTGATAAGTTTTTATGTTTTATCTGACCAGCTTCTCTGTAGCACTTTGAGATTCCACAGAATGAAAAGTGCTTTATAAAGGCAATTTCTTCTTCTTCTTCTTCTTCTTCTTCTTCTTCTTCTTCTTCTTCTTCTTCTTATTATTATTATTATTATTATTATTATTATTATTATTATTATTATTAAGGAAATTACCAAAAAATAGTCACTTGCCCGATAAAGGGTTAATGTGTAGATATTGTTTTATGACACTGATCTAATCCTACATGTCAATAACTTAAGTGTTTTACAGCATTATGTTGTTGTATTGTTTTGAGCCTTAAGTGACTAATAATAATCATTTAATTAAAATTATATAATGTCTGTTTAGGTGATTGTACTTGTTATACTGCCTCATGTCATGCTCAAAAACAAGTGGGTATTTTATATCTCTCACAGGCATTTACAACCAAAATTAATTGGCAAATGGAGGAATGGAAGCACATAAGCCTAATAATCAGGGTACTATTTAGTGATCTGTGAGGGTGGGGGTGACAACTACAATAATGACCTTCTGTTTTAGTTCAGCTTGACTCTAATGTTCCTCAAAGTGGATGTTAAACCGTTAAGAAATGCCAACATTACAGCGTTTTACCAACCATCCATCACCAGTCGCCACTTGTTGCAACGTCAGACTCCATCTCTCCAGGATGGGAGGAGGGAGAACTGGAGATAGGGAGTAGAAGTGGGGGGGAGGGGGACTCCGTCACATCCTCTGTCCATATATGGGCATGAAGTTTACACGCAGCGGGGAATCCTCTCACTGGAGCTGATGAATGGGAGGGAGGGCCGAGGGAGCTGCCAAAGTGTATATAAGGAGAAAGAGGGGAAGTCGCTAATGTGAAATCCACAGCAAGCAAATACCTACCGAGGAGCAGAGACGAAAAGGAATATCTTTAATTGTTTTTTTTCCACCTTTTGACTCAGACTATTTGGATCATTTGTTGAAACCATCAAAGGGGGAGTTGAAAGAAACAGTCATCTGCATAATTTGTTTTACATTTTCCCCTCTACCTTTTTCCCTGGGAGAGACGGACTTCTAAGTGAATCATTATGTTGAACAATATGGATTTGAATGCTAAAGATTCTTTTTACCCTCAGTTTGAAAATTGCAACAGTTCTTCTCTGGGGATGGAAAACAGCGCGCGGAAAGATAACCAGGAGGTGTATGTCGATGCAGAGCGGGGGGTACCTGCCCAGTTTGGCCACGGTGAGTACGCACCTTTGCATAGTCGATAAATGTGCATGCATAAGAACTGAAATATGTCAGATTTTACGGGAAATCGGTACGTTTGTACCTGCAATCGCGTACACCATGGCATCTAATCAAAGCCTTATACATCCATGGAAAATACGCACGAGTGTTTATGTAACGCCGATTTGCTCATTCGCTTAGTTGGCACTGATTCTTAAAATAAAACAGTCGTGATTACAAAGTTTTCTCTCTTTCTAATTCAACAGAAGGAGCTCCCGCTACCCTTAAAACCGAAGCCTCCAACTCGGAATTTGCTTTTAACCCCTGCGAGTGCCCAAAAGATACCTACACCCCCTCTTCGCTCGCCTACTCTGGCAGTTTCTATGTTGAGGCATCTCAGGGAGCGCCGTGCAGCACCGAAACACTTCTAAATATGATCACTGAGATTGTGGGGATATCTACACTGCCACTTTCAGAAATGCAACAGAGTGCCAACAGTCGGGGAACTTATCCGTCGCCTGCGCCGATGGAGAACAGCACCGGCAATTTTGGAGACCCCGGCGTAAAGAGGCAAGCGTACACCTGCTCTCCCCCCGTGTACACTCCAGACCAGACGTGCCCGAGATATGCTGACGATCAGGCCGGCAGCCAGGCCCAAGAGCCGTCCACTTCCCAGCTGGGCTTCGGCGGCTCCTCCCGAGCTCCAAATCAGAAGAAGGCTGAGCCAAAGTCAGAGGCCGCGTCTTTTCCTGTCGTGGTCAAGAATGAGTTTGAAAGCAGCTGCTACGAATGGGGAACGTTTAATAAGTCTGACTGTTTGGAGACGGGTTTCCAGTCTGAAACCTTCCCAATGTCCAACGACTTCCCCCCAGACCAGCAAGTGGACGTAAAGGAACTTTTGGACACATTCCCCCCAATTTGTCCCAACCCGGAGATGGAGTTTAAAGTGGAGGGGGGTATCAAACAAGAACCGTGTTTCTCTGACACCTGTTCTCAGAGCTACTCTAGTCCTCTGTACAATAATTACCTCCCACCTCCAATGGGCCTCTCCTCAAACCTGAAGCCATTCCCCGAACCCTCACAGCCATCGAATCAGTGCGACTCCTTATACACATCACCAGCTTTACCCAGCACCATAGACTCAATCCTCTACTCTTCCTTGTTGCCAGATTCTTTCGCCCAAAGTTACACCCCGCGTGCGACCAAGCCCCCAAGGGCCAGAAAGAGCCCCGCCGCTTCCCACGGTCCTGCCAAAGAGAAACCCTTCACTTGCCCCATGGAGAGCTGCGACCGGCGCTTCTCTCGCTCAGATGAGCTCAACCGGCACATCCGCATCCACACGGGCCACAAACCTTTCCAATGCCGCATCTGTTTGCGCAGTTTCAGTCGTAGCGATCACCTCACTACCCACACCAGGACTCACACCGGGGAGAAGCCGTTTTCCTGCGACGTCTGCGGCAAACGGTTCGCCCGGAGCGACGAACGGAAACGGCACGGACGCGTACACCTGAAACAAAAGGAGAAAATGGAATTAAAGCCACAGGTTTCCACCGGCGCATGGCCCTTCACTCTTCCCGAGGGAATCTGAAGAGTGATAACGCCCCAAAAAAGGCTGTATGTTCACACACTCACACAATATTAGCACCTTTCCGTCTTGGAAGAGAAGCCAGCTGACCACAGGCTGAAATTAAGAGGTTTTGCTAATATTGCCGTTTTGAGGAGCCAACAAGCAAAGGAGAAAGAGGTGTGCTTCGGCCTTATTACCTGCTGCTGATGCTGCTGACTTTTTGTGAGGATGCATAGGCTGTAAAAGTCGGTAAACAGATCAACAGTGACTTGTTGCTGTTACTGTCAGCAGAGCCAGACCTCTCTGCTGCGGCATTGCATGACTGCTGTTCAGCACCTCTTTATCTGGACAGCTCCAGCCTCCATCCACCTCACGAGCCTGGATGGTTTGCACTTACAGATTATCAATATCTCCATTTAAGATTCCTATTTTCTGCTTTTAGCATTCATAGAGCAATGGTTTGGACTATGTTTCTTAAAATGCATGTTTTCGTCAGTGTTTTTTTTTTTTTTCCCTTTAACGGAATATCAATCACTGTCAAGGTATTTCTTCACTCAACTGTGAAGGTTATTGACATGAATGTAGACTAACATATTTATGGCTTTGACTATAAAGCTGTCCATCTTTGCCCAGATTTAGTGTTTGTTTAACTTCTTATCATTTGGCTGTCAGTGTTTTAGTCATTGGTCTTTGTGTTGTATTACAATTGTTTGGATTATTACAATTGTGAAAGATATATCATAAATGGGAAATAAATATATTTGTATTACTGTACTTCTTTGTATTTTTATAACTAACTGTATATTTTACATTTATCACATTTGACCATCATTTCTAAGGTGAAAGTATTCAAAATCGTTAATAATGTCTGGTTTTTTCGAGGGCTATTGTTTAGTAACACAATATTTTAAATGTACCAATTTGATATCCGAAGCATTTTTCGCACTTCATCCCACTGTTGGTATGATAAGAGTTACTTCATCGAACTGCTGATCAAAATTTAAAGGGGACCAGAATGTTCACCAGTTGTGGTACTGCTTTTCGACTAAAATGATTTTTCCAGTATGTACAGAAGTATGTGTAATCAAGCTAGACATGCTAGCAAATCATATAAACATTGCTTTTGAGTAATCAGGTAGCACACATTGCTGCGAGTTTCTTTGGACTTTAACTGGGTGATGAAAGGGTTTTGATTCCTGGTATCTTTTGCTTGAGATACCGTATGCTGATATGTTCACTTTAGCAAAAAACATTGTTGAGAGTTTGGTGAAATTGTCACCGACAGGGTACTGCAAAAAGTAATTTAACTCGCCTTAAGTTATATTAACTGTTCAAGTAAGATTTTGTACATAAACAGTTTCTACAATACTTTAAATTAATATTGATGTTGTTATTTTTATGAAAATTTATGAACAAAATAAAAAATTTCTGGAAGCAACAGGTTTCTTGTGTATTGTGTAGAAGCATCTGGCTTTGCTGTGTTTATTTTTTTTTATAAATCTGCTCCATACCATATAGGTTTTTCTCCATCAGAGTGGTAAAAATGAGTGAGTCTTCCAAAAATATGCATGCTAAATATGGATGTAGCCATTGTTAGGCCAAGCGACCTGTGGCATTACTCTGTGGCCCTAGCATTAGACATCACAGCTCTGCCCACAAGGCTTTTGACTCAAAAACGTTACAGTGAATGCCCGATTATTCAGTGCTATAATTCTGAATCCCGTTGACTTCAAATATGTTGTAAACGTGGAGATGGACACCATGAGCTCTAGCAAACTTGTTAAACAGCATATTTTCTTGCCATACCAAGAGATGATCCAATGCTCTCACTTCATTCATTCCTTTATTCGTTCACTCATCCATTGTTGCAATAAAGAGATATTAATTTCCACTCAATTGCATAATGCGATTATGGTTCACTATCATATTTTTCCTCTTGCAGACTCAACTCCCCTTTTGTCACGCTCTCCTTTGCATTCTTGTCAATGCAGTTAATATTCATAGCCCTAGAAGCATTTTAAATGGTATAAAAAGACAAAAAGAGAGCAGTAATACAAAGAATTATTTGTTTTTATGGCCATGAGGGCACTTATTCCTAGTAATGAAATTTCCATGTTAGCATATCAAGGCCTAAATGTGAAGTGAAATACACTTTGAGTTTGTACAAGTAGTTTCAATGCAAGTACGTATGACTCTTACATTTGTGCTGTAAAGTGTACATGCAAATAGATTTGACAGACAAGGCTGTAGCTTCCACACTTAAATGGGTTTCCAGGGCACTTTCTGCTCTGAGTGTCTCTGTACGACGCCAAGTCCTAACAATCTGTCATTGCTAACTATACACGCCATAGACATGTATAGCAGGGACTCCATGGTGGTACGTAGGACATGCATGTGCCCGTGACGCAGTCGACTGGCATAACACTACTTTGCTTGCCCACGGTAGTGCGTAAGTGCCTGTGTTTTCTGTAGCTGACAAACATACTGTAGCAGTGTGAAAATGCAAGTTGCCACATGGAGCACTGTGAATAGTATGTACCCATCCTCTCCTGTCCATCACTCATCGTCACTAACAATAGCACCAACATCAACATGCTCTCCCTTACCCGTGTTGTTTTAGTGGCAAACATTGTCCAGTGATGGATAGTTGAGGTTTTGAATTGCAGCAATGTGCAGTCACAGTGACCATTATCCAGACACTTCAAGACTGAAGAGTTATTGAACTCTGGCCAGTGATGGAATTTCTGCATTTGTGCATTCGGAAGCTCAAATTCACATTTGCATACAATAAATGGTGCTTGATAAATCTACGGATTCTGAGTGCCGTTTCAGCTGTGTTTGTCTTTAGCATGTACATTCACTGTGTCATAAAGCTTCATAACTCACATATTGATACAGACAAAAGGCATAAATCAGGTCTTTTCCGCCGACTGACATTTATGTTTTCAAGGATTGTAGATATGTGTAATTGCTGAAGCCATTAAGTAATTGTGCTGGGAGGGTACCTGACCACCACTGAGAAGCACGTTGTTTCAGAATGTGGACCTTTGCTGTGAATGGCTGCACATCAAGTCCATTAAATCCTTGCCAGGGTATTACTCATGCAAACATGTTAACATTAGCGCTGTTACGTTGAGACTTTATTCAAGGTAGTGTTTTTGTGTGACTAATATCTTTCATATGTAACCAGGAATAAAAAAAAAATGAACAGATGTGGCTTCACTTCTTCATTGTCTCATCCAATTAATCGCTTGATGTAGGATTGCTTCTGGATAAATCAATGGGACTATTTATCTGCTGTACCAAATGAGTACTTTGGCTCAGGATTAAATGAAAAAAAAATCCTTAAAAATGACAGTGAAGGATTAGTTGGGCCCAAATTCTGGGGATAACTGTCACTGCAGAATGATATGTACTTACATGTTCACTACTTGTAAATACAGGCATCTTTTTCATCTAATTGGCACACAAAAGTTTGTTTTTTTCATAATAATATATTTTTAATGTCTTTTGCATCATACTAAAAGAACAACTGACCTGCAAGAGCTATATATGATAAAGGCCCCCCTTCAGTGTCAAGCATATCCACATCTGTGCTGCTGTTAAATGCTTGAGTTCTGTCTTAAGAGGTACAAGTACAGGCCAGGTTGTCTCTGAAGTACCCAGCATCCCTTTTTCATCCTTGAACTCCAAACAATCCTACCTCTACAACAATAATCCAATAATGACTTTCCGAATGTATGAAACTGAATTTATTTGCTTATATGGAGGATTAAAGGCACTCTTAGTGGTTCCAGCTTCACGTATCAGGTCACCTCAAGTACCTATTAATAATCACAGTCCTACTTGAGACGGTCTATATGACCACACAGTCTCATTTGCCACTGGATTGATCTATTGTGGGGTAATCACCACATAATTTTATGCATACCTTTAAAATGTGCACCCGCGCACGTCATGGTCCTTGGGGTGGACTCGGTAATCAAGGTGCATAATCGCTTAGTGGTAATGGCAATCAGGCTTAGGAGATTAATTCCTCGGATCACACATCAGCCCATTGGTCCTGTATCTGATCATGAAGAACGGTGTAGGTGGTCTGGAGAGCACAGGTGATTAAAAAGAAGAGAACCATTGCAGTGAAAAGGAGCTCGTTATGCAAACATTTTAAAGTACCTAATTCTTTCCATTGTTCTGGTTTCCAAATTCTTCATTTGTATTACTGATCAGGCAAAGCACAAGACTAAAAAGCCAAACTACTTCTCTGGCTCCTTCATAAATTACAAGTCAACTCTCGGGTCAAGGAGTCCAGACTCCTAGTTTTATCCTGTGCACACAATCTCTATGGTAACTATGTCAAAGGATTTGCAGTATATACTGTACCTACGGTGAATGGAAAGTACCCGTGCTAGCTGAATGACTTCATAGCAATTCTGTAACTCAGGAAAATTTATAGCTGCCCTTGGAAAATGCTAGATTCCAGACCTTACAATGTTACTGGAGTACTGCAGTGGAGCTTTGTACATTGTAACAACCTCCAAGGGTCTCGGCGGTCAACTGAAATAATAGCCCCTGTTTACGAACAGCTCTTTGGTCCTACGTTCACTATTGAGGTTAGTGTGAAAACCTACAGTGTTGATGATTCAGATCAGTAGAAGAGGGAACTGAATGCAGAATTCAGAAAATTATTTTCTTCCTATATGACGTTTGGATGCCTTTTTCACTTCCATGACTGGATATGTGAGTG
>JAQQZY010000001.1:371111-383697 GCA_030068375.1 Ostorhinchus rueppellii
AGTGTCAAATTCAACTCTACAGAGTGATGATTAGTGCCAGTCTGCTGCATTGCATTGTGGGTACTGGACATTTTTTTTATCATTATGTTCTATTTTCTGTGCAGGGGCTCAAGGGGGTTTTGTGTTCATGTTTATTTAGGTTAATTTTTCTTTTTTTACATTTATTAGGGTTTTTATGTTTATTTATTTTTTTAATTACTGTGACACCATTAGTCAAACCTGTAGCAGAACAAAACCAAACCTGACTGTCACCAGGAAACTTTTATTGTGTAACAAGTAGGAAGGACCTTACCTAAGGAAAAACATGTTCCAGGGTGATTAGGACCCATAGAGCGAATTTTCATTGCCCTCAACCCTCACTTTGGAGACCCCTGCAATTGCTTCAACTTTAGCATAAGGTGAAAACTAAAAAAGAAAATAACACTGCAGAGAAATGAATAGTAAAACATTGTAGAGTCATTTTATAACTGAATCTGGAGTAAAAATAGCTCTATAAAGTGTAATCATATTACTCTAGCAGTGTGAAAGCACGACAGTGTTAAATATTTTTTTCTACACATTTCATTGTTAATTTTGACACTGAATTGAGTAGAATTAAATCTGAAAATTTGACACTGGCCATAGAGTAAATTTTACTCTAATCTTGAGTGGGACCAAATGTTATCTGAAACAGAGTTAAATTCAACTCTCTAAGAGTTAAATTGACACTCTGTTTTTTATTGTGTAGAAATCAAGTAAAGCTTTCATAACCCACTAAGTTCCATTTTTCCAGGACGTTTATCTGCATCACACTTGGCCTTACCCCCCCCCCCATTTCAGCTCATGTTGATTTTGTGGACGGAAGCATCAGAGGGTATGGGACTAAGACTAGTTTGATAAATTGATATTCTGTCTGTGTGTAGTTGTCTGTGTAGTTTCCACATCCACACTCATTTACAGAGAACAGGAGCAGGACCCTCCTAATCAGAGGGTGGGAAGAGTGTGATTGTTTTAAGGTGCATGTGCTTGAGTCTTTCCTTTAACCCTCCTCTCCTCTCCTCTCCTCTCCTCTCCTCTCCTCTCCTCTCCTCTCCTCTCCTCTCCTCTCCTCTCCTCTCCTCTCCTCCCTGGTCGTCCTCTGCAGGCCTGCTGCTCTCTGCTGCAGAGAGGGGCTGCGTGACGTCACTCCGTGCTGGAGCGGTTCCTTTGGCTGAAGCGGAAAAAAATGGGGAGAAGACAGCGAGGTGAGTGAGACGCACATTTCTTCCTTTTTTACAACCCGCTCTTCAGAACACATTTGGCGCGGACGTGTCGGTGAGACCATGTTGTGCTCTTTCTGATCGCCTCGGTCCTTTCGTTGACGCCGCTTGATCCCCGTGCAACGAATTTATGCAACGTCGTGGAGTCCGGCGTTTGTGCCAGTGCTCTGCAAACAGGAGGAAATCGGGTACATGCCAAGCTGTCTCCCACTTTTCCTCCGAGAGGGCAGAGCCGCTGCCATGAGCATCAGTGTAAATTATCCTCACCTCGGCCTATTTGTGCGTTTTATTCATGTCGTGGCTTTGTTCATCGCTGTCAGATGACATTTGGTGATGCCGCTCGTCCACACCCACATTATATGATGCTTCAGATTGATCCATGTGCAGTGCAGATATGGTGATCAATGATTTCAACGCGGAATGTGCCAGTGTTTACTGTCACGTCGGTGAGCGGTTATCAATCGAAAGCATGAATCAGCCTTTAGGAGCTGCAGGAGACTTTGACCGGCCTGTTTTGGCCTGGATGTGTGGGGACTGTGCCTGATCATTTGCATTTACAAATATTAAGATGAGCCTCAGTGCACAGTGTTTACATAGCCCAGACAGACTTAACAAGTCTGTTGTATTAAAAAAAAAAACGATTTCATGCCATCACAGTCCATACAAACATCATCTCCTGTAGTCATGAAGTCCTCATGCACAGTAGAGGTGTTTAATGTTGCTCTGAGCACTCACAGCAAATTATGACTGTAATATTCACACTCTAATAATAATATTCTCTTGGGACTCCTCAAACTCTTAGTGGTGTGCCACAACTCTTGAGGCTGCACACTGCTGAAGTGACAAATAGCCGGACTGCTGGAGTTCAGGAAACTGTCATGTGAGAAATCCCAGTCAGTCATCAGGCCGTAGCCCATATGCAGCTGCAGCATTTGTACAGTCAGATGGTCCAAAGTTAAAGTAGTCATGCGGAAGGGAGCAGGAAGCTAAAAGACTTTGAAGAAGACATGCAAATATATGAGAGTAGATTCTGCCTTCTGCCCCGTATTAGAAGTGCGAATTTCTAAGCTGTATTTTGAAGAGCTGCTGTCTTCAAAAACACCTGTTCTCTATCTGCACTGCAGCAGTTCACAACATGCATATACATGCTATGTGCCTGTGTTCAAGTCCAACACCAGGCTTCATTATTCACTGGTCCATGTTAAGATAGATTTTGTGATACTGCTCTGACCAACAGTTCAAAATCTGAATGTACTTGGATGAGGGATAGATTAATGATCGGATCCAGTTTTCGCATTCTTATCAATCTTTTAAGTGACTTATCCTGTAAAATACAAGAAGCACCCCTTTGGATCAGATGCGGCAGCCTCTCTCTACCTGTAGCCACCACTGTCTTAACCCATAAGGCAATGTGACTTTAGTGTCAGTTCCCACCTGAATTTTTCTCTATTTAACATTTCCTAAGGGATTTTTCACTGTTTATTATACTATTATTGCATTTTTTTTTTTTAGTTAAAGTCATCTATTTTCCGATACTTTATTCACTGATCATGTAGATGTTCATAAAAGCTCAAAGTCAAAGGTTGTTCTATCAAAAGAGAGAAAACTGAAGAAACGGTGACTTTTTCAGTTAAATCTATCATTAACTGAACTTAAATCCAGTATCTCCATCCACCATCAGTGATCCAACTCCACTGGTTTTTACTGGTGAATCAGTGTGGTAGAAGATTGGAGTGTTTCCACGTTCCCTACAGAGCCTTTAAATGTCCAAATGGGTCATATATGATGACCATGGAAAGATGATAAACTGCATTTTACAGCAGTTGTTTACATGTGTTGATAGGATTGGTGGATGCACAGTTTAGATCAGTAGATGCTTTCGGTTGACAGTGGATGTTTGAGTCTGTATGGGTTAAGCAATGTGAGCTGATTGATATACCGTGATGAGTCATATCAAAACTGAAATAAAAGAACTTAATAACACTTAGTATTTGTAATCCCTCAGTTTCAATGTTTACTTGTCCTTTTGTGAAATTACTAAAAGTTTTCTATTGGAGTTTGTGCTGCTCTAAATTTTGGCTGCACAATATTTCATCTTTATCTAATATGCGTCTCAGCTGCTGGTATCAGTTATCAGCCTCCATTGATGACTAATTATCAGTATCAGCCTTGAAAAAACATATCACACTATCATATTTTTGTTTAGTTAATGATAATATAACCCAGAGAAAGAAGGTAATAGACCAATGGGAGGTTGATTAATAGGACTGGGATGCAAATGAAGGATATTGAGAAACTGTTTGTGCATACAGGGAATATATCAAAAAATATCTGAATGCATATTTTGATGGAAGAGACTTGGGTAACAGTTAAAAAAAACATTCCCTTCTCCCACAGTTTTGGAAAAGTTAGCACAGTAGTATATGACTGTTGTCTTTCATCATACAAGGGGATGTTCTCATGTGATTTGAGTGTTCCCCCTTTAGCTAATCATTAATTTAAGAGGCAGCCTCACTATTCACTTTTTTTTATAAGAAGACTGTGTGTGTTCCTGTGCACAGCTGGCTCAGGCGTCTCCAGGCGGTTCTGTTATTGTTCCGCCTGCCTGTAAAATGGTGTTCATCCAACCATCTCTTAAAGATCAAGCATCAGACTCATGATTCTGGCCTCAGGGTATGTAAACTTCTCTGACAGATCGTTGAAGCCAAAAGTTGAATTAGGAAAAATACTGATACTAATGAACAGTGTGCATCCATGCAATATTGAACACAGCAACAACATATGGATGTTACATGCAACAGAACAAATGTCATGTCTTATCATATTATCATAGTCTGCGGTTTTATCTGAAGTGTCTCATCCTTTTTAGGCGCATATGTCATCTCTGAATGTAGGAGGTTATTCATCTTCAGCTGATTTTCAGACTTCTACCAGCAACTTGAATATCATACCACCACAGGCTCAGGATTAATGAGTGTAAGAGGACCTCAGAGACAGCCAAAATGTGGTAACCAATCACAGTCGCCATTTTCTGCATAGACGTCCTCATCGGAAGTAGTCGTATGGTCCTGGTCTTTAGGTTATCACAGGGGGTTGTATCTATGTGCAGTTCATAAGAAGTTTGTTTGTGTTATTTTAAGAGCACACACACACACACACACACACACACACACACACACACACACACACACACACATATATATATATATATGTGTGTGTGTGTGTGTGTGTGTGTGTGTGTGTGTGTGTATGTATGTATAGCACCAGTCACTCAGTCACTGGTGGGACCTTTCTGCGTGGAGTTTGCATGTTCTCCCCATGTCTGCGTGTGTTCTCTCCGGGTACTCTGGCTTCCTCCACAATCCAATGACATGCATTGGTTGATTAGTTAATCTAAATTGCCCATAGAATGTGAAAGTGATTGTTTGTCTATATGTTGCCCTTAAGTAGCTGGGATAGGCTCCATGTGACCCCCGTGACCCTAGTGAGGATAAAACGGGTACGTCGTCTTGTATCGTTCAGTACCCTTCTATATTGAGATTGGAATCAAGATCCGGTTCTTTTTGAGACCTGGTACCCATTTGCTCAATTCCTTGGAATCATTTGTCTGCCTACTTAATGACTGGTTATCGATTCCGTCTTTGTTACACACGTGTGATAATGTCACACATGTGCTACATTGATTGGTTTAGAACTTAGCCAACATGGCGTCGGGGCAGAAATGCTCCAAATGAATGGCTATAGCTCACGTGAAAAGGGCTACTTGTTACTCTTGCAAATCTTCCAATTCTTCAAAAGGGGAAAACCCCCAAATATACTCAAACATTTGTCCAGACAGCATACATTTCATTTGTAGGAATGTCAAGTGCTTGATACGCTACTTAGCAATGCTTGAGAATCTAGTAGAAGAGCAAGCACCACAACAAATGTCCTGTCCCCTCAAATAAAAGTTTCCAAAGGTAAGATAAAAGAGGTGCACAACAGTGGGAGACATAGAGGAATGAGTAAAGAGTCTCAAGTTTCACTTTGACTTTGTACAGTTGTATGGTGTGACACCCCCCCCCCCTCACACACACACACACACAAACACACACTTCTGTCACCGGCATGTGTCCCCTTCCTGATCGCCACCTCATACAGTATATGACTATCTGGGACCATCTGGCGTCATCTGTTGTTATTATTTGTGCATACTGCATATGTTATACATTCTGTGCAGAGATGGAAATATAAAAGACACTTAATGCAAACAAACCCATTTATACTCTTTTAGTCTCTCACCCTCTGAAAATCGATACAAGAAACAATAAGGAATCAAATCGATAAGCAAAATTGATAATGGAATCACTAAATTCTTATCAATTCCCATCCCTACTTCTGTAACATAGTTGAGAAATATTTATGTTAGAGGGCTATCTGTACAGTCACCAGTAGCTTCTAGTTCTATCATTTAAAGACCTTTGAGAGTTTCATTCTTGATCTCATTTCCCTTCTTTATGAAACACACCAAAAGACAAACAGAGCTACTTTCACAACTCGCATCCTATATGTTCTCAGAAATGCATCCCACCAGGGACCAGTGAAGTTAGTGTGTTTAACAACATCCTCCAGGCATCCGTTGTTGATCTATATACACTGGCAGATAAGTGCTACTGTGGATCGCCGTCTGGATCAATAGTAGACAGTGGTGAGTCTGTCGATCAGCTCACATTCGTGAAAGTCATTCAGTCTCATTCACTGTCCCAGTCTCGTCCCGACCTCAGCTCCAATAACGACACTCACTCTGTGTCACTGCAGGCAGAGGAGAGTAGCTCTAGATGTCTTGTTTGGTTCATTTTCACTGTGGACACTGAATGTTAATATGACTTCAAGGGGAGTGGTGTGGTGCTGTGTCATAAAATAGGAAAAAGCATTTACATATTGTCTTCCTTGTGTCCTTGTAATAAAAGACAATGTTTGTAGTAGTCACCATATGTATTGCAACTTTCATCTGTAAACAATATTTTGAAAAAGCATCAGAATAAACCCTAGACAGTAGTGTATGCACTTTTACTCAAATTGGTTCACAGAATAAGCCTGCTACTTTAAGAAAGTGGTGGTGAACCTTATTAGTGATTTTATACTGTTATGTCATCTTTTCTTTATACATACATTTTCAGTGTGTCACCTAAAGTTGGTCCAGAAAATATAATTTTACCTTAAAAGTTACTTCTCAGTCGTTTTGTATTTTACTACAATATAAGAAATAAATCCCACAGAAAGGAAACAGCTTTATGTTGAGACTTAAAGCGGAATCAGGTCAGGCATCACTGACTATGTCTATGTACATAGAACACAATATTTTTAGACCTTATTAGAAATAATAAATAAAAAACAAAAACAAAACTAGAAATGTAAGGATTGTTGCAAATAATTAGTAGTCAATGTAAAAAAAAAAAGAAAAAAAAAGAAAGAGGCAAAACAACCGCCAGAAAAAAATCTGAGGCACTAATGTAGAAATCCTTCCTGATCCACAGGGACACCAGAGACTTCATCAAACCCTAATGAAAGCCAGGCAAAGTCATCACTGAGTTTACATGCATAAATCTCTGATGTAGACTCTATGTAGTTGAAATGCTTATTTTTGAGCAGTCTTCATCTGTTTTTATTTTATTTTTTAAAAAATCTTATTCTGAAAAGCAAAATCAGTATACCTGCTAATGTGTTGACTTGGTTAGTGAACATGTTGCATAATATCTAATGAATCAAACATAAAGGCTGCAGCAGTACAGTTTTAGTTCTTTGCAGTAATTGTGGCAGACTTGTCCCACAGTGGGACCATATCCTGCCTCGTACATTCATTCAAGCACGGTCTTGAAAAGTTTCATGTTGAGATGTGTGATCCTTTCTCAAAACATACTGATTTACAAGTCTTTCAATCTTTAATGCTTGATATCTAATGTTTGAAAGTAGTTGTGCTCTGCCTTCCAATCAGAAATGTGGGCGTTTCTTTGGTCGTATGCTTTCCAAACTCTTAGCTAGTTGGTTTGTGTATCATATGGGGTGCTGACCATAAACACAGAGGAGGCTGTTAGTCACAAATGGAAGTAAAAACCCAAATGAGATGCATATTCTGAATGTGTTCTGTGCATGTGCAGTGAAAAGTTTTGTAATCCAAAGAATATCTAGACATCCTACAAATCCTCATTGGATTTTTGTTATAGAAACACACCACAATGTTTATCAAATTTAGTGTATTATTTGGAAGAACAGGAATATTTGTGTGTGTGTTGCCAAATGGTGGTGTGGAATACAAAGTGAAGAAAGATTACGTGACATTTGTTGTAAACTTCATTTGAAATATTTCCAACAAAATAGTAATTACAAGCAAGAGGACTAACTTAAAACATGTGCTGTGAATCAGATGTATCATGTACCACTTTTTATTCTGGCATGTACATCTATTGACACATGAGAGTCAGTGTTTTGTGTCTGATCTTCCAAAAGGTATCTCTTTGTGTAATGTCAGAATGCCTTGGTGAGGTTTGCCCTTTGCTGTCAGGTGAGGAGCTCCCGGCTGTGAGAATGTCCTGTCATGGGAGTCCCATGACTTACTCAGGGCTAACAGTCTTTGACACGCTCATGTTGGAGCCTCGAAGGCATTAGGGGCTTTAACTAAACCTCTCGTTCAGTTTATAAATGAGTCTCTATAGTGTAGGCAGCCTGTCTGATAACATGTCAAAGCTCTGAGGGCTTCTTGTCCGTGTCAGCTGCCGTCAGAATGCTTGCCGTCCTTAGCACACATTTAACATATGTCATACAAGACGAACAAAGACTGACAGTGTTAATCATTTTTCCAAAATGTCTTATTATTTATTCCAGTACACACACTATAATTAAGGTGTTGCCTCTAAACTAACAACCTTTAAGTTGAAGCAGCATATTTTTCACATGAAAAAACTCAGCAGCTGTGAGAGCTCCACTGTTGAAATGTGGGCTGATGCTCGTGTCACACCTCACATACCGCCGGCACCTCCAGGATTATGTACACTAGCGCCCTGCTAACTGCCAGTTTGAGTTCAGTGCCGCAGCATCTGTGGCTGAAGCTTTGCAGTGGTTCGGCATGACGGCTGTTATACACCTTGACTCACTCGCCTTCCCACACCTCCAAGCAAAACAAATCTTTATCACAAACCATAGGCACACAGAAATAAATCTCACCTGACTATGTGATAAAGTACCAGAGCCAGTGAATCAGGGCTCTGAGGCTGAGTGGTATTCTGCTGCAGGTAACTAAGTATTTAAGAATAAATTCAGGCCAGTTTGATCAGTTGACATTGGACATTTAGAGCTGAACTCTTGACACTCATGCCATTCGTGAAGCCAGAGGGAAAGTTGATGTTTCAATGTAATGTCTCATGTAGAGTGAAGTAGGGTTCTCCCCAGATGATGGAACAGCAAATTTAACAAATTTCGGGTATTTTTTTCTATTTTCCCCCAATAATTCTGCAAAAATCTACCGAAATCTATCAGGTTTGGAGGCACGCACTAAATTTTCCAGCGCCATTTTGTTTTTCCTTTGAAATCTCACGGAGTTGCGTCTATTGTGAGGTTTTAGCGCGAGACTTTCTTCCCATTAGTTGGATATGATGTAATGCATTAAATCAAGCACTCTTATTGGTTGGGATCTGACTGCGTGTAAACAGAAAATTTCATAAACGGCTCCTGCTCACTTTCTGTTTACATCCAGACCTCACGAACCATGACAAAATGCAAGCGTTATACGAAGCCTGATGATCAGAGAATGATCTCTGCATTTTTTGTTGCGTCCTTGGCGGTGACCATGGCCTGTGTAGCTGAGGAGGAGTAGCCAGAAAAATGAACTTGTGTGCCAGGTGCTGTGATCGACGGGCGCACCAGGATATTATAAATTTGTGGGGAGAACCCTGGTGAAGGTATTGTATTGCGGGGAGTTTAAATGTATTACTTTTGCATCGCTAACGTCTGGTCCAGTGGTTTCTCACTTTGTCTCATCTTGGGACCTACATTTTTACCTCATCATTAAAACTACAGAAGGTGAAATATGGAGCAAAAAACCCATAATTCCAAAATATACACCTTCCTTCTACACGTGTAAATATAGATGATATGATGTCATTTCATGCTGTTACAGAAAAGTAAATCCATGTTTCCAAGGCCTGGAGTAGAGCAGGAGAATAACATTCAGGCAGTCTGTAATTTCTGCTGCCAATCATCTATTTAACCCCCTACCTTTCAGAAAATACCTGTGATTAGGAAAAATTGTACCTTCATGGGGTAGATTTTCTGCAGCCTGCAAAAACAGACAAGGAGTAGATGCAGATCTCTTAATTAATCTCACACCACTTGAATTATAATATATTTAGAGTAATCTCATAAAACTATCAAGCACTGCAGGTTTAAGTCACAACCCACTTTTATAGAAATCAAGACTGAATTATTTTTAACAATAGTTACTCAAATCAAAATGAGCTTTTTTTCCATTTAAAAAAAATCTAAATGTAAACTAAGTGAACATCACAAGTGCTGCTGATTTTATAAAAAATAATAAAACGAAGAACAACCTCAAGAGGCTGTTTTTACTCAACATTTGTGAGCCTGTTATGATGAAAAAAATGTCTCAGTGTTGTTTCATGATCGAGCATCTTTACTTTTACAACCAACAATATGAATAGAAGTTAGCATTTTTCAATCGTTACTGTAACTGTACCCATGCATGTCTGTTAAAATAAAAGCCTCACATTAAAAACCTAAGCAGTTTTTCCCTCAAACCTTTTAGAAGAAGTCAGTGACATATCAAAATACACGACTTCAGAAAGCCAGGTTTCAGATAATATCAAATAGTGGCAGCTTTTTTATACAGTACTACCACCTTCTTTGACAAATTTAAGCAAAATTTAGGTGTCATGACATATATTGATCTCTTAAAATGCTGTCAATGCTGTTAGTAAACTGTCTGCTCCTATTGCAAATCAAGGTGAAGCCCTGTGCTTCACCTTTTCATACAAATGAAAAACTAAAACTACACTGAAAGTAAGTCTCAAGGTTTTAGACTCACATGTGTACTTATTCTTTGTCTTGTTGAGCAGTGGAGAGGATTGGCAGCAAAAACGATTATTTCTAAGGTGCTGTTACCGATGTATTTCAGTAGACCTTTACAGAAAAGACCTGTTAAGATATAATAAATTAGTAACCTATTGCAAAAATATAATGCTTTAACATTGGGCTGCTCGATTATTATCAATATCACGATTATTTTGGTCAATATTGAAATCACAATTATTCAAATTGTTATTAATTATTTATTATTTATTTATTTATTATGTTATTAATGATTTTAATTTTGAGTTTCAAAATGCATTTATTCAGCATTTCTCTCTCTCTCTCTCTCTCTAAAAACACTATATTATTGATTCTTCATGCAAAACATTCCAATTGAAAATACATTTTGGCTACATATATGTACTTTACTGCTGTTTTGCAATGGAATAGATTGTATTGCGCATGTACGTCTCTCAGTATTGTGTAAAGAAAAACGGAAAATAAATCATTTCAACTTCATTATATGAGTTTTGAGATTGTTTGACAACAAAATTGAAATTGTGATCAAAATTCGATTAATCGCACAGCCCTACTTTAACATAGTATTCATTAAATAGGAACAAATGGTAGGAAGAGTATTTGCTGGCAAAAACATTTAAGGATACTGTCCACGTAGAGAATCTTCCCCTCAGTGACCTTCAGCAGGCTCAGACAAGAAGTGGAAGAGCTATGGTTTTGATATTTATTGGATTGAAATATTTAAATGATTTCCTGCATCAGTCTGCTGGTTGTTTGAGGCGAATGTTCCAGGTCTAAATGCTTAATGCAGCAGGTCGCCCAGTGCAGTCAGAGGTTCTGGTGAGTTCTATTAAAATATCTCATTTATAGTAATTAAAACTGTTTTACAGGTGTGTCCACAAACTAAATGCCACGGACCACGTAGTATTTTAGTAGAAAACGGGGGTGACGATGAATAAGAATGTGTGTTTGATAGTTACCCCTTGGTCAAGTTCCGGCCGAAGGGGTATTATAATTATTTTGTCATCTGTCCATCCGTACGTCTGTCTGTCTATTCAACATCGTAATCATATTATCTGACGAATACACTGAGATACCCGCACAAAATTAATACTGTTGATACATCTTGGCTGGGCCTGTCACAATAACAAATTTTGCTGGACGATAAATTGTCTCAGAAATGATTGCGATGAACAATAATATTGCTGTTTGGTACCATTTTCAACAAATAAAATAATAATAATAATAATAATAATAATAATAATAATAATAATAATAATAATAATAATAATAATAATAATAATAATGGTATAATGCAAGTACACGCTTTTTCCCTGGCAATTTGTAGTGCCAGTCAAATGTTTCTTAATATCATCTTTTCGACAGTGTTAAAGGGCTGCATCTCTTTGGTGATGTGGTGAACTCCACTGTCTGTGAGTTTGCACTATTTGACACTGTCACGCTTATATTTGGTTTGTTTCGTAAACGCCCCAGTGATGGTGGACTGTTGGGACCATGTTGACGGCCCCTCTACCTGTTTGGTTGACGTTTATTTTTCTCCGCTGGGAAAACTACAATGGGTGGTTGTGTTAGAGGTTACCGCATTTAGCATGTACTCGTTTCAAACAAATGCGACATACTGGCTCATTTCAGTTCTGTGGTTCACCGCCGTCATTTGGCTTGAATCCAAAGTGTTCCCCAATGTCAGCTGTTGCTTTCGGTTTAGAAACCAATTCCATTGTTATTTCCTCCAAATCTCTCCTCACAGGCCCTCATGCTGAACTCCTGGTGCATCAGTTGCCCTGCCCCTCCACACAGTGACTGACAGGAGGGTTCACTGCTCATTACACTAAGGACGGTTCCTTAGGAGTCAGTCACGACAGATATAGTGAAGTTAACTCATTATCCAGTGTCTTTAATAAATAAAAAATGATCGAGCCCGGCAAACTTATCGAGCTCATTTGTAATTATCGTGCAATTAACGGATTTATTGATTATTAGGCTTTACACCGATCATATCGGCTATAATGGATCGGCCGATATTTGGCATTGTTTTAAATGTTCGTGATTGGCCGTCATGTCATAAATCACCGATCCAATCAATGATGCTATGTGACGGACAATAAAGTTTTTTAAATCTTCACGACAGCAACATCCATGGGCGACACAAACAACATGGCGGAGGTTTGGAAATTTTTCAAAGTGAGAGAAACAGACATAGCACAAGCTATCTGCAATATATGCAACGCTACAGTACCTCGTGGGGGAAC
>JAQQZY010000001.1:428394-445936 GCA_030068375.1 Ostorhinchus rueppellii
GCTTTTAGTGAGTCCCCTGTCTGCACCATAGACATAAGTACGTAGATGCCACAGTGACTGCTATTGATAACCCAATGGAATTGACTTTGCATGAATTTGGTCATTTGTATATGTAGTTTCTTTTATTCATCACCATGTTAAGTGTATGTAACTTAAAGTAACTTCACATGTAGTGAGCTACATCTGTGGTGTTTGTGTAACTTAGTTTGCTACATGTCTGGGTGGTAGCATCAGTTGCTTCTTTCATGGCAGACGAACTGGTAGCTTAGCTCACTACATTTTCCGAGCAGCTTCCCCAACACTGGTTATGTGTGCAGTTACCGATACCCTTTGGTTTGTGCTCTAAAAGCTCTGTCCTTTTTGTTCACCTTCTCTTACATCTCTGTCTTAGTGGCTGTCTGGAGGAGGGTCTGGAGGCATTGTTAAAGGCCACAGGAAGTAACCTGCTGATACTGAAGATTTCACACTGCCCCAACCTGCTGACTGATCGCTCCCTCTGGCTGGCCAGCTGCTACTGCCGAGCACTGCAGGCTGTAACCTACAGGTAGGCCACAAGTCCACCATCAAACAGCACCGACCCAGAGCACCAGCGTCCCATAGAAATACAGTTATTGAGCAACACAGTCACATTTTTACAGTGCACTTCTGCAGCCGTACAGATGGTGTGAATATAAAATCAGGTTAAGCTGTGTGTTTGTTGTGCTGCAGGAGTGCCACAGACCCAGTTGGCCAGGAGGTGATCTGGGCTCTTGGAGCAGGTTGTAGAGACATTATCTCCCTCCAGGTGGCACCACTACATCCATGGTAATATACAGAAACATACATACGCATCTCTGCTGTAACTTCAAGAACTCAAATTATGTAATTCAATTTGCACTCTATTTGTCATCCTGTCCTTTTCTCTTTTGGTTTTAGATTAATTGATATGAACTAAGTTTCCTCTCTTTCAGCCAACAACCTGCTCGCTTCAGTAACCGATGCCTTCAAACCATCGGGCGATGTTGGCCACACCTCCGGGCTCTGGGAGTGGGCGGGGCTGGATGTGGTATTCAGGGTCTCGCCTCACTGGGTAATGTAGTAAAAGAAATTCTAATTCAGGTTGTTGCTACATGTTGAGACTCCAGACAGTTCAGCCACATGAATCACTGGATGTTAAATCCATCTGATTTTATCTGTTGTACATTCACAAGCTCAACAGCCCTTTTACTGACCTGCTCAATTCTGTGCAAATGGATGATAATATCCTTAGAATAATTATGTAAAATGGGTCTATTGCTACAGTATTTTTCATACAAACCCACTATTACCATTTGCCTTCTATTTCAGTTAATTACTCTTATCTGCATGTTTTTTTATTATTGGCATCAGAGATTAAATGTGCTAAATCTTACATTCTTTAATAAGATGAATTGAAAAACAATTGACAAGCTCATGTTTTCAGAGTATATGATAAAATGTTATTACACATATATATATCGGTTTATGTACATTTATATAATAGATTTATAAATGTTCCATTAGATTGAACCTGTACAGTGAATTCATTTTCATGTGCAGGCAGTGTTTTGATGTTGATCTGAGATCAATATTCCTTTTGAGTAATACCCATTCTCTCATTAATTCTCAGAATTTCATTTTGACCAAAGACTGTATCTTGGAAACTACAGCTAACTAGGATTTTTGACTTAATTCTTTTTTTTATTAGTGACTCAGACTTAGTTAAGTTTTACTACTGTAGGTGTTTTACATGTAGACCAGTGTATTAGTCATACATTTTGCCATGTATTACATCAGTATTGTCAGATTCTTTTTCAATAATTCATTAATTTACCTTTTTTTTTTTTTTTTTTTTTTTTAGCATTTGTGGTAGTTGTCTTTTTAAGTAATGCACTTATACGTTACATTTAGATAACTACTGAAACCTTTCTGCTATCTTAGAGTATGTATCTTATGTACTCGCAATTTGAGAGTACTGTACATTTTATATGACATTAATTTGTCAAGTGAAAAAATGCAAATTTTGTGACATGCAGCACTGAAACAAAAAATAGCAAATTGTGTTAATAAGGTGTTAATAAAACACTGCAATGCATTATAGAATATATGAGTTTATTGTCAATGTTTCTCATGTTTCTCCAGCAAGGAACTGCATGCGTCTGCAGGTGCTGGAGCTGGACCATGTGAGTGAAATTAACCAGGAGGTGGCAGCAGAGGTTTGCAGAGAGGGACTGAAGGGCCTGGAGATGCTGGTCCTCACATCGACACCGGTGACCCCCAAAGCCCTGCTGCACTTCAACAGTGAGTTTCAACATTTCTAATCCTATTAGAGATGGATTACTGTGTTATGGTTCATTATAATCTGCAATATTGTTACCGTAAAGGTCTGATGTGTTGTGTATGAGCTGTAATCTCACACATTCAGGCGTCAACACAGTTTTAGTTAATCCGGTCATTTCTGAGGCCATGGTAAGACATCAAAATGCTCTTGAAATGGTTGACTACGACAGAAACTCAGACTATGCTTTTCACGTCTTCAAGGATTGATTTTAATATGAGGGTGCTTCCTTTGTCCACGTGCAGGCGTTTGCCGCAACCTCAAGTCCATTGTGGTTCAGATCGGTATAGAAGACTACTTTGAGGATCCCAACAGTCCGGAAGCCAGAAAACTGTTCGATGAGATGGTCAACAAGCTCCAGGTAAGAACACATCTGCAGCTCAAATCTCATCCAAGACACTGGAACGTGACTAATGAAACACACAGTACACTTAACAAACAAATAAAACAAACAAGGGAATGGGGCATGTATTCACATGATCTGTTCCTTTGTGCAGAAATATTTGTCTTCATACTCAAACTTTCCATGTAACAGAGACACGACAGACCTCCAATACGTACAGTCGCAGAAAAAAAATATTAGACCATCAAAAGTCATCAAAAACAATGGTTATGCAATCAAGTCCTCACTCCTGCCGGTGTCATGTGACTAAAACAAACAAAAAAGAAAACATGGAATGTCTAAAAACACTGTTTTTGTCAGTACAATGCCATAGATATTGATGTAAGAACTGAAGTGATTTAGTTTTTTTATCAAGAAAACCATGAAAGTTATCAGCTCTGAAATTGTTTTTTATATTATTATTTTAAATTATACATTTACATAAACATGTACTTATACATAAACACACAGATACAATATAATAATAATAATAATAATAATAATAATAATAATAATAACAAACAAGTTATCTAACAAAGCTACAAAAACAAACAAACAAACAAAATCAAGATAAATAATCTTATCAAATCCTTTTTACAATGTTCAGGGCTGATTAAGACTTAATATAATGCACGCCAATAACACATTTCTCCATCAAAAGGACATAGGAGACAGCAGGACACGCTTGTTGACAGTAGAGAGAAAAGGATTCCATTGTTGAGAAAACAAATTAATTTGTCTATGGACGGAAAACTTAATCTTTTTCAATTTTAAAAAGAAAAGTAAATCATGCACCCACTGCACAAAAGTGGGTGGCAAAGGTTCCTTCCACTTCAAGAGAATCATCCAAACGGGCCAATAGTGAACAAAAAGCAATGGAGTCACTCTGGGCTTTGGACAAACAGACAGAAAAGAAAACATGGAATGCATAAAAGCACTGTCTTTGTCTGTACAGTGCCGTAGCTGTTGATGTAAGAACTGAAGGGATTTTGGTTTTTATCAAGAAAACCACAAAAGATATCAGCTCTGAAATGTAATTCTTATGAGCTAGTTTTGTTGTTATCATTATATTTGTCCAAATAAATGTACATTTAGTTGTACCAGGCATTAAAATGAACAAGAAATTGAAAAAAAAAAAACAAGTGGTGGTCTAATATTTTGTTTCGTGACTGTACAAACTACAATTAAAACTATCTGAGCTGTGTGATGTGGTAGATGCACTGAACAGGGTGAAAACTAGAGCATCAGTCAGACTTAAAGTTGTTCATAAGATGTAGTTTAGCTCAAACATTTCCAGATCATGACTCAAGATGCAGTGTTTCTGTTGTCGTTTTTGATGCTGTGGGGTTTTTCTTGTGTTCTACCTACATTTCTAGAGGTCAGTGTACAACTATGCCCTCTTCTGGACTAACAACTGAACCATACGTGGCACTAAAGAAACCAACATCAGTAGCATTTTTATTCTTTATGGACTTCACAGAAGGTCCCTTGCCTGGAAATCACTACATCACTGTGTCAAATATCTGCATGTGGGAAGTAGTGATCATATTTGTCATTATTTTTTTTACATCATTTAGCAAAAAGCGGATATTCATACTTGTCTGACACAGTGACCACACTAGTTTTGTAGCAAAAGATTTGTATTACATACTTCTGCTCGGTGTTAAAATCAATAATACATGTTTTGTAGAGCACTTTTCAGGTTACAGAAGATACGGTTACAGTTACAGAAGATACAAATGAATAAAAGAATAACAACATAAAAATACATAGCACAAATAACAACACGAGGCTCCCTTTGTGTGGTAACTTTTTTTTGCTTCTATGTTTTGTTTTGTTTTTTAAATTTTGTTTCTTCATTCTCCTTTCTTCTTTTTTTTTGTGCATCACATGAAAAGTAGAAATCTGGAACCAGTTGATATTTTAAGCTATAACACTAATAAGACATAAAAAAAAAAAAAGGAAACAATGTCCTCATCAAACCAAATATCAGATGCATTATTTTCTGGTCTTTTGTCGGCACATGAACACGTTGATATTTATTGTGTAAATTTATGAAAATGATGAGACCAGGTCATTATTTTGTGCATACATCCTCACTCTGCTTACGTATTTACCGCTGTATAACTGACTGTGTTTAAAGGCTAACAAAGCTAACCAACCGAAACCCATACTTTGTTTCTATTTTTAGCTGATATGTCCCTGGTGTTTTGCATAACTACATACACACAGATACAGTTTAACCAATAGATTTGCAGTACGAACACTAAGATGTGTCTATTTTTATTACAACTACACACCATTTAAACTGTGAGTCAATCTGCAAAGTTGGTCCACGTTGGGTGTTTGTAGATGTGTTGGTGCTAACTCACTCAAGCTGAGGCTTATTGTGAGAGGCCTGGGTCATTTGTAGCTGACCACACACAAACAGAGGTATAAAAAGCTGTGAAATCCCAGGTTTTATTTATGTTTTGTTTTTATGACTCAGTCTACTGTGTGTTCTTCTTTGATTTTACACTCAGGATGGTGAGGCTGCTCACTTTGGTTAGGTAACCTCTCCAAAAGCTGCAAACAGCTCTGGTTTATTTTTATCCCTCCCTTTATGAATTTGCTTTGAAAAACAGAGGCACAAGCTATTCTCTCATGTTAAATAAACACATTTTTAAAGCAAGATCTGCAGAGGTGAAGTTCACTAATGGCCCTTTTCCACTGCAAGCTTTCGCAACGGTTCCACACGGCACGGTTCGACTCCACCCCCGTTTTTCCCTTTTCCTCTGGGTGTTGGACCTGGGACCCGTTACGATTTTTCATACCCATTTCAGAGGTGGCTCTAGCCGTACTGAGCCGGCACTAAAACGTGACGTGAAAACATTGCTGTCCACTGATTGGTCAGAGGAAATGTTGTCATACGTGCGACGAAGCTCGGGGATCTTAAAATAATCACCTGCCATGTGTGGAAAAACACACCTGTCAGAACGTCGACAGACATGACAGCATCATCGGACAAACAACAGAGAAGATTTTTGAGGAGATCCGTCATTGTTGTTTACTTTACTGACCGTGGCGGGACACTTTATTCGTCGTCTGAAAATGACGTCACGGCAGTGTCGACCCCGCCAACTCCACCCACTTCAACTAGTCCTGACTAGTAACGGCTGGCAGAGGAAACACAACTGTGCCAGTCCGACAAGTGGGTATTGTCATGTCGTGCTGAAGCGTGCCGAGTAGTGGTGTAGGGTTCGCAGTGGAAAAGCGCCATACGTTAGACAGCCTTGTCCTGCTGCTGCTGGTCTGCTGTAGGGTTAGCAATTGCACAGAACATAATATAATTCAGATATATCATACAAAGGTTATTTTGATTATTTCTGACCTGTCTTCGCTTTTCTTTTAGGCTCTCAAGAAGAGACCTGGCTTCTCAAAAATCCTTCATGTGAAGGCAGACAGCCTCTGCTAACGTCTTTTATGCTGCTTGTTTCACGTCTTGGAGAGGCGCCATCTTGGCTGCCGTCACTCAGAAATGAAACAACCCAGCTGTTTTGAGCCCACTCCACGGGGGTTGAATCTGCCTTCAGCTGCAACAGAAACCACAGAAGATTGCAATGACGAACAAGGACCAAGGCTCAATGTGCATAATCAACAAAAAGTCATTTACTGTTCCAGTAGGAGAATCAATATCCTCTTAATGTCGGAAAGACGTGAAAATCTTTCAATGGCTCATTTTGCCTGTGAGGGTTTTGACAGTGGCACTATATATCAAACAAAGTGCCCGTTTCACACTTCACAAACTTTACAAACTACACAAACCTATCAGATTCCTCTTTCTCAGCTGTCTTTTTGCTTTCACCATAAGACTGGATCCTGCACTGAGCCCGATCTCTTTGTCGAAGCACCTGCAGCCAGGTGAGAGCGCTGTATTTACCCGTCTGCATCTTACATACATATGCTTGACGTTACCTGGAACCTACAACACCAACCACTCATGTGCAGGAGCTCATTATACCACATTTATTTTCCACAAAGATTAACTTAAAACACTGGCAGGGCTATGAAATTGGTGGGAAATGGAATTGTCTCAATCGATCTGAGTTCTCTTATCTAAGGAGACGCTGGTTTTTTTTCTCAGAATTAGACTGAATAAGTGGTTTTCATCCAGACTTCCCTGCACTACATTGAAACTGGACAAAAAACAACTTTCAGCTCTTAGAAGACACTCATACTGCTTCCACTCAGTACAAAAACATGCTGTACCAGCTCCAGACACAGTGTAGAGAGCAAAGACAGCCTTGAAGACTGACCATCTGTATTGCCACTGCATGGCAGCGATGCTTCTACCATCCTCTGCTTCCCATGTGAAAAGGTTCCAACGATCATGTCAAAAATCTGGGTTTTGACTCTCCTGGTTCTTTGATTGTCGTTGTATCTTTAGCTCTGTTGTCTTTGAGAACCGGATGCAGTATCTACTCTTGAACAAGGCTGGAAAATGACCCATAATGCATTTCTGTCAATACTGGTGCCATTTGTAACAGTGTGTGTCTGCATTCCAGTGAGCGTTTTCTCCAATGTGCCATTAATGGGAGAAGAGGGACCATATGAGGTGGATTTATAGCAAATCTTACATCACATAAGGTGTCATGTTTAGTATGGAATCTAGTCTCTGGATGTATAAAAGTACGGTGTTTATATATCATGTGAATTTCATACTTAGTCACATTAACGGTGCCATTCAATGGGCTTGTCATGGCATCCCAGTTTTCTCATCCACCGGCTCCATCTGTTGGTGTTTCCAGGCAACTACACAGCGCGGTGTGACGTGACACCCCGAATGACTGACTCCAGCATAGAACGAGCGCCAATTACCGAGGGGTCAGTGTTCACTTTCACCTTTATGTTGAAAGCTTCATTTAGTTTTAGAATACAATGCAGATCAGACAAAAAGTATGAGTAGCAATACTAACAGACAAAGTGGTGACATTTAGTGTACACTCCACTGTGCTGCAAATAACATAAAGAGGAGCTCCACTGAAGTTTCACAACAAAAAACAGAGGACTATTCAGCCTGTACAACACAGCGGCTCTGGAGGAGCTTTTTGACATCTAAAACAATTATAACCTGTAACTATGGTTGTTATAGTTTTTGGGTTTTTTTTTTTTTTTACTTTTCATTAGTTATTTTGTCTTGACTTTTTAGTTTCGATTGCAGTTTTTTTAATTTGATTTCAGAGCTGGTTTTCTACTTGAGTCAATCTTAATTTCCTTTTATCTTTATCAGTTTGATGTTAATGCCAGACTTTTTGTGGTAATATGAAGAAAGTAACCCCATATGAAACCTGAGTGCTTGACTTGAACCTCCATGATGTCAAACACTGACATAATGCACTGTTCTGACAGAAAACTGGCAAAGCTAAAGATGTGTAGAAGAAGTAAAACCCAAAGTTCTTAGCTTATAAACGGACTAAGCCAGAAACTAGACGGTGTTATTTTCTTTTTATTTGTTGTCATTTCATTCGTTTAGCCTCGCTTTAAAGTTACTTGTAACAGAAAATTATGCTTTAACAGTGGTTGTGGATATTTCTGTGGAACAGGGAAGTTTTGAAGAATATAATTTCATTCCTGGAACTTGGATCCACCCTTTAGTTATTTATTATGAATCAAATTCTCACACTTTGACTAAAGTGCAATACAGAACCCATGGAGAACCCCTTTAAACACTTTACTACAGGACCCCTGCCGTCACCTCGATTTAAACAAATACCGTAAACAGAAAACTTGTCTGGAAATTGATCACACAGCACTGGAAAAAATCCAAATCTTACGAAGTGTATTTTTTCTCATTTCTAGTCAAAATATCTCATCACACTCAAAATAAGACATAATCACCTAAAGAGTAAATGTTTAGTGAGATGTAAGAAGTTATTTTTAGACAATAGATCTGGAAAATCTTATTCCAAGAAATTTTACCAGGATTATTTTCACTTGTTCTGGTGGCACTTTTTTTTTTTTTTTTTTTTTTGCTTAATTCAAACAAAAAAATCTATCAGTGGAACATGTGAAAATAATTTTGGTAAGATTTCTTGAATTAAGATTTTCCAGATCTATTGTCTAAAAATAACTTCTTACATCTCACTAAAAAGTTACTCTTTAGGTGATTGTCTTGTTTATTTTCCAAATGTGTTTATTATTTTTCTTTAAATAACACAACATCGCAGGATTAATGCAAAAAACAAACAAACAAACAAACAAAACCTACTCTGGATGGCACATTAAATGGTACAGAGGTTGAGGAGCTTGTCAATATGTTATCTTTTCCAGTTCAAGGAATACTCATACATGAGCATGAAAGTGAACATCACTCAAGGGCCAAAAGAAATTGTGGGCCCCTTATAAAGTCCATTATTGAGTAAGTAATGTGTTCAAGTGGTAAAACTTGGAAAACATTCTCTAGCCAACATTTCACACTTGGTTTCAGTATAGATTTCCAGCATTTCACTACTGTCCGTCTGGCCTGTAGTAGACAGAGGATGACCAGCTTCCCGTTGGCTTTATTGAGCTTAATGTCCTTTGGGGAAAATCCTAATATACATACTTTAGGGCAAACGGGAAGGTTCACTCCAATTATGGAAGAAAGTGTCTGTATAACCTCCCTCCAGAATTCTTGTAGCTTTGAGTAAAATCAGAGACAATGTACAAGTGTACCGTTATACGTTTCACCTTTATCACATACGTCTGGAATGTTCACATTAAAATTATGTAAAACCTCAGGAGTGATATAGAGCCTCATGATCTACTTGTAGTAATTTGAGGCCTGCATTGAGTTTTCTTTTGAGATTGGTTGCATATAACACTGGTCTACAAGTAAAATACTTCCAGAATAAAAGTCATTAAACTTTACCAAATTTGAGTCATAAATAAAGAAAAATTCAGTCAAAAGCCCTAGTTGGTAGTCTCTAAATTACAGGCTTCGGCCAAAATGTGAAATTCTGACAATTAATGAGAGAATAGGTTTTATTTAAAAGAAACATTTGTCTCAGAGTCACCAGATCTACCTCTAAACAGTGTCTCCACATTATAATACATTCACTTTTCTGGTTCTAGCTAGTGGAACATTTATAAAACCATTAAATGTACATAAACCAACATATATGTGGAATAACACACCATCATATATGCTGAAAACATGAGCTAACCAGCACTTTGGTCATTTGTTTTCTGATTCCTCTTATAAACTATGTAAGATTTAGCACATTTAATGTCTGAAGCAGAGATTTTCTAAGAAATTGTCGAGCAGTGTCCTTTGCCATTCAGACTCAGTAATTTCCTGCTCTAGGTCCGTACACCATGCAAGCCTCTCCTCAGAGGACTCTTGGGTTGATTATGTCTTATTTTAAATGTGATGAGATATTTTGACTAGAAATGAGAAAAATACACTCTGTAAGATCTGGATTTTTTGCAGTGAGGCAGGTAGATCCCACAACACAACGGTTTTTCACAGGTTGCTCCTTTTACCTCGGACTCCTCACTCGCCACAGGGCGACCGGCGTAGCCTCTACAACACATGTTGACATTTCATGGGCGGAGTGTGCAACAGAGCACGGTGGCTGTTTCCAGGACATTTACAATCCGCTGAGGAGGATGAGGAGAGCTTGTTCAGACTCGGCTTCATAATCCAAATGTTCTGAGGACTCGTGTAGCTGCATATTGTAATAATGACGTGTGTGTTCAACGTGAGAACAGTTGTGTGGCTGTCCATTTCTTCATGTTCTTCCAGTACTGCATATTATTATCCTAACAGGCACAGATTGTCCGCTGAGATTTGGAAGAGTGGGGGTGGGTCATGAAACAGGTGTATAACTCTGCTGACACAATAGAGAAAACATAATGCACTTGTTGATTTTGTTTTAGACAATCCTGCCTTCGCTATCAGCCCCTCTGTACATAACATTTGTAAAAAAAAACAAACAAACGAACAAACAAACAAAAAAAAACCAACAAAAAAAGAACGTTTGATGTTATATAATATTAATATTATTCTGAGTGGAACAAGTTGAAGTTTACAGGTCGTCATTCTGTAAGCATTTTCTCCAAAGTTGAATGAAAGATAAACATAGAGAATTATATTATGTATAACAGTAGTGTTGAAATTGCAGTTGTGTATTAGATACTTTATATTAAATGTGCATCAGAGTCATATAGAGATGGAAATTATTTAAGAAGAGGATAAAGATGATAATTCAGCTATTTATTTCTATAAAAAGAGCGATGTGTATAATGTTGGCATGTTTGTGTTCAAGCATCAATCATTAAGTTGCCTTCTTAACTGTTCTGCTACTGTGGCAAGAAAATTATTAGATGTTAAAAAGCTTTGATTGCCTGCAGGTTAATAACGTTTCTCCTTATTTGATCAAGTCTGTTGTTGCACTAGTGAGGAAAAAAAAAGCTATTTCAGATGTTTATTATAAGAGTGTTGTTTTTAATGTTCAGCTATTTCTCAGTATTTGACAACATATGATGCACTTTTTTTCTGGAACACTTTTATCGGCCTGTCGGTCATCATTAAAAGCCCGAAACGATGCCGGGTTTCTGCCTGCGAGGCGTCTGGCATTTCCTGCTGTCGGAAGAAAAACGGACAGAGTAATTGTGTTGGTTTCACAAATGAAGGTTGGGAAAACACAGTGGTCGCATATGAACTTCAATGAGTGAACAGAATTCCAATTAGCCTCTTTTCTCAAACACTACATCTGTCATCTGCGTCTCTTTGGTTTCGGAGGTTAAATACTGAACCTGACTCTTTTGCATTCAAGTGCTTTTTAGGTTTGTTGCCAATATGACCTTATGCTCACCTTTGTATCTGTGTTAACATTTTTTGATTGCTACATTATCTCCTCATACCAACAGTACATTTGCTTTATTGTGAAAATGGACCTGTTGAAGATGTTTCAGAGCTCTGAAACTACAGATTAGAGGAGTCAGTTACGCTAGAAACAATTTTTGGCTCGACATCGACATCTTTGTCTCTAAATCCTAACGCACATCTGATTTATATATCCCTTATACCAATGCGGTTCATCTGTAACATGTTTGTTTAGTCTTTTAATCCGCTTATGTTCCTTCTTTGTTGCAGTTATGCCAGTGTGTCATACTGAAAAGCAGTGTCTGAGTGTTGATGTACCTCTGTACAGAGTTTATGTATGAATGATTGTACTCTGCCCATTCATCTGAATAGTATTTTACACATTACCTCAACACTTATCTGGGCAATTAAGTGTGTAGTTTGTAATTTTTCATTCATTTTTGACATCAACAGGTATGCCAATTGAACTTCATCCATGTTGCTACTAAGACAAAACAGATTTTGTTGCTGAGAAAACTTTCCCAAAAGACGATCAGCCTTCTCTGATGACTGCAATAGATGGAAATGTTTTACTACTCATTTTCACTCATTTGTTGTCATCAATAAAACTGCTTTAAATTGTATTTTCTTCTGCATTCAGCTGCTTTATTATTATTATTATTTTTATTATTTTTTTTTTTTTACACCTGTGGTAATACACTGCAAATTATTTGGTTCTTGCCTAGATGTAAAAACTTAGATTTCAAAGTACCAGATAATTTCTTATTTTAAGTCTTCATACATCTGTAGACATGTTTATTTCTAGATTTAACACTCTGAATTCAAGAAATCTTGTCAAGTGAAATTATCTCACTGCATGGACAGGTATTTCACTTGTTGAGGACCTTTTTCTCAGATTTAGTGTTTTTAGCCACCCCTTTTATGCAGTGTACTCCTATCTGCTTTCACATATTGTTTCCCTCAGTGAATCCGATGACTTCAGCTTACTCTACTGCTCCTTGTTATCTGCGTCTGAGTAGTGAAGTCTTCTGCCTCTGTGGCCTCACGTGTTCCTGCTGGACCGGGACTCCTGCCAAAACTTTGTCCCCATGTTTCCCTCTCTGCTTCCCAACTGTCTGAATGGGGGAGGAGGGTGAGTACACAGGGTCTGAACAGTACAGCTTTGAGCAAACACTCAACATGAACAAGCTTTTGCCTCAATTAATGCAGCTGAGGATTTTTTGAAGAATAATCCACTAATTAACATTCATCTTATTTTAACCATATTCAGTAACTAATTTCTTTTAGTTTTGTCTCACACTGTTAAAACGTCTTGGTTGTTGAGCCGATTTTAGCTCATGTCTGAAACAGGCAAACACCTATAATCATAAAAACAGCAGACCTTTAGAGTGAATAGCAGTAGAAACCAAAACAGGGAAGAGTGAATGTTAAAATCTGAAAACTGTTTGACTAGAAAAGCACTCGGACAGCACAGACCAACCCCAAGGTAGTGTTTGTATTTAGGGACCGAGTCCAAGGGTGAAGGTCGCTCTCACAGGCAAAGTCCTTACTGTTTTTTGTTCGATTTTAATATTATTATTATTATTATTATTATTATTATTATTATTATTATTATTCCGTGCCACTTTGAACTGGATTTTGACCCCTTAAACATGCTCAAAAAGTCACCAAATTTGGCACACATGTCAGGTCTGTTGAAAAATTTGATAAAAACGAAACAATTAACCCCTTAGGTGCCAAAATAGCTCTGCAGCGCCCCCTAGAAAATACAAAAATGCCCCTTGTGGACAGTCGGAACATCACAGAAACATGAAACCAATGCCAAAATGTTCGTCTCATCAAGCCCAACAAGTCACGTGTAGGTACTTATGACTTATATCCAAGAGGAGACTTCGCAATTTGCTCAATTTGAGCAAATGCTCAACACACGCACTTTTAGTAGGATTTTTTAAAACACATGAAACCAGCGCCAAAAGTTTCGTCTTATCAAGCCTGACAAGTCACACTGACAAAATAACTTTCGTCGTACAGAAAGTTCGCAATTTGCCTTTGAATGCGAATCCTCCAAAAACAAGAACCTTGGAGGCTAACGATTAGTGCCAAATGATAGAGCAATTGCTCATTAGCAAAAGTTATTCACAGCTGTGTCATAACTATCGTACTTTTTTCATTATAAGCCCTAAAGTTGCAAAGTTTGATACTGAAAATTAATTTTTCAAATTTTTCTTCATATCATCACATTCACTAGACCGTTCAGAGTTGTCTCATTCAAAAGATTTTCTGATACGATGTACGGTTATTGAATAATCACAGTTTATGCTTTTCCTCCTTTGTCACCAGCTGTCAGTGTGATTGATCTGACTTCACAAGGTCTGCAAACAGGTCTTCATTCCAGATTTCTCAGGTTTAAGTAAAAAAAAATCCCCAATTTTCACTGAAAACAAAACCCAATTTACAGATAAATGGTGATGAAACACTTAAGGACAGTTAAATATAGAGAAACATTCATTTTGGAAGTGACACAAATGCCACAATAGGTCCTTATGGGACAAGTAAAGAGCACCACTAAAGAAACTTAAAACCTGTTTAATACATACGAGCAACAAACTCTGGAACAGGTGGCAGGGGGGTCCAATCCAGCTGCTCCGCCCTCCACCTCTTCATGGCCAGGGCCCGTCTGTGTCCTTTGGCATGTGACATCGAAAAAGACACATAACATCCAGTTATCAAAATGGAGTGCATAACACATGGGTAGAGGGAAATTTTGTACACATACTCCCAAAACAGCTATAGCCAGTTCAGCATTCCAATAAATGTACAAATTCACCTTTGCAGTGTGTGCGTGTGTTTGCAAGTTGAAGCTGTAGATGAAATGGTGTGATGTGGAGAAATCCAAGGACTCACTCTCAGGTCACAGCGCCAATACTTCTACCTGGAATTCAAAAATAGATCATTTTTTTTCAACTATGAAAACAATCAAAACTTGGATGAGTTAACCACAATCCTTATTTTTTCCTTTAATCACAGTAAATGTCCAGCATAACACAGCTCAACCTAAACTGTAAACATGAGGGAAATGTACACAACCCATATATATATGGGTCAAAACACAAACATGTGCTGGAACAATTGGGAACAAAACCTGATCAACACCTTAAGCAAATTATTTGTATTAATTTTATTGACTTCAACACAAAGCACCATTCCCATTAAAACACCGGACTAACCAGCAAACAAGCCTCCTCATTGAGGATATACTTAAGAAAATTACCAACAAGTCATTTAACAATGTGTCCTTATAGTCTGAATAAAAATGGAGCCGTAAAGGCCACAGGGCTAATAACAGCAACATAGAATCACAAGGATAAACGATGACCATACCAACACATTATGAGAAAACAGATTCAAATATTATAAATCAGACTCAACGTGTACTTTAACAATCCCACACTGGGAAACTGATTGCTCACATCCGCTCTGTAAGTTGCATTCACACAAAAAATAAATTTGTTTCTGTTTTTCTGAGTTAACGCCATCCTGTCAGTCCCACCATACCACTGTCAGTGGGACAGTAGTGCTTCCAAAACAGTGAACGTTAAAAACACACACGCATTAACTTCAGTTCCTGTCTGTTCAGTCCATCAAAGTCTTTAAACCGGTGGAACTTGGCTGACAAATGATTGCCTAGATGCAGTTCTTACTTGTCCGGTTGTGAGGCCGCCCTTCACTCGGTAGCCGGTGATGTAAGCCCACAGACCCGCCGGGAGCGGGAGGGAGGTCGTTAGCATACTGGCTCGATCTGGAACCGGGCAGCTGTGTCTGACTGAACCGACCAAATGTCTTACAGTTCTGAAAAATATACGAAACATAAATGACATGTAAATACTAGTACAGCTGTATTAAAGACAAATGGAGTGAAACTGGTGATTTGAGGGAAATAGTTCGGCAGCAGACAGGGAGGAAAGTTCACAAGTACAGACAGACTTGCATTCTTGGGAAGTACGTTCTTTAAGACTGTTCTTGGTGTTGAACCGGCATAAGAGTTTTCACTAAACCTACTTTATGAAACAGACCCCAGACAGAGTCCAGTTCCACCGGTTTCAGGCTTTAATGGACTGAACAGACAGGAACTAAAGCTGATGTGTGTCGGACGGTTAGTGTTTTTAGCGTTCACTGTTTGGAGGCACCACTGACTCACACAAACACACACCAATTTCATTAGTTTCAAACAGGATCTCCTTAACTCAGAAAAACTGAGCGATTTTTTTTTCAGAAGACAGTATCTCAATTCAGAAAAACAAAGCCGAAAATTTTTTAAATCCTATTTATTCCACAGTTCACAACTCATAATCTGCATAATACAACCTTTATTTTAAAAAAAAGGCCAAAAGCACACAGTTGCCATTAATTCACTTCCATATCTCAGAAGTCTCATAATACCATAAAAGCAAAGTAACAAGACACATAATTGTGGTCAACCAGACAATGGACACACAACTCCTAATTTAACATCAGACCATACTGGATCTGTAGATGTAGGTACTCAGGTATTAAGCAGGCCAGAAAAATCCAAGCCAAACAAAACCCAAAAGACGTAAAATCCCAAAGCAAGTCCGATGACCACTCAAATAATCTCCGGAAAGGAAACATAAAGAGTACCCACAGGATTTTATAACCTATTGCTGCTCACTGTTGTCTATAAGGCAGCAGAAGATACACCTCACCACTGGTTGTTTAGGAACTTCAACCTCCCTCAGATTTCTGACCAATTATAACACAAGACGTCATTTGGACAATAGGGCGTCATTCAGACAGCAATGCTAACCAATGAAACTGCACGAAATTCCTCCGTCCTCCATCTTAGAAAGTCACCGGTGGTGATTTTCCAAGATGGAGGACAATTAACCGCAGTGTATAGGAGTTATGTTGTTGTAAATGTGTTATATGTATGTTCAGGAATGCAGCAGAGTTGTTTTGTTAATATTAGTTTAGACTTAAAATGTGTATAACAATGTTTATAGGCCTTTCTGTATTTATTTTTGTATTTTTTGTGTAGCTGCACCATGAGTGAGAACCATCGCCTGGACAGTCACCATCATGGTTATATTGTGTCAGCCTGCTAATGTATGGGTATTGAGTCTAATCTGTCAAAAAAATAATAAAATGGCACACAAACATTATTTGAAAATATTGAAATCCTTGACATCAGTTATCTTGTATTACAGAATTTGTGAAGTTATCGCACGATTCATGTGAGCATCACTCAGTATTCAGCATGAGATTATCAACACCTGTTTGACTTGAAAACCACCCAATAAATTGACCTTCAGGTTTTTCTTATACACCTAAATTGTGTATTCACAAATTCACCAACTGCCTGCCAGTCTGATGACGGTCATTTGAAACCGGCATGTGAGGTGAAAAGTTAATTGCAAAAAAATACTGACGTCTGTTTGACCGAAATGTTTGTAGTACAGAGATTTTCTAAATCTGCTAAATATGATCTAAATCCAGCTTTTTTAATTATGCTGAATGATAATGATCTGAGTTAGTTTGATGCACAACACAAGGCAACAGCCCCTCTAAAAATATGAACTGGGTATTAACAACTACATTACATCAAAACCTGATACAGATTGGTTCTCTCTGTCTCTCACTCACACACACAGAAAGGTTTTTTAAATAAAAGCTTTATTAAAACTGCTAAATAACTTAATGTGCATTTTTTTAAAATCTGCCAAAGCGACATGGTGGTGCCTCAGCAGGAAGGTCCTGGGTTCAATTCCAACACCAGTCACTGGTGGGACCCATGTGGAGTTTACACGTTCTCCCAGTGTCTGCGTGGGTTCTCTGGGTACTCCGGTTTCCTCCCACAATCCAAACACATGCACTGATAGGTGAATCAGTTAATCTAAATTGCCCATAGGTGTGAATGTGAGAGTGATTGTTTGTCTCTATATGTCAGCCCTGTGATGAA
>JAQQZY010000001.1:446036-466389 GCA_030068375.1 Ostorhinchus rueppellii
TGTGATGAACTGGCGACTTGTCCAGGGTGTACCCCGCCTTCGCCCTAAGTAGCTGGGATAGGCTCCATGCGACCCTACTGAGGAAAAACGGGTTCAGAAGATGGATGGATGGATAAACTGTCAAAAAATATGTAAAGGGACGGCGCGTGATGGGTTACGGTTGGTGTACGGGAGGCGATGCGTGCCCGCGAGGTCCTGCCCAATGCTGCTTGTTTTTTTTTTTGTTTTTTTTAACTCTGTCAAAGAGGTTATGTTTTTGCCAGGGTGTGTTTGTTAGCAACATAATTCAAAAAGTTATGGACGGATTTTGATGAAATTCTCAGGATATGTCCGCTATGGTTTTAAGGTAGTGTTTGTACTTTCCTCCACTAGATGGCGCTGAATGACCTCATATGCAACTCTCTGCCTCCATTGTGCCCTATCTCGCAATGATAAAGAATCTTTTTTTTGTTTTTTTGTTTTTTTAATTCCTGGATCTAGACGGTGATCCAGATTGCCTCCAAAATTTATTCATCTCTTCCTTGACCCAGAGCAGACGTATCATCAAAATCCGTCCATAACTTTTTGAGTTATGTTGCTAACAAACTAACAAACAAACCCTGGAAAAAACATAACCTCCTTGGCAGGGATAAATATGTGGTTATCAGAAGTGGAAAAAGTTTTCAGACCCTTTATTAAGTGAAACTACCAATACTAGTTAATACTCTGGTAAAAATACATTTAAAACCTTACCAAGTCTAGTGTAGAATAAAGGGTAAAAATACTCCCTGGGGTATGAAATAGTTTGATTATGATTTTTTTGGACTCATTTTATTGCTGTATATGTTTAGGGTTAAACTCACTGCAGCTATTTTACATAAGATTAGTAGTTTAATCCACAGACAGGAGTTTTTTGTCCCAAAATAATGATGAAGATGCTCATCTATCTACCTACCTACCTACCTTCCTTCCTTTAACTTACCTTACTTTACCTTATCTATCTTTCTATCACCAGGAAAAAATCATTGAGATAAAGAAGGTGACAGAAAATACAGATTTCAGCCATACATCCACACTGAAAACACATTAAACACACTCAGCAGCATTTAACCTCTGCAGCTCATTCCAAACTCTGCTGTTAGAATTTTAATCAGGACTAAGAGAACACAGCACATAACACCAGGTCTGAAATGTTTAGACTGGCCTCCGGTTGATTATATTGAATAGATTATAAAGTGATGCAACTAGTCTATAAATCGGTGAGTGGTTTCGGTCCAGAGTACGTTAGTGATATGTTTAAGGACACTTAGATCTGTGGACTCTGGTCTGGTGAAGGCTACAGTCCAGACTAAACACAGAGAAAAAGCATTTAGCTGCTACACTGTAAACAACTGGAACAAACCCCTAGAGATTAAATTTGTAGAAAATGTAGTGATTTTTAAATTCAGATTGAAAACATTTGTCTTTCATGTGCCTATGAATACATTCTTTAACCTAGAATATTCTTAATAGACTGTAATCTTTATTAAATCTCATTGCTATGTTCGTAAGTCTGGATGATTGTATATTCTTTTATTCATTTTAGTATAGATTTTATAAAATTATTACCCTGCCCCCAAAGGGGAGGGAAGAGCTACTGTTTATGGATGGGTTTGTTTGTTTGTTTGTTAACACTGTAGCAGCAAAATCATTGGTTGAATTCATACCAAATTGGGTTTATAGATTGCTAGTGACCCAGAATAGATGTGGTTACATTTTGGGAAAAGTAGGTCAAAGTTTAAAAAAAAAAATGTGCAGGATTTTTTTTTTTTTGATTCATTAATTTCAAATGTCTATAAAACATCAATTTTGTTTCAATTTACTTCAGACTTGACGCATATAGAGAGGCAATTGATATGCTGACATCACCACACACATACACATGATGACATCAGCTGGATCGATGCTAAAATAAGCTACAATACGTGTACGAGGCAGAGTTTGTTGTGTCTGTCATCATTTGTTTTCTTCTATTATGATTGTGTGCACTCTCTTCTAATCATGTGTTTTTAATAATTGGTCTTTTGTTGTTTAAACACTTTGTTTTCTTCCCTCTGGATCGTCCTTTCATTTATGTAGAGCACACTGAATTGCCTTTGTGTATCAAATGCTCTATATGCTGTAAATGAACTTGCCTTGCCTTGCCTTGCAGCAATGCATCATGGTCTATTAGATCATATGTTTATGACACCTTGTGAGAAATGTGTTTCTCTAAAAAGCTGACATTCAGGAAAAACAGGCCTGTTTTCAGTTTTGTGACAAAACATGTCCCAGGGAGTCAACACATTTAAAAACTTGTAGTTTTTATTGGACAGAAAAGTGAGGAAATAGTGTTGAAGTAGAAATATAATGTTGCATGAAAGGGAAATAGTCTATCATTATTTAAATACAAAGTTGTTACTAAACATGTTGACACTGCACTTCTTGGATAGAATGTTTAATTTTTTTAGGCATAATTCTATGTTTGGTAAATAATAGAATGGCCCAAATGGACAAAAATGTTCGGATATATGAAACTTACAGCTTGTAAAACGTCCTCATTTCTGCTGATTTCAAATGTTCATGTCAGTTATTGTCAATAACTCTGACAATGACAATAAGCGTTAAATAAATATTTATTTTCTTAAAAGCTGATTTTTCCTTCCTAGTAAGGGGAGGAATTTAAAACTATTATAATGGTTTAAAAAGTGTCAGTATTGAGGAAGATTAAGTAAAAACAAATAAAATCTGAAGCATTCTCTAAGTGTAGATGAGACTGAAAAAGAAAATCAACCCTCAAGACAAATATAAAGGTTCATTACTCAACCCCCGAAAGATAGGAAAGAGGTATTGTCTTTGGTTTGGTTTGTTTGTTTCTTCTATTGGTTGAATTCATACCAAATTGGGTTTATAGATTACCAGTGACCCATAATAGATGTGGTTACATTTTGGAAGGAGTGGGTCCAAGTTCAAATTTTTTATGATTTTTTTATAAATATTTTTTCCTCTCATTTGTTTATAATGGGTGACATTTCAAATGTCAATAAAAACATCGATTTCGTTTCAATTTACTTTAAATTTGCACATACATAGAGGTAAGTGATATGCTGACATCAACACATACATGATGACATCAGCTGGATCGATGCCAAAAGCTGCAGTAAACTACAATACATGTGAGGGGCGTGGTTTGTTGTATGTTGAAATAATACTCATCCAAATATAAAATGATGACATTTATCATTATGGTTTGTGTTTCACAATTTTGTCCATATAGTCTTTTTTTTTTTATTTTATTTTAATATGGTTTACTCAAATACAATCTTTACACTTTATAGAAAAGCTGATCTGAAACATTTAGCTGGACTTTGGTTTTACTGATTGTTAATTGTATAAAGAGTTAATAATTCATTTATTTATCATTTAAGGAGCCTTGTAGATCATTTAAATATATTCTGTGTGACATAACCATAAAAGTAAATCTGATCTTATCTTGATAATATGTGATAATAGGTTCAGTGCAAATAATGAAAATTTGTTTCTCCGGTTCATCTGTTGCGAACTAAAACTTTCCTGCTTCTTCTCTCTGTTGTAAAGGATTAACAGTGTTGTCCAACAGAAGTGAGGACGGGTCGAGGTCTGTTCAACACCATCTGTCACTTTGGCACCACTATCGCTTTGGAGCCTTTTCTTTTCTTTCCACAGAACAGTTGCACATTCACAGGGAAAATGGTGAAAGTGTGGAAACCGACCCCCGCCTGCGGTCTGTCAGTGTTCCTGAAAAACACACATTGCGACTTAAAAAGGATGAAGACCTGAAGCTATCATTATGTTTTATGTTTAATACAAATTAATGAGACTGAGCTGCGGGTCGTGTTAGATCATGATAGAACTTTAATTTTGTTAAAACTTCCTCCTTTTTTATCTGAATTATTTTTGAAATAACATAACATTACATACAGAAGGCACTTACAAAAAAATTAAATTACCAATGCTGTTGTTATAAACATTAAATTACTGATTAAAAAACAACATACTGACAGAATGATAAGGACAGGAAATGACAGCACCATTGGCAACATTTTAACAGTACACCTGAAATAAAAATTTAGCATGATTTGATTCTACAGTACAATATAGCAACCCCTTTGTTATCAATGTAATGCCCGGGCTAAGCTTTAGATACAATTTAATCACAAAGAGAAAAAGCCTCCAAATGAACAGTTTAACCTCTTCACTAGTCAGAAGTTCCTTGTATTTTACATATTAGGCTTTGTGGTTTCAGCTCTGTGCAAGTCCTGGTACATCTCTGTCAGGCGAGTTGCCTCTCTCTGGCCTGACAGCAAAGCACCATGGGTAGTGGAATAGTATTTTCGGTCGGTGGCCTCTCCGGCAAAAAGGATCTGCAATGGCTGCGAAGGAAGACAAGACAAATAAGACAAAAAAAAAAAAGATTCAAAACTAAATCTGACAGTGTCATCTTGACATCTTGAGGGGCACTGGTCTATTTTCATCCCTGATGACCACGTTACATGCTGCACGGCTAGTGGGAGAGGGTTGAGGGACCTCAGCTGATGGGTCATGCTGTTCCTTCAGTGTCAAGTGAACCCCCAGAAATCCCTCACGCTCCCTTATCGCCTTTCACCTAAGATGCATCAGGTTTCACAGTCTAGACTTCATAAGCCTCCGGACACCAACTGTATTTACTCTGCATGTGCTGGATTATTACATAGAGGTGATGACACGGCCGCATGCTCTTAGAGGGCAGGCGGGGACTGTAAACAACCTAATGTACAGGCAGAAAATAACACTGTAACTGGACTTTCATTCACTCTTTTTTATATCATACTGTAAGTGAAATATTGCACGTGTCCATCTCTATATAATTCTAGACCAAATAGTTCTGCGAAAACTTACAGTAGTCTACTTAATAAGTTATAAGTTGTTTATATTATACACAATTCTAAAGGCTGTTAATACAACAATTATAAGAATCTAAAAGTTTAATATACACTGTGAGGTAATTTAACCAAGAACACTTTATATCTTCCTATCAGCTCATACCAGGAGGGAATCAACCAGGCATTTTTACCAAACACCTGCCTCTCACTGGGTGTTTTCTCTTTTTCTGACCGTTCTTTGTAAACCCTCGGGATGTTTTTGTGTGAAAATCCCAGTAGATCAACAGTTTCTGAAAAACTCAGATCATCCCGTGTGGAACCAACAACCACGCCACGTTAAAAGTCACTTAAATCACCTTTCTTTGTGGTTTTGATGCTTGATTTGATGTGAAGCAGATCGGTTTAGTCCTTGTCTGCATGCCTGAATACATCGAGTTGCTGCCATGTGACTGGTCTAGTACATATCTGCATTCATGTACAGTTGAACAGGTGTACCTAATAAAGTGGCCAGTGGGTGTATATGCGGACATCACACTGCCCTTGAACCCTGAGTCTGTCCTTTTATTTATTACCCCACCCTCTGAAAGGGAGGCAAGGGGTATTGTTTTTGGGTTAGTTTGTTTCTTTCTTTGTTAACACTTTACCAGCAAACCTATTGAATTCATGAATTCATAGAAAATTGGGTTTATAGATTGCCAGTGACCCAGAATAGATCTGATTACACTTTGAAAACAGTAGGTGAAAGATGACATCTTTTATGAATTTTTAAAATCTTTTTTTCCCCCTCACTTTTACTTATAATGGGCAAAATTTCAAGTGTCTGTCGCAGCAAAACTATTGGTTAAATCCATACCAAATTTGCTTTAAAGATTACCAGTGACCCAGAATAGATGTCATTACATTTTGGGAAAAGTAGGTCAAAGCTGACTTTTTTTTTTTATGAATTTTTGAAAGCTTTTTTTTTTTCTCTTCCATTTACTTATAATGGAAAAAATTTCACGTCTATAAAAACATCCAATTTGTTTCAATTTACTTCAGACTTGGCAGATATATAGAGGTAATGGATACACTGACATCAGCACATGCATAGACATGATGACATCAGCTACAACATGTGCAAGGGGCGGGGTTTACAGTGCCTGGCACATAGGTTTTTTGTTGTTGTTGAGATTTTTTAGAAGTGAGATTTTAAAAAAGTATGTGTTTTATGTTTTATTTATAAATACTGAAGCCCTACAATATTTTTCCTTGGACTTTCTGGATTTAGACTGATTTTAGTCTCATCCCAATAAGCTTTTATGTCTGGATCAATGTCTCTTATGCAGAGGTGGACAATCCCAGCTCCATAGAGTAAAAGTCCTGCCTGCCGTGTATTCGTTCCAACCATTCACTGAATCAGCCCATTTGGATGAACACAACTCCTCATCCAGGTAGATGAAGGAATAATAATCAGTGGAATCCCCTGTGTTCAGTGAACAGGTGGAACCAATACATGGCAGGACTTTTACTTTATGGAGCTGGGATTGTCCACTTCTGCTCTTATGTCTGCAACAAAGATCCTCTGATCTATACGTCTGACAAATGTCATTTTAATTTTGGAACGTTCACATGATACCTGGCTTGTAAAAAGGAAAATGGTTCCTGTATTTACTTGGGTGACTTTAGGTTGACAGAATCAGTCAAACTCCCTAAAGTACTTTCACTTCTTCTTTACAAGAAATAGGACAGGATCTACCACCAGTGTCCTAAAGGTGGCAGAAACCATGTGACTCTGAAGAAGGAACTCGGTCTCCAGTTGGAGTCAAGACATATATGTTCAAAAAAAGACTAATCCATCACCAATCACCTACTTTCTGTCAAATTCAAGCTCTTATGTGTGTAACTGTTGAGAACTATGAAAATAAGCATGTGCTGATCAGCTAACAATTATTTTTTTAAGTATCTCTGCTGAAACAGTCGCCCTAAAAGTAGTCAATATGCAACGAGACATAGGTTTTCCTGTAGTGACATAGAAATGTGAAATAATCATTATAATCTTGCTGCCACATTAAATGTGTCTCAGTATTTTAATCCATTGTGCAATAACCTGCTCTACCTCCTAATACTTTTTATTTTTTATTCACGTATGCAATAACTTGGAGTTTACCTTGCAGGGCTCTTATTATTAGTAGTAGTACTCTATTCTTCAAATGGGTATCTGTGCTTGTCTGTGCATTCAATTTTTTTATATGTTTTAGCTGTGTTTATGTTGTGCTTATTTGCATTTATTCATGTCTTTTTCTCTTTTCTAACTCTGTGACTCAGTGAAACGCACAAGAATCCCAATGTACCTATACTGCAATGTATCTGTGCAAATGGCAAATATAGTCTATCCTATTTGAGGGAGGTCCCTCTGTGTGTATGCTTGTCTCACGCTAGAGTGAATAGTGAAGCAGGAAGTGCGGACACGTTTTCGTCAGCTTTCGTTCACTTTTATTCACTATTTAATCAACACACATTTTAATTCTTTATTATTTATGTATTTGTTAGAGGTTTGGATACATTTTTATGGTTTAGAAAAAATTTATGTCTAAATTTTGGGGGTCTTGGAACGGATTAGGGCATTTACATGGAAAACACGTCTCCACTAACGAAATTATCTACTTACGAAACTACTTCCAGAACAGATTCATTTCATAAGAAGAGGTACCACTGTATAGGAAAATACCTGATTTTCACCAAAGCCAACCCACACACAAATAACACTGGGTCTTAACATTAGTTGAGTGTGAGCTAGAGTTAAAGTCCCCTTCACTATAAAGCCAAGAGCAGATTTAGATACATGTAAAACTAATTCATCTTCAGGGGGATGAAACAATAATGTAATGTGGGTGGTAAATTTAAGGCAACTGTATTAGAGAGTGTGTGTGTGTGTGTATGGGGGGGGGTTAGTTTGTTGTCTTCTGTCATGTCACCAAACATCACGTACCAAACCTTATATAAATTTCAGTTAGTTTTTTTCAGCTGCAGGATGGTATCTGTATGGTAAATTGAACCGTAGGTGTTGTGTCTCTGGTCTCACCGGAGCCTTGGTGCTGTTGGCGTAAGGCAGGGGCATGGACAGCCTCTCGAAGTCCCCTCCATTGGATCCAACCCTGGTGAAGGAGTAGGAGCCTCTAAAATAGGGGTTGCTGCCCCATGAGGAACGCAGGAGACGCCGGGGCTTTGGAATGTCGGGGTTCCCTGCGGATGGCCACACAGATGTGTGTTAAAACTTTATTTATTTTTTCTTATACAACTCAGGTTTCTTATTTACATGTCAACATACAGATATGCACAGAGGTCCAGTTAAGAAATCAACTTACTAAGACGAGCTCGAACTACCACACACATCACCTCCTCCTAATGCCGCGGCAGTTGTTGGTGTTCAATCTGACACTAATCGACTGCTGACCCACTCAGAAACAGCAGCGAGCCAACTGTATATGTAATTAAGCAACAGCTGAGGGGATTAAACCACGCTGACCTAGATGTGCTGTGTGTGTTCATCTATAGGAAGCCCACTGATCTCATTGTGAAATTGCTGTGACCTATTTCTACCCCAATCATTTCAACAAAGAAATCAGTGAGTCAGCCTATATATTTATGGCATGAGACCATTTCCTGTTGTTGCCCAGCTCTTTTTTTTTTTTTTTTCCAGGAAAACATCTCCATTGCGCAAAGTGTCACAGTATCTTAAATGACTCGAAGCAGAAGTGTTCTGTTTGCCTCCATGAAATACAGCACTCCATCCATCTGTTTGTGTGTTTTGTGCCTCGACACAAAGGAGGGTTTGATCACATGTCAGTTAAACCCAATACCTCAGTGCCTTATCGGACACATCATCAATCCCCCTGTAAAGATGACACACTCCTCACTGAGAAAAAACACAAGTAGCATCTGAGTCATTCGACTGCTTTACATACACATTGGTTTTTTTTGTTTTGTTTTTTTTTTTTAAGGGAGAAAGCTACTGACGTCACAGCTTAATATGAAACACAATGTCTCATCCTGAGTCGTCCCAGTTTGTATGAGTCACCGCACTGACAGACTCATCACTGTACCAAGGCCATCACAGGTCCATTTTACTGCTTCTCAGGGAAAGATTACCATCACTGAATACGGTAGCATATGATAAAAATTGGATTTGTGTTTTGTTTAAAATAAAATATACAAACCACAAAAAAACCCCAGGTATGGTTCATTCTGCTTTTTGAGATACATGGGGTGTTACAACATTGTGTCTTTCATTCAGCTGTTTTTATACAAGTGATTAAAGACGATTATCATGATTATAGCTGTAGTGATTATTCAACTTATTGATTAGTTAAAGGAGACATATTTTACTTTTTTTTTTTTTTTTTTAATGGAATTCTGCATTTTCAAACATTTCCCAGGGGTCTACATAAATGGTAAATGCTCTGCTTGGGTCTGAATTCTTCATTAATTCAATTCTATTTCTGAGTAATGACACCAGAAAGGTCCTTCTGAACGCTGGCCCTTTAAATGCAAATGAGCCACTTCATGCCCTGCCCCCTTTAGGTTGTTGGCTGTGGTGTTCTGGCCCACTCAACCAACAACTGAACATTTTAGGTAATCGGCTCCAAGTTTGGACATATTTTCAGTTTTTACTACAACCGCTGCTGCTGACAAACAATTATGTCGTACTCTGAGAAATGTTCATTGGAAGTCTGGACCGTCTGCAAATATGATGTAACTAGTTATAGTTAGTTATAGTATAGTTTTATTTATAATATTTATTGTGTTTTTATATTGTAGCACTTGGGGGGGGTCCTGCATAATTTCATTGTAATAACTGTATAACTATACAATGACAATAAAGGATATTCTAATTCTAATTATAAACGTAACAAATTAAGCAGGAATTAAAATGGGTTGTAGAAACCGGATTTTTGACAAAATGAATATAAAGATAGCTTTGCAGCAGCTAGAGAACTCAAATTCAAAGTGTATAAACTATTAGGGCCCAAGTACACAAATAAATGAACCAAAGACTACTAAAAGTGGGTTTAAAGAAATATAAGCCCTTAAACTCTCAAATTAATCTTACAGTATTTCAAACACTGATTTCTAATTTTAGTATTTTCAATGAAAAAACTAACTTTTCCAAGTTTCGCCATTTAAGTCTTTTCCTCCTCTATGACATTAAGCGTCATGTCTTTGTGCCGTGGACAACCAGAACATATAATGACCCCAGAGGTGGAGTCACCTGACTCGACCTAAGCCAGACTTAAGTCACAATTTTTAGGATATGAGACCTACACTGACGATAGAATTGACTTAAACATATTCATCCAACTCAACTTTGACAATTTCATCACTTTAAGATGTCACAAAAAACGTATGTTTTCACAAAACGAACTTTCAGTATAATATTTAGTAAAAATATTTAGCATTAGTTAACATTTCTTATCTATCTGTGTGACACTACGCTGCGTTCAAAGTATTATGTGGAAATCAGAAATATCAAGTATTAACTGTATGGCTGTTTAACCGCACAATCTGGTATAATTTCTCATTTTTATACCGCAAATGGTCTTAAGTTCTGTCTAAAACAGCTTTTTAATTGTAAGTTTGTCCCTGGCATCAGGTTTTTCACTGCCAGTCACATGAACATAGTATATAAAAAGAGTTGAGTCTGAATTGTTTTATTTCCTCCATACCTGAAGGCAACTTGAGTGTAGCTGCTCCCTAGCCTTTTTGTTATGCTGTCACTCATAATTCCACGCCCCTCTCAGTTGAAGCCACACCCCCCACACCACATCAGGGCCAAAAGTTTTGTACACCAAAAAAAAAAGAGATCTGAAACTGAAAAAAAGATTTGAAAGTGAAAAGATACGATTTGAAACGGTAAAAAATAAGATCTGAAACTGAAAAGATGAAACGTGCAACTGAAAAAACTAAAACCTCAAATATCACAATATATATGAAAAAATTACATAAAAAAATGACAATAAACAATTTATTCAAAAGAATCCCCAAAGTCAATCAACATTACATTTAACTTGTAAAACCAGACTACAATGTTGTATATTCAAAAGTTCAAAACTCACAAATATTCAGTTTCAAATTATATTTTTTCATGTATAAAACTTATGGCCTCAGAATGCCTCCATACCTTCACCCATAGTTAGTTTTTCCAGCTACCGTCAGGCGAAGGTAGGGTACACCGCCATCACCAGTTCATCACAGGGCAGGACTATAAGTAAAATATTAAATCTAATCATAGTCACTGATATCTGTATTGTGTATTGTATTAAATTAAAATGTAATTCTCTGTATTAAATCAATTTGAATAGTTGGAATATGTTCTCATGGTGTAATAGCAATGGAAGCAGTGGAGGAACATAAATGACCACTTACTTCAATAAAAGCCCTCAAACGAATCTGTAAAACTTTACTGTACCCCAAAACTTGTTTCATTAAAAGTAGGCTGTAAAGCAAGGAGAATAAGTTAACTTCAGAATAAGTCTGAATAGTAAAAATGTTAATAGTGCGATAAAATAGTGGTTTAAAAAAAAAAAAAAGCTCATTACTGTACTGCCAGTGATTGTTTTAAGCTGCTATTCAGTTTATTTTTACTTTGGTGTAATTATCTTACATGTCAATTTCAGAGGCTGTGTCCGAAATCACTTCTACTCCCTATATAGTGCACTATATACTGTAGGGAGCACGCCATTTTATAGTGGTGTCCGAATGCTTAGTGAGCATTGATGTTCCCTATATAGTGCACTTACTGTATCCCACAATTCACCGCGAAATGTCGTGGACAACCGATGGTCACTACACAGCCCATTATATCCCATAATGCATTGCAGCCGCGGTGTCAAATCGCACAACTACACGGCGCATTTGAATTGTGCGACAGTAATGACGTAAGTAACTGTGCGGCGAAGTAGTGTCCGAAACCGTTTTCCATTTGGATTGATGAGTGCACTATATAGTCCACTACATAGAGTTCCCTACGGAGTGAATAGGGAGGAGTGAATGAGTGAGTGATTTCGGACACAGCCAGAGTGTATTCAACGATGTCAGTCGGGATGAAGAGGATTAATGGCTAAACTGTTATGTTGGACAGATCAACAGACATTCTTATGACTTGACTCACCACTTGTTCAACCTGAATAACAATTCAAGTTGATTAGCAGGAACTTAAATGGACTTCACAGGATTTAAGACTCACGTGTTGTATGCATGTGCCATTTTGGGCTTTGGACAATAGTTACTTTTCCATTGGACTTATGCGCAAAAATTCACCAATAATTACTAAAAGTGCTTAATGTTGGTTTTTCCATAAAATCACAAATGCGATGATTTATTTATTTATTATAGCGAGATGACATGAGAAGTCATTCCGTAAACATGGTGATCATCTTGTTGATTTACAGATATATTCATTATTATTATTACTATAGATTACCCCTCTATCCTTCAATTTCCTGGTGTGTCCCCATGTACCACACTGTTTCTTTTAAAACTCTTCTTCGTTTGTTGTAACATCCATCAACATCCTTTTTTTTTATATTCACATGACTCTATAGATGTGGAAAAAGGTCTTTCCATTGCAGTTTTGTGTGATATACCAACTGCGCTATGCCTGAAAATCCAATCTCTTGCTAGCATAAAAACTTTTAATTGAAAAAATGTGAGTTTTGGCAAAATTGTTTTTCCCATTAGGCAAATTTTTATATGCAAGTTATATTTGCACAATTTGAGGGTCAATGGAAAAGTGACTATTTTCTCATATTTTTTAGACCAATCAACTGACTGAATAACCAAGAGAGGAACTGACAGATTAATCAGCAATGAAAGTAATCGTTACTTAGAGCTTTACTTATGATAGCTGCATTTAGCTCAAATAATAGGGACGCTACTTTTTTAGACATTTTTTTTCAAGGTAATTATTAACTAAAGGAAAAAAAAAATCTATATATAAGCCTTTCTTAACCCTAGAGCGCTATCGCCCGGTGGTTTTCACCTGAGCAAATCTATTGACATGATTATCAATATGTTGTGTTTGTCTGAGGGTCAAGGAGTCTGTGCCTTCACCAGGGAAGTCTCACATGTCCCAGGAATGGGTGGAGCAAAGACCAAGTTCACAGTATCCTTATTATTATTATTATTATTATTATTTTTTTTTAAGAATTTTTTGTTCTTGGATTCTTAATGTTATTTTGTTAGACATGCCACAGTTGAAAATAAAAGAAAACCACTTGTCATGTATTGTCATATTTTGATTGATTTTTATGACAAGTACTTTTTGTTGGGTATATTATATTGGGTAAAACTCACCCGCTAATCGTGATGGTGTTAATTTTTATAGTGAAAGTGTTCTAGGGTTAACTGACCCAAACAACAACAAAGGGTAGGATTATGTAACAGATCTGGTTTCTCCTGCATTTACGTTCTGACCTGTAAAACGCCTGAGCAGATCAATGCAGGTCTCAGCCACTGTTTCGTCATCACAGCGTTCCATATACAGCGCTTCCGGCCCACAGATCCAGCCGCACAGCACGTAGCCGTAGCGTTCGGGCGGATAGACGACATCAAAGCAGCAGATCTTCTTGTACCACAGCTCTTCTGGGTAGACCAGCTCCTCCATCTGAGCCTCATCCTCCCACACAAACTGGATGCTGTTACACTCGGGGCTCCAGAAGGGCTCGGCGAATTCTAAGAATATCTTATCGGTGGTGCTGATTCCCAGCTTCTCAATGGCGAGCACCTTGTCCTCAGGCAGAGAAGGTGAGAACATGGTCTCGTGACTCTTCTTTAACACACCCAGGGAAGCCGTCATGATCACATGGTCGGCAGCGATCCACTCTTGGTCTTCACACTCAACATAGACGGGGTGACCCAGGATCAGACGGTCCTCCTGAGGTTGGGAGCGGTGGTTAGTTTCATTGTGGTTGTTGTTCTGGTTTGTGTCGTGGCTCTTGGCGATGACCTCCTGGTGTTGGGCCGAGTAGTTCCAGTGGATGCAGCGGACCGGTTTATTAAAGTTGATGGTGTTGGAGGGTATGCCCTGGGCCAGGAGCTCTGAGATCTTCATGAAGCCATCAGGAATGACATAATGAGCGCCAGGGATCTTTGTCCACTCACCAAACTCACTCAGAGACACGTCATCCATACTGGGAGAGCTGCTTTCACAACTCTCCACCTGAAAACAACGCAGAGAAATGAAACTCGCTCTCCACATTTAGACATAAGTTCATTAATATATGTGAATAACTCAGGTCTGCAACTGAGCACACCATAAGTTCATACGCTGACATCATGTACATTAGATTTGTATTTGAGAGTGCTGCTTCTAAATAAAATAATTTGTTATGGATGAGATTTTATATGTTTCTGGAAAAGAACATTTTATATTAAATATATTTAATGGCAATTATTAAAATGTTTTTTCATGCCAAGAACGGAGACAGTTTTAGTAGCCCCCAGTTAAAAAAAAAGAAACGTATGACAAAATACAAACTACACATCAAGTTGCTTTTTCTTACTTTTATTACCTCCGCCAAGGAGGTTATATTTTTGCCGGTGTTTATTTATTTGTCTGTCTGTCTGTTTGTTAGCAACTTTACAGAAAAACTACAAGCCGGATTTTCTTGACATTTTCACCAGTGATGGAGAATCACCCAAGGATGTTCCCATTAACTCTTGGTCACGATCCGGATAAATCTCTGGATCCAGGATTTTTTTGAAAATCCGGAAAATCCCTATCTCTCACCTTTGTGCAAAATTTTAAAAAAATCATATCTCTGTCAATATTCAGCTGATTGAGTCGTGCCTTTGTGGGATGATAGAGGGTCACACCTGCTATCATGTGGTACATCATGACGTCAATATCTCTAGCCGTTTTGACGTCATGATGTCACAACCTTGGCAGAGGTTTGCGCTTGCTGAGCGCTCTTGTTATTCATAATTTTCTATTTTAAATGATTAAAAATTGTAGGGACTAATTAATCAATTAAAATACAAAAGGCTTTCAGTTTAGTCTAATAACTATTTATTATATTCTACTAGTTCTGAAAAGGACACTGTATAATCACAACACACGAGTGACACTGTCCCTATAGGTAATAAGGACATTTAGTTTTGCATCAGAGTGCCTCAAACATATTTTGACTATTATATTTTTTGTATTTCTTACTTTTTGAATAATGATCATTTTTGTTACTTCTTGCAACAGCTGTTTTTGCCGTTTTCTTTTCAGTGCATTGTGCCCCTGTCCTTAATGAGCAATATTCTTTTATATACATTTCCATTTTGTGTTTTTTTTATCCCAGTGAAATGCCTACTAACCTTCCCTGATCACGTCAATAAATGCATTCCTCCCAAGATGAAACACAGTCCCCTTCTCTGCTATGCACACATAGAATGAATTAGATGTTTTAACCTTGCATTTAGGCTTTCAGAAGGAAAATAAGTTAAAAGAAATAAAATAAAAGCTGCCTATGTAAACCCAAGCTCCACAATTATCCAGGAGAAAATAAACATATAGAAACATTGCTTCTGGAAATAACAAAAGGCTCTGGTCTGTTGGTGGATGTTTACATTAATTACTTGCTTAAAGACAGCAAACAAAAGACCATTACTATAATGTAATTAGCAATGCAATCTTGTCAGGCTATGTAATTAATAGCTACAAAAGGCCTGGATATTATATGCATTTATATTATTAAGATAATTCATAAATTGCAAACCCCACAAATTTCTGCTTCATTTACCCATCATGCCTCTCTCTATGAAACCAGCTTCACTCCGCAGTGAGTGAAGAACAAGCCACAAAACACATCATATTGTTCAAACAAGGAAATGTAAACAGGAAACCACTACGTGACACACAGACACACACCTTGAGGTACTGCTGAAGCATCGACAGCTTGGTTTTTTTGACACTGTCAGAATCATCAGGATCCAGCATGATCCTCTTTCGGACCAGGCTTCGTGTATAGACTCCAACACTGTTCTGACTCTCAGCGCACACTGGCTTCCCATTCTGGAAGAACTCCTGAGTCAGCTCGTACACCTGAAAGCACAGAGAGTGATTAGGAGCAAGGACATGGAAGGAGGAAAAAAGTCAAAGGTAAAAGAGGGGAAAAAATAAAACACATGAGTTCACATTAGTTCGTGACTCGGTGATGGGAAAGTATTACAGTTAAAGATGCAACCAGGTGTAACCCACACCACACCCACAGAAAAGAAATACTGTGGATTTAAAAACTATTTACACCATGTTTAGTCAAGACAATTCATCCCACCTCAATCATCTCCAAGACAGCACCTGGCCAAAACCCCACCCGGAATGTTTTAATCTATCCAGTGTTTATTGAAAGCAGGGGTCACCAATCCTGGTCCTCGAGGGTCGGCACCTTGCAGGTTTTAGATGTTTCCCTCTTCCAGCACACCTGACGGTCATTACCAGGCGTCTGCAGAGGTGTGTTCAGGTGTGTTGGATGAAGGATACATCTAAAACATGAAGGATACCGACCCTCGAGGACCAGGATTGATGACCCCTGATTTAAAGCATTAAACACATCAATCATGTCGGTATTTACCTAAAGTTACTGAAGTTCAACTGCAAACCTTTAACTGAAGTAGACGACCTTGGGCTTCTTTTTCTTGCAATTACTTTAAGTAAAGACAGTAAAGAAGGTTACGTAAGATGTATGTATCTTTAAGGAAATATGGCAATCATTAAAAAGATTATCTTATCATTGTCACATTAAATATGTTTGTCATGCCTTATCTCCCAATGATAACGAAACCTTTAAAAAAACTCCTGGATTAGACAGTGATCCAGATCACCACCAAAATGTAATCACTTATTCCTCGTCGCATTTCTAACAATTCCTGAAAATTTCATCCAAATCAGTTCAGAACTTTTGGAGTTATTTTGAACACAAACAGATAAACAAACAGATAAACGCCGGCAAAAACATAACTTCCTTGGTGGAGGTAATAATAACAGAATGGAGGAAGTTTCAGACCTGGAGATCACTGGGTGCAAATACAAAAAAAGTGGTGAAAGGTTAAACAGAAGCAAACTGCTCTGTGTATACGCTCCATCCTCCTCTATAACCACTTCTCCAGACATGACCTAGTTTACCAGGACTAACCAGGCTCTAACAGTGGTTTCTTTAGTGCAGAGCAGAGAGCAAAAGGGACCAGGAAGGCCAGTCCTTGTCAAAAAAAAAAAAAAACAAACCTTAATAAGGCTATTCCTTATTAAAGTAGACTCTCAAAAAGCTGAAGATATATAATGGCTGCCAAAAGAAAATCAAAGAAAATAGGTCACATCCTTTTTAAGTGCATATTTTCATGGCAGTCAGACTTATTTTAATCAACTGAAAACTATCAGTATAAGTAAAGGCACGGTGAAAAAAATTATTTCATTAACTGAAATAAACAAAAATGCAGTTTAAAAAAACTACAGTGAAAAACTGGAACTGCACGTAAAATGAGATTTGTTTTTGTTTTCAAGTCTGCTGTGGGTCAAGAAATAACTGTTCATAAAGAGAATAAAATTAGTGGACCTTAAAAAAAAAAAAACAATAGCCATTTGTTTTTGTTTTTGTTTTATCTGCATTTATTCTCATAGTTTAACACCACAAACAGGGTGTCAACTTTTTATGAGATTGATGCATATTTAATCTTGCAGCCAAATTTAACAATAACCATAATAACAATGGTCATTTGGTGACGTGCATACTTTCATCCAGGCCTTTTCAGCTTCCGCAAATCTAGGAGTATCCTGCAAAAAAATAAAACTGGAACTTGAAAATTCCTCAAACTTAAGTAAAACTAACTATGATTAAACTGAATCACAAATTAAACTGAAAAAACTAAATAAAACCTTCAAACTCTGCTGAACACTGAGTATTCATGTGCCTTCACCCATGTCTGCACTCATAGGTCCATGTCAGTGTGAACTCATATTTGCATCCGGTTCAGTGTGTGTTCTGTCACCTCATTGTACACGTCGCTGAACTCCTCCACCAGGTCCTTGGGGATCCTCTTCCCGTCACAGGTCTGGTAATGGGACACGCCGTTCTTGGAGAACAGGCTGATGCGTTCCATGCACCTCTCTCCATCGGTGGTGTTCTCCAGCAGCCCGTTCTCCTCAGCCAGGTGGTACACTGGGTTCCCCTGGTCACCATGGATAAAGTTGGCTCCAAGCTCCAAAATAGCTTTACCTAGAAAAATAAAAATCAGTGTGAGCTGAATCTACACATTTCAGCTCTGTTCTCCTGCTTGTTTGGAAGGGAGCCGTATGAAGCCTGCTTTGTTCATCGGACTTGACTATTAGATGAAAAACAAGAAAAAGGGCAACTTATTTAACACTGCAGTCATTGACACCTGTGGAGATACCATATATTTAAGACTTTAGCTGTATGAAGAATTGAAATTAAAAAAAAAAAAAAAACACTGATGTTTCATGACAACATAGCATAACAACAAAATTATTCTTTGATTACATACAAGGTTCTAACAGGTTTCTACAAGTGAAATTGAAGACTTTTTAAGCCCTTTTTACACTACTTCCAACAGACTTTAATGCCCATTTGTGACTCCAAGAACTTAGCAAAATGTATTTATTTATTCCAACACCTTAATTCTCACTGTTTCAAGTCATTTCTCACCAGGGGCTACAAAGTCAGCAATAACTGTTTTTTTAATTTCAGTTTAAATTGTTGACTTGGAACAGGTGGACCTTACTGTAGTAAAGTAAAACATTCAATCAACTTAAAAAAATTTCTTCAATAGGTCACATATGAAAAAAAAATAGTTGAGAGAACCAGATTAAATGTAATTTAATGCAATTAAATTTGGCTCACCCAACACATTTTTTATGTGTGACCTATTGAAGAAAATGTTTTAAGTTGATTCTAGGGCTGTGCAATTAATGGAATTTTGATCCCAATTTCAATTTTGTTATCAAACGATCTCAAAACTCATACAATTGAGTTGAAACAATTTATTTTCCATTTTTTGTTACACAATTTCTGAGAAACACGCACACGCAGTTCATTCCATTCCACTGCAAAACAGCTGTAAAGTGCATATTTGTAGCCAAAATGTAGAATCAATAACAAAGTGTTCTTTGAGAGAAAAATGCTGAATAAAAGTATTGTGAAACTCAAAATTAATCATTTGAATAATCTTGATTTCAATATTGACCAAAATAATCCTGATACTGATTTTTTCCATAATTGAGCAGCCCAAGTTGATTCAATGTTTTACTTTTTACAGTGTAGACTAACGTTAGTTTCTTTGCAGCTTGAACATTTCCCAGTCACCTTTAAACACAACACAGCCAACAAATTTATGGCAACAAAACTTAAGACCTACCGTATTAAATTTAATACATTTTTAAGGTATAAATTGCAGATTTGTAAATTCTAGACTTTTTCAGAACCTGCAGGAACCCTGTACATAATTAACTTGTATAACATTGTCATAAAGAAAGAGTTATTGGTTAAAAAACTGTTCTCATTCATAGTTCAGTTCAAGAAAAACCTTAACATGTTACAGAAATGTGTGTTTTTCATCTTTTTATTAAGGCTGCAGGAGATGTAATGGGGGTGGGATTTGTTGAATTTGATAATACACATCTTCCCTCTGTAGCTGTTTTGTCTCCAAATCAAAAGACCAAAAATAAATAGTATCAATTACAAGTATTCACTCCCTTGTAAATTCTTGTTAAATAAAAGCCAAATTGCAGAGACTGAATAAAGTCTACATTATGAAACAAATGACCGCAAGTCTACAACTAAAGATGGACACTTTTGAACAAAGATGGAACTGTATTGGTCTATATTTGGGTGTCTGGTGATGCTGGGAACTATTATCTGACTGTTCTGTTTCTCTATGACTGATACTGCACTACTGTCATTTTTTTTGGTACAAACAAATGTTTATTTTCTACGTGGTTTCCCTTTATGCTATCTCAATTATATTGCATTTACTTGGGCTTTAATTTTTACGGTCCTATGTCAGAGAATCTTTTGTTTTTGTTTTGTGTTTGTGAAAAAAATGTAAATGTCTAAATAAAAAAAGTTAAAAATCAATCAATAAATAAAAGCCAAATTATATCACATTTATGAAAGCAATACTATGGGAATTATCAAAGGGAGTGAACACTTTTTGTAAGTGCTATAAATCTAGATAAGCTGATGTCATTTCATGCCGTTATGGAAAACTGAAGCCACGTTTCCAAGCTTCCATGGTGTGACATGGAGTAGAGCCATAGAACACCAGAAACTCACTGGTATAATTACTGTCACTACCCGATGTGAGTCGCTACCCGATTTGAGTCGCGCATGCGCAATCGCTTCCGCCATCTTCGGCCATCTTGGACGGCAACGCCACTTGGACAAACTACAGTACAGCCTTTCCAGTGTGTCCAGCGCATG
>JAQQZY010000001.1:487905-498768 GCA_030068375.1 Ostorhinchus rueppellii
GGCTGAAGGCTCTGCTCCCCATGGAGGTGAGACGGGCAGGAGGGACAACTAGGTGGATGGAGGAGGAGGATCTGAGGGAGGGGGTAGGGGTGACAATGTGGAGGAGGTCGGACAGATAAGGAGAGGCGAGGGTATGGATGGCTTTGAAAGTATGGAGGAGAATCTTGACAGTTATATGTGTTAATACAACCTCTTTACGTATAAAATGAGCTTTATGCACAGCTCCACTACTGGACTTCAGTCAGCTCCTTTGTTTCCTGTCTTTCATTACTGGATGAACTGATAAATCCAGGTGTGCCTGGCCATTTACTGAGGTCAGACACACCTGGATTAATCAGTTCATAATGAAAGACCGGAAACAAAGGAGCTTGCTGAAGTTCAGGAAGTAGTGGAGCTGTGCATAAAGCTCGTTGACTTAAACATTACAGTGAGACAAAGCAAATAAAGTCAACGTGGTTATATATTTTCAGTAGGACTGCTCTTTTTGACAACCGTTCCTTCAGTTTTCTATTACTTGCTGCAGCACTGTCCTGTTCTCCCTTGTGAGGTCAACAGAATCACTTGTATTTCCATCTGCGCTGTATTTGTCACAGGATATGCCACCTCAACTCAGGCCACTCTGCTATGTGTGTCCCAGTAGGTGAGCCAAGGAGTTATATGACCAAGGAGCACTCCCGTTACAAAACATAGACCAGTCACACAAATTTGCTGACTCTAAATGTCAGAGACTACAGGAGATGCAATCTCTCAAGTATACTGTAGATGTTTCCATTCTTCTATTTTCTGAGGGAAGTCTTTCCTGTTGCTAATTTAACTAAGGTAATACCTGTTGACCCCCATGAGACCATATTAGACAGTGAAGTAACAGCAACAGACAGTAACAGACAGTAAAGTAATAAATATGTTGTGAATGTTTGTGCTAGATTATTGTTGACTGCAAGAGACTAAAACATGCTCATCTGCTGTCATTTATTACAGCATCAAACACAGTCATCTTTTATGTATTACAGTGTGACTCATATTTAAAGGTGTGTTTGTTATTTAATGAGAACTACCAGTCTATAGACATTATTTGACTTTGTTATTGCTGTGAATGTCTTTTTTGAAAAGACGTGTTATGCATATGTAATTAACTACAGTACAAGCTGAGTCATAGTTTAATCCTGTAGACTTTGCAGTGCACATACCACAGGCAAGGCTGATTTGTTTTTAAAGTGTTAAAGACAAAAACTGGATAAACAATGAAACCAAAACTAGAATCACACGCCAAAAATAAAGAACTACACACAGCACATAAGAAGTTATAGTATCTTATTGTGCAGTCTGTATAGCACCTTCAAATATTATATCTATCTAGACTTATAAAACAGAGGCTTCTGAGATGATTTTATATCGCACAGCAAGTCTGAAAAAAACCTAGTGAGATGTTGATGTTTTTAAGGTTGTAGTTTTGTGTTAAAATGATTATTTGTTTGTAGTCTAAGTGTAAAATTATTTAACTTCACTAAGAACCTTGTAAAAACGGATACAATGCTTTTATGTGCATACATTTAAACATCCCCACGAATCTTTAGCAGATCAGAAAACATCCTCTTTCTAAATTTCATTTACCTCCAGATGCTGTGTTCTGACAAAATTTTGACACTGTATATACTCTATATATTCTGTATATACTGTAATATTCAGCAGACTTCACAGTTGACTAGAAAAGTACTACTCTGCTGCCCTCTATAGGTAAACAACATTCATCTGTTATGCAATACACAGAACAATATAGGCCAAAATAGGAGTGAATGATCCTCAGACTGGATGAATAACAGCACTTTACTTCTATTAATGTTATAAATTAAAGTAATTTTAAAGAGAAAGTTCTATTCAAAAGAGTAAGATTGCATGATTAAGAAAATATAAAGCACATATTACACACAAGTGGTGTTAATTTGTTAACCATGAATATTTCACATATTTAATTCAAGAGTTGTTTATGTAGGTTTCCATATGACAGAAAATTGTACGGTTTGATAAATAATTAAACGTGAGTCCTCTCAAAGCCACTAATTCATAGTGCTTTCTGTTTTGTGTATGCTTACAGAAGCATGTATAGATAATTTCAGCCACAAGATGGCAGCAAATAAATGTTAATATCATTGTCATTATTTATTTTAACTTCTCCTTTGCTGTATTTGACACTATGAGACATCTCTAAATTATTATTTTATTGAAGTATATAAATTAAACATTTTGGAATTCTGATGTCTTGTCCTCCCAAATTCAAAACTATACGTCTCGAGAAAAACATGGACTTTACTTAAAATAGAAGGAGGGGAGGGGCAAAAAAAAAATATTAAATTTGACCCCACCAGAATTGTATAAGTCTTATTTATTGGAGATAGAACTTTTTGGAAAAAAAAAAAAAGTAGTACTAGTAGTAGTGTACTGGCCCAGACAGCCAGGTTCAGAGAAATTAAGAGATTCTGCTCATTTTACAAATCTAAACAAGATTCAGAGGTTTCTATTGTCATTTCATCAAATGCACAGGACATACAGAAAAACAAAATGCTGTTTCTATGACACCTTGATAATGAATGCCACAAAATAGAATCAAAATAAAATATGAATAAATAAATCAGCATAAAAGATAAAATAGACAGTCTATGGTGGTATAAATCAACATTATTTGCCACAGTGATAGAAATGTAAATACACTAACAGTAATGGAAGGTGAGGAGTATATAACAGTTTATAAGGTAGATGGAAAGTAGTGCATATAAGCAACAGCAGCAGAAATGACCTCAGTGCAAATGGTTATAATAAAGTGCAGAGACAGCCAGCAGCAGGTGTAATAAATATCTCAGACTGAAGAAAAAAAAAAAGCTGTTCAATAAATGAATTATGAACAATTAACAATTCCTCAGGACTGTGTTATCTGTTTTTACTTGTATGTTTGATCATAGTGAGCGGGAACCACTGAAAATAACTGATTCTTATTTTGTTTGTTGGTTATCTTCTTCCCTGGGTTGTCATGGTAATATTAATCAAAAATAACTTCTAGCAGAATAATAAAAGAATGACATATGATTGCTTTGACCCTTAACAGAGAATGTACAGTTTTATTTCTGTGACCTATTTTTATTTAATTTTATTACAATCAAACTTCCTGCCTTAGCTCTGTGCTCAACACACAATGGTAAATCAAACAAGATAGCCATTATGTGGAGGACTGCCCATAATGGCTATCAACAGACTGAAGGAAGTGTAACATTGTGATAATAAACCTCCTCTCTCCAATTCTTCTGAAATAATCCATCCATTCAGTCAGTACCAAGCAGCAGTCTCCTCCTGCTGTCCCATGGAAGGGAAGGAGGACCAGTGCCAGTCTTGTACCTCGTCTGCAATCCTTCAATAGGCCTTTGTGGATGCTGCCATCCTTCCCCCGGCCAACCCCCGGCAGCCCATTCAGGAGTGTCACATGGCACTCCCACTCAGCGCCCATCTCACAATGCACCCCTGTCATTTGCACCTCATTGACATGCGCTCATAGTGCATTGGGTAATGGTCGTGCTCTTCCACTAGTTTCAAAGGAAATGAAGTCTCAGGCTGGGTGGCCAAAGTGTGGCTTCCTGGATACGGTATTCATATTTGTAAGGAGGAAGTACTGCAACGTGTGTGCAGTCATGTGTACGTTGAGAACTGGATGAGTTACAAAAAGAGAATTGCATAAACCTACAACTGTCACCTACCACAAACTTTCATGAACAAATAATATATATATATATATTAAAAAAAATTACAATAAAATAGTCTTCCTTTAACATCTCTGTACAATAATGTGGATGCAGGTCAAGAGAGAAAAACCGTATTGAAATATTAAGGAATTAAATGTGGAAACTGTGGCGGTTGTACAACAACACAAGTACAATTACTTGAGTTGCTACTCCCATCTCTTTATAAACAGAGATTAGGAAACTGACAAATAATCAAGAGAAATGCAAGATTTTTTTATGGCAGGCTATTTGTAGCAGTCAAGAATGTTTTCCAAAATATTCTCCGAAAGTTCTTCCAGCCACAGTAATTTTTTTTGCTTGTTTGTTCTTTCTCACGCCTACATTAAACCACTTTGTTCTAGTGGTTAATCTGCACTTTTAACATGTGAGTGGTTGAGTGTTGCCTGAAATAGCCTGTTGGCATTTTCAAAGAAGCCAGCCAATTATCTGATTGTGGTTTTCAAATGGTTCTGATTGAAATGTCAGAATGTTTCTCAATCTATCTTGTAAGCGCACTGGCTTTTAAATCACATTTGGTAACATAAAGAGGAACAAAACATGTGGTGGAACATGTATATAAAATAGTGTTAAAAAAAAAAGTGAATTAGGAGATGGATTGGGTTTTACTATCTCTTGTGCCTTAGATATCATTGAAACTATTTGAATAAATTACAATTTAAGTCATATTAGAATTACTTATAATTATTTTATTCAAACTTGGACTCAGTTTAACCCACAGACCCAGTGTTCCCTTTGTGGCAGTTCCAAGTGATTTATCACAATTTATTATGACATAATCCTCTGTATTTTGCATTTTTTCAGTGGAAATCGGGTATTTTTCTATTTTTAATTTACTGAACATGTAGATGTTCATAAAAGTTCAGGTTAAAGTTGAGGGGTATTATATCAAGAACAAAGAAAAGTGAAGAAAAACTGAATTTTTCATCAAAATGTATCATTAACTAAACATAAACCAAGTGTTTCCATCCACTGTAATTGGTCCAATGCCAGGGATTTTACAGGCAAATTAATGTTGTAGAGGATGACGGTGTTTCCACATCCACTACAGAGCTCTGAAAGTCCAAATGGGTCATATCTGATGACCATGAAAAGATAAAAAACTGCATTTTACACCAATTATTTGTATGTATTGATATCATTAATGGTTCAGAAGTTATTAAACATTTGAGATCAGTAGATGCTCATGCCCATCATGGCTCTTTGGCTTTTTATGGGTTAAAAGCATTTATTCATGTCATGTATTGATGATACTCAAAGAGGATACATGTAGCATTTCTACCTCAAGTTTTTCATGCACGAATTATGAAAATCTTAGTCGAGATTTTTTTCCTGAGTGTTTTTAATTAAATTTTTAAGCATAAAAAAACAATGCCACTGAAAGTTTTTCTGACTCTATTTTTCCACTCAGCTGGACACCATGTATTTATTTTTTAAATCAAAGAAACTTGTATTTAAAACCCATCATCAGAAAGTGATATACTTTGTGAAAACTGACATTAAAACATTTTTCATGCAGCTAATCAGATGTTTTCTCACATTTTAACATACTCTAATACTAGTTATCACTTACTTAAGGGAGATAATATGCAAAAAAAAAAACCCAAACAAACAAAAAAGAAACCCAAACAAACAAAAAAAACCTTTTTAATTAAAAAAAACTTGTAAATTACAGTCTTGTAACAATTAGCAATTGATTTACACTGAAACATATTGTTGCAGATCAGGTTTATCAAGAACAGCAAAGTTACAGCAATGGAATGAATTGCAGTGTATGGGAAGGTGCTGTGTGATATGGAACTAAAACCACAAAACCCATGAATATACAAGAGAACACCTTTGAACAGCTGTCCACTGTAGTGACCAGTACGCATGAAAGGGTTAAAATATTTTTAATGTCACCTCAAATTATCATTAGATGCCAGTGATCTATGTAATAAAGATATACACTGAATATATTCACACTGGAGCTATGGGTCTGATTTAATCTTAATAAACCCAGACTTTGGTTCAGTGTGTTATATCTAACAGTGAACTTGCAGATGCATGTTCCCCATCCTGTCCTTTTTTTTAAGCATCAGCCAGCATATGTTCATTGTAGATGACAGTAACAGTTCTTGGATTATGAAAACATACCCTGTAAAAAGTTTAAAAAAAAAAAAAATCAACTTAAATTTTCTTCAAATAGGTCACACATTAAAAATATTTGAGTGAACCAAATTAAATTACATTAAATTTAATATCATTTAATGTGGTTCACTCAACTGTTTTTATATGTGACCAATTGAAAATTTTTTAGTTGATTCAGTGTTTTACTTACAGTGTTTAAAGAAACTATTCTTATTTTTAGATGATTTATTACTGCAAACAAATATAGGACTTTTATCACGTATTTCTGCTATTAAATCTTCCTAAATCCACTCACACAGTGGACCTTGGAAATGGGCTTACATTTATATATTAGGTTAAAACTGCGAAACGGGGCACATTCACTGCGACCCGTCAGTTACAGCTGTATCTGTACCCCCATGTTTATGTCTTGTGTGTGTGAGATCATCCTGTTGTTTTATTTTAATGTAATCTTGGTCAGCTGTAACTGGAAACTGAAGTGCCCCTCGGGGATAAATCAAATTATCTGAATTTGAAACTAACTGGTCCTCATTCTAATAATTAAGCCAGAAAAGATCCTCCTGTCCTCATCAACCATCTATCCATCTATCTGGGCAACAACAGCAGAAACAGTTCTCTGAGCCTTGAATGATGGAGTGAATGAATCATGGCATATTGATGTATTATCAGTATGTGGGAGTAATGGACACATTATATGCCTACTTATTTTACTGACGCAAATGCCCCCCCCCCCATCTGTACATATCCTTTTTAGAATTAATATAGCACAATTTTAGAGAGGCGCTATAATAAAGCACTTACTGTACACTATGCACTCTAGATGTTATATGAGCATACTGATACCGAGTCTGTACATTATGTGCACTTTACTGTGGCTTTTTTAAAATATATGCCCGGCTTGTTCGATTAATGGCTCTTAAATCCCATATATGTTAGAGCTGTGTTTCAGATTTTGTAGATGCTTATCACCCCTTTACTTCAGATGACCACAAACTAATCATAATCCTAAAAACTGCTTTGGAGTGTCAATTAATACTGATACGTTTTTAATATGAGACACCTTTTCTCTATCATTTGACCTTTTTACCATCATCATCATCATTGATAAATTTCAACTGTGTACAGTCCATTATACAGGCAAACATGAATTAACATTTCTTACTGCTATTGCAATCACCACCCTTAAAAAGAAAGGTTAAAACAACACCACTGGTGGTTGGATAAAATGAGCAGGAATAGTTTTCATGGGTTTGCTTTTTCGAATAATCCTGAACCTTATACCAAGTGATACTAATAGATTGTATGTGAATAACTTGCTTTGTTGAAGGAACGTTGTTGTTGGAAATTATACATTACTGATAATCCTTTGTAAGCAGTGTGTTATGTGGATATGTGGTTTATGTAAGTCTGCAGTGTTACTCCATCATGTTTCTACCGAACCTCAGAATGGACTGTCTTCTTTTTTGTCTTCTCCTGCCCTTTCCAGTTGTTTTGCATTATGGTCAATGGTGAGAAACAAGTTGGGTTTTTTTTTTTATCCTATTTTAATCATGTCACTATTTACATGTATGATATTTATCAATTTTAAAAACATGTGAAAATAAAGAATACACAACTGAAAACTGTACAGGTGATGTCATCATAACTGTTTAAACTGACGATGTCTCTGCAGCTTCAATGAAATGAGACTAGAGGGATTTTCATCTCTTTCAATATTTTTTTCACCTCACTGTCTGATGATAAAGTAAAATGTGTCAAATCAGTGACTGTTTTGGTGTTAATAATGTGTTTATGTGCAACAAGAGAGGAAGTTCAAGGCTGTTCTTAACACAAAAGTAAATGTTTCTTTGCTATCTTTGCCACAAACTGTGACTTTGCTAGTAAAATTATCTTTTAAACTGACAAATATTATATGTATAGATGGTCCCTGGCCACAGTACTAATGAAGATCAGGAGTTGGTCCTCAAGCACCTTCAACAGCAACTCACCACTACTAATGTGCTAATGCTAATGCTAGGTACTTTGTGTATTAGTATGAGAAAATGCAGAGTTCATTCCCCTACAGGGATGATAAAGCAAGTTAACATTAAACCTTTAACCATGAACTCAGTCTTTCTGGGCCAAGGTTCAGGTGTATTACAGCCACCTCCTATGTTTGAGTCTGGATTAGACTTAGCGTCCCATAAACAACAAACAAAATTCCTTAACAGACAAACCAAACACTGTTTGTAACAAGGTGTTCTGCTTTTTTTTTTCTTTTTTTTTTTTTGCAGCCGCTGTAGGTCAGGGTGGGAGAAGTGATCGTTGGTTGTAGTCTACAAATTCCCCACTAGATGTCACTAAATATTATGCACTGAAAAATACATTCCAGATAGGCACATTTTAAGCTCATCCTTTAACAACATTTGAATTATCTTGGATTATGTACTTTCTATCACAGGAAGAAGACGAATTGTCATTTGAGTAAGTTTTAAAGAGGGGGGATTTGTTTTTTTAACCCATAAAGACCCAGTGTTACTTTTGCGTCAATTTCCAAATCATTTTTGTTCTAAATCTAACTTTCCTTAAGGGATTTATCACCATTTATTCAAATATCATCCTCTCTGTATATTACATTTTTCACTGTGAATCATGTATTTTCATATATTTAATTTCCTATAATTTAGATGTTCGTGAAAACTCAGACTAAACCCAAAGGAGGAGAGAAAACTGAAGAAAAAAAATTGCTTTTTCAGTAAAGTATATCATTAACTGAACGTAACTCTAGTGTGTCCATCCACTGTCACTGATCTAACTCCATGCCTTTACTGGTGAATCAGTGTTGTAGAAAATGATGGTGTTTCCATGGTAACTATGGAGCCTCTCTGAACGTCCAAATGGGTCATATATGATGACCATGAAAACATGACAAACTGTATTTTACACCAATTATTTACATGTATTGATAGAATTAATGGATCAACAAGTATAAAACAGTTTGTTTTTTTTGTTTTTTTTTACAAAACAAATGTTTATTTTAATAGACATAAAGGTAGCCTATTTATTCATCATTGCTGGATATTTCACTGTTATCTAAGGTCAGAGATTGCTAATGACATCTCAGTGAGGACCCACATTTGGTTCCGATTTGAACCTTTATTTTAGAGGATCATTTGGAATCAGCTACGTGACCATGTGCAGCATCCCCTCCTCTCCCCTCCCCTCCCCTCCCCTCAGACTTCCATGCAAGCATCACTCCCCTCCTCGTACACGCTGTCCTCAACCTCCAGAGGCACTACCCGCATCGGTCTGTGTTCGGCGATCCGACTGGGAGGAGGTGGGGTCTTAACTACTAGTGGTCGTGGATTAGCTCCCCAACGTTTACGTGCGAACCGTGCAGATCGTCAACCACGACACTCGCCAGCGTCTGCGTTGTTTAGGGGGAGGGAAATCACGACGAGAAAACCCTTGGAGGAATCCCCTGTCAGCGGCACCACTATCACCACTAACTCCCTTCTTCGTTTACCCGTCCTTTTCTGCCTGTGCTTCCCCGGTCGGACCCAGCGACACAACCGCCGGTATCTAACCGCCGCCGCCGCCGTCGACAGCATCACAGGCGGGGGTTGTGTGATGAAGTCTCCCTGCAGCACAGCTTTGGTTAAGATAAGATAGTTTCGTTTCTTCGCTTTCAGTCTGGGACAAGTTATCACCCTCGAACGTTTTCCAGCACAGAGAGTGCGACGAGTCGTGTAACAGAAGAAAACACAGCTACCTACTACTACTGGGACTGAAGGAGTCGCTGGTAAGTGGATGGTCTATGTTTTAATCCTTATCGTTTTGATGCTAACTGATACGTTGAATGCGCTCAACCGTTGATGCTGTCGAGTTAAAAAGCTTCAACATCTAACGCGTGTATTAGTTTACACTGCACTTGAATAGTAAGAAAAAAATAATAAAAAGAAAACATAGTATCTTATAAGCTAGCTTGACGTCAGTTTAATCTAAATATTGTAGCAGTATTTGGATCACGGGTAGATATCGTTAAGTAATGCAATGTCATCTGTAGCTAGCGTAGGTTAGCTTAACTAGCTAACAAGCCTACGCCCAGCCGTCTCCCGACATCCACACCGGGAATTGGTTAAACTTAGATGTTCGCTGCTACATTAGAGACCGTTACTTGAAGTAATAAAATTTAGTTCTTTAACTGCGACTAATTACCTTGGCTGAGTGATATCATATCATCCCGACTGATAAACCGTGATTGTCGGTACGTTACAGTCCGTATGTCAGTCCGTTATAGTGTCATTTACACAAAGTGCAGTAACAATACTCAACTGAAATTATTTGCTGGACAGCGATAACCGTTGTTTCAACGCGTGGCAGGACAACAGTAGGGCTTTCTTTATGTTTCCGTCAACACTGACAGCATTGTGCACTACAACACGCTTGAACCATAACAGTCCTGAGTTTGTATAGTAGGAGAGCAGTGTGAGAATGAGACTACATTCACAGCTCAGTGCTCATAATGGATAAACTATTAAAATATTCAGGGGGGTTCAAAGAGGCTGCTCTTGTTGCTGAATCAAGCATGTGTTAATTTCAATCTTGGCTACTGCATTAAGTACATCAGTAATTTACTATCATCAAGATTCCATGTACATTATGCCTTTGATTTTGATTGGGTTTAGGTACAGTCTGGTCACTACTGTCCCCTCCACTGGTGGAAAAAGCTGTCAAAATGTACTGTACAGTTCAGTCATGTTCAGCATTTTCAGTAAGGCTGTGGAAGACTTATTTTTTTGTATAAGAACTTTGGATCTCCAGTAGGTATTACCGCAGTAACAACTATTCCTCCTGGGTCCACACAAAACATGCAAGGCATCATACATCATCCATAGCATAAACTGAATTCTTTGTGAATAGCTGTTGCTCTTCTTCTTCTTCTTCTTCTTCTTCTTCTTCTTCTTCTTCT
>JAQQZY010000001.1:527510-540467 GCA_030068375.1 Ostorhinchus rueppellii
CTATGGAGCGTGCCTAGACCAACGATTCAAGCAAAAAATATTTTTTGCCACTAGAGGCGGGCTAGTTTACTAGGCTAGCTAACCACTGCACCAGAATTTTTTTTTAAAATCTACATATATTTACAAAGTACATTGCTTTTCCTAGTACAGTACCCACAACAGTGCTGTTACATCTCTGGATTCAAAGGCAGGTGTTAGTGGTGTTTTGTACATCTCGGTCACTGCAGTTTTTGTCCTTCCTGAGATTGAGCAATCTTTGAGAACATTGTCATTATGTTCAGATCCGTTTGGTCAATGTTGCTGACTTGCTCTTTCTTTCTTCCAGGTGCCTCATTAAATGGTTGGAGGTGAGGAAAGTGTGCCCGCTGTGCAACATGCCCGTCTTGCAGCTCGCCCAGCAGGCAGGGAGCACGGATCCACCAGTGCCGATACAGCAGCCTCTGCCTGGCATCGAGAACCTGGTGTAGCAGAAGCAAAGCCTCTCGTACAGCACACTACAGACACAGGAACACAACACATCCGACACTCATGCTCTCACCTGTACAGGTACACATTGGTGTGAGTCTGCGGACAGACCGAAGGACCTGGAGTTAACACACAGATACTCACAAAATGTGTGAATCTGCTACTCCCGTCACCTCACTTATCTGCAATGGTTCACAAAAAGGATTTCCTGATATCAGCTCTGACTGATAATCAATGGACTTTATGTTTTTTTTCTTTTTACAAACAATGAAGAAAAGTTGATCGAGAAGAAGTCTCCTCGACCAAGACTTTGGTCGATACCGTTCTTACAACCAAAGCACTTTTCTGGGGACACCAGCTAATGACCAGGAGGAAGAAAAATACAAAAGCCAAGAACTACAATACACAAAAAAAAATATAATTAGTTTTCTTAACAAGCACTTTACAAGAAGTCAAACCTTAATCACTTGTGATCGTAATAGCAAGTTATGTTTTATATTTTATCTTAATTATTATTTCTGTGTAAAGTACCGAACCACATGGGTTTTCATTTTTTATCTTTTTTTTTTTTTTTTTTAAAAGAAGAAGATCTCAAAGGGACAACAATACTAATGTGAGTAGATGTCAGGAAATTTGGACAGTGCTTTGTGTTCTGATTGCACACACACATACACACTTGCGTAACAAAGCTCAAAGAGAACCTCAAAACTTGATGTCTGACTAAATGTGAACGGTTTGAATGTGTTAAAACCAAGACTTTAAACACAGACACAACTTTATATAAAGCCTATATAGATCGTTCCCTTATCACCTGTTATCTTAAAATGTGACTGATGTTTTTATTCTTTTTTAAAAATCCTGTTGCAGATGGTTGATGCCGTTTTTTTTTTTTTTTTTTTTTATGAAAATAATCCTTCAATGTAGGAGCACTATTGGACAAGTGCAGGCTGTATACTGTTAAGAAGGCAGGATTATGATTTTTATATTCACAGAAATTCAATGTAACTGAGTTTCAATCCAGTATTATTTAACCTCTTGCTTCATCCAAACACATCTAACAGAACAAACATGCATAATGAGGCTATAGTAAACAAAACGATGACTGATGTTTAGAATTTTCTGCTTCATTTATACTTTATGGAAGCTGAACTGTGTGAATGTGAACAGCGGCTTGCTTCAGATTTATGCTCAGCAGCAGATGTTGGAATGTGACGATGTTTAACTAGCATCACATATCTCACTAGAAAATATTTTAAAATTTATTCTAGGAGGAGATAAGAATGAAGCAGACTTTAGCGTTCTCTGCTACTCATACAGCCGCACTTACTTTTTAATTCACCATAATTGTTTCTATTTAATTTCTATTTATTGTTTTGTTTTTTTCCTTTTTTTTTTTTTTTGGTACAGCTGCACAGAGTGAATATGTTGGCCCCCACAGCAGAGTGACTGCTCGGGCATATCACTGCACTTTGTCAGCATATCTTTTGGACAGAATACACACTACATATTAAACCCACACATGCACACAGCGTACGTGCCCCTGCCCACCCCCCACTCTGCCAGAGTCAATGGTCAGCAGGTTGAAATGAAGCAGCAGTTTCATTCATAGACATACACAGGGCTGTTCAGCCTTTTGGTTGCAGTATTCTGGTGCTTTCGCCCCTTTCCCTCTTTCTGTACGGTACAGGGTGCTTTTTGTTTTGCACCGCACATACATACAGTTACTCTGACCCCTGCTTTTGCGGCTCGCTTCTGTCCTCATAGCTGCATTTCATAAATATGTTGTGGGAGTTTAGCAAGGAGAAGCTAAAAAGGCCATGATAAACCTACAATGAGTTAAAGGTCGTCTCTTTTAATCTGATGTGTTGTCAAAGAATAATCATATGTTCTTTTTCAAGGCACAATCTATAATAAATAACACTTAAAATTTTATCCAGGTTTAACATGCCCGGGTAATATTTATTTCAATGTATTGCTGTAAAATGTTACAAATATTACCTGTAGAAAATGAACTAACCTTTTTGGATTCTGATTGGTATATAAATATGAGATACAGTGATGTAGCTCAGTGTTTTTTCTGTGTAAACACATAAAATATACATTGGAAATATTACTGATGGTGCGTTTAAAAACACTAACTTTCTGGATGCTTTCACAAACTGACTTGCACAGGTTTATACAGTGACAATGCTTTTTACCCCTCGTGGCAGGGAAATATTGTTACTCCGACCTCTGTGGTTTGGATGTTTCATCTTTGTGAAACCTCCGCCCACAGCCCCGACCTTAGCTGTGGGGTAAGAGCGTCCGGCAAGGTGAAAGTGTCAGCTGGTAGATGAGCGATAGAGCCCTCCTGTGTGTCGGTTGTAATCTGAAGGTTTGCCATTAATGCCCTCTAGTCCCGTCCTTTTCTATTATTGCATCGTGTTACAGCGTACAAAGAAACTGTTGCTCTTTAAAAAAAAAAAAAAAAAAAAAGGCAGTCGAATCAGACTTTTTGTCCAGATTAGCCTTAGTTGAACAAAAACACCACATTTATAAATAAGACCAGGGCTGTGCTGTTTGCCATTATAGGTCATTGATTTTTGATTTACTCTTATCAGAAAGGAGTATTTCATTCCTTTTTCTGGCTTGTTAGTAAAGATGTTGTGGTTTCATATTGAACAAAATAAGTAAATCCAGGGTTTAGGATGTTGTGTGATGTGCCATATTTGGTAACTTCTTGCATTTTTGGTTTATTTTAATGATGCTGTGACTCTTTCATTTGCATACAAGAGCTGGAATTCACTCTGCCCCCCCCCCCAAAAAAAAATACACGGCTCATTCCAGCACATACAGGCTAAAAGAAACTCTGACAACATATTTTGCAGCTCAACGCTAAAAAAAAAAGTCTTAAAGCTTTGCTCCTGTTTTGTCTTTGAATGTATGTTAATAAGAGGAAGAAAGGAATATGAACGCATGCTATTTTTGCATAGTGAAGTTGCCACTGATATCACCATTGTTAAATGTCTGTAGACAGTAGTGTCAGTAGTAGTGTATTTATACACAGTGTAAGGTGCGCAAAAAGTGGTCCTTCATTGATACTAAATGGCAGCTGAGCACCTCCTGCCATTTGGCCATCTTTAGTGTTGTATTTGATTGTAAACACTTTTCGCCTTTTTCTTCCCAAAATTTCCTGTTTGTTCCTTTGTGCCGTCCTTCCACAAAAATCAAAAAATACAAAAAAAAAAAAGGAAAAGTGCCAACGTAACAACTTGGATGAACTGTTAGGACTTAGCCAATAGAAATGAGGACTGCGCATTTCGAGTCAAAAATCGAGTCACAGCGTCACTGACAGGTAATGGCCAAAAAAGAATGGAAGCAGAGCCATCTATGAATAAAGTAATGAATGGCTTCCCCCCCCTACTGAAATCACCATTGACGTCAGTGCTGTTTCTGAGGTAACTCTATTATAAATAGACCAGATGAAATGCCACCATGAAGAAAGCCAGCATCAAGCATTTACTTCAAATGAATGATGGCATCAAAAAGCCATTTCTATTGTTGCTCCTCTAGGGCACAGCGTTTGATGGCAGACAGTGTTCGTCAAAGAAGATTTTCAAATGAAATGACACAGCTGCAGAAAAGAAAATTAGTACACTTTCCCTCGACAGATGAGGGGTTTCACTTTATTTTCATGGTTGGTTTTAGCGACCATACCAGTGAGAATTTTTAATCTATCACTGCCTCCCTGATATTCCTTCTTGTTCGTATGGTGTGTTATTTATTCCTCTTTAGCTCTAATAGTGTCCTTCTAACTCACAAATAACTCCCCTTCTCACCTTCCTACCAGCGTTCCTCAATATCCTCCCCTCCCCACACACCCCGTTCGTGTTAACACTGATTCTGTTTGTGGACTTTCACAGACATTGTTTATAAAACTAAGAATTCTGCAGCAGAATATTTTTGGAGACAATTGCTGTACAGTTATTTGTAAGCTCTATTTTTGTATATTGGTATTTTGGAGAAAATAATATGCTTTTTTTTTTTCTTCTTGTTTTTCGCTAATTTCATGTTTATTCATTTTAAGAAAATGTTGCATGTGACTGACTTGAACTGTAAATAAAATTTCCAGGTTTTGGAAAAGAATTGAGTGTTTTTCATTCTGTATAACCACACTGTCTAATCAGAGAGAAAAAAACCCCCACTGAGTATGATTTTCCACATGTTTCTGTTGTTAATAGGCTATAGTTACAGTTGGGGTAATATGATTTGATGTTACGTGACTAAAAACTGCATTTTCACGCAATACTCAACTATTATTAGGATTAGAAGACCGATTACAGACAAATATGAAGCAAGAAAAAGAACAAATGTACTCATGGATGCCCACTGTAGTCCTTACTTTGTGAGCCATCAAAAAGAGTCAAAAGAACACAAGCAATCGCTAAAGAATTTATGATAATATAACAGGACCGTATTGCCAACAAAATGTAGAAAATTATCAGTATTTCATTGGACTTTGGTAAAGAACATCCTGTATTTTATTTTGTTTTCTTTTACTTTTATTTTTTTTTTATTTTATTTTTACAGTATAGTATTGTGGAAAAAGGTTTCTTTACTCCTGCATGTTTGTGAGATTTATCAAAAAGTGCTCAAAATGTACATAATCTCCTGTTTGGATGTTCTCTAGTGGACTAACAGCACAACCTAGTGATAGGAAATGGTCTGTGTTAACATGAACAGACTGGTGACAAATTAAAGGAAAATCCTGATGCATATTCATCTACAGAATAGAATAGAATAGCATGTTATTGTCACTGACAGGTTAATGAAAATCAGTTTAGCAGCTCTTCTTTTTAGCAGCAAAAACACAAAAAGCAAAAAGATTGTATTAAAAATACCTCACAAATTTAAGAAAAAAGAAGGCGTGTGCAAAAGCTCCATAATAAAATGTTAAATGCACAAGTACTGCTACAAATATACAAAGCTGACTATGACAGATGATGATGATGATGATGATGATGATGATGTCCACATGTTAAGTGGTCTCATAACAGTGATTCCTTTCAGTGGGTGGAAAAAGTATTTTCCTCAAAAACAATAAATTTGGTTCTATATTGAGTTTGGAGAGCTCTACCCAAAGAGTAACTTGTACTCTTTTTGGAGAACGACCAAATGTGATCTAAGTAGAGCAACATTTTCTTCAATTTCAGTAAATTTGACTCCACTGTAAAAAGTAAAACATTGAATCGATTTAATTTTTTTTCTTCAGTAGGTCACGCGTAAAAAAGTTAGTTACATTAAATTGCATTTAACGTCATTTAATTTGGTTCATTCACCTAACTTTTTTTACCTGTGACCTACTGAAGAACAAAATTGAAATCGGTTCAATGTTTTACTTTTTAGAGTGTGCCTTTCAGGAGTCAGCAAGGCAAATCCTCTGCTTCCATCTGACCCGGTTTCTCGCAACTTATTTGTTCACGCCAGCTGCCTGCATGTCCTCCTTCCCCATGTCCATAAATCTTGTTTTTACCGTGTTCAACTACAACATTACTGGTCTCACTACTGTCTTGTACACTGTAAAAAGTAAAACATTGAATCAACTTAAAACATTTTTCTTCAGTAGGTCACACACACACAAAAAATTGAGTCGAGTGAACCAAATTAAATTACATTGAATATAATTTCATGTAGTTCACTTAACTAATTTTTTTTATGTGTGACCTATTGAAGGAAAATTTTTCAGGTTAATTCAATGTTTTACTTTTGGAGATGCTCTGACCCAGTCATCCTTGTCAAAATTTTAAACAGAACACCAAATGAGGGCATATCTTCTGTTAGAATGATGGTCATCCCTCTGTTCGAGTTCACAGGTACACTGAATCTGGTCTGGTAACATGGGACAGACCAACACCTCACTAAGAAACTTGATTTTTTCTTTTATTGTCACTAGTCTGCACATCACACCTGCTCAGCCTTTCTCTAGTATGAAGCTGATGGGGCATATACTGAAATAACAAATGCTAAAAATGCTTCATTACGCTGTGCTTGGTTCATCCACACAGAGGATTTGGAACATCTCAACATACTATTTTATTCTATTTTGTTGTATTTTCTTATTTATTGGATTTATTGTCTCCTGGGTTTTTAAACAGTTCTCATGGGGTTATGCTATATATTGTCTATATGTGCATAGGTCTTTAGTTGTTTTTTTTGTTTGTTTGTTTTTTTTTAATACTGTATATAATTTTATGGCTGTCTTATGCTCTTGTCTTATCTGATCATGGGAGCGACCGCACTAAAATGTGTTATGCACAAATGGCAATAAACTTCTTGAATCTTGAATCTCAGAAAGTATTCACTGGGTCCTACTCATTCAACTGACCTGCATTTATTTCATATCATTTATAAAGTATTTAAAATCTTTCTATTTTACTGCTGAAAGCTTAAAAAATAAGGATGAAATAGTTTATATATATATATATATTGAGTGCAGCAGCTAGAAAGCAGTCACAAAAAAATGGCTCAAACCAGATACCCCTTCTATTAAGGAGTGGTACGATATTATTTATGAAATCTACATCATGGAAAGAGTTACTTTCTCTTTGAGGCTCCAGAACTGTAAATTTGAAGAAATTTGGATGAAATGGAAAATGTGTATCTCTTTGAAATGCCCAACTTTTGTTTAATGAAAAAAAAGCCTATTATATGTTTTGTTTGTATTATTATGTTATTATTGTTATTATTATTGTTATTGTTATTATTTATTCGTCTTTTTTATGAAACACCCCATGTTCTGTTCTAATTAATGTTTCTATATGTTGTATATTGAGATGTTATAAAAGAAAATATGGATGAAACTGTTAAAGAATATAGTATATATATGATGACTAAGTTTTTCTTGTAATAATCCTCAATAAAAGAAAAGATGACCAAAAAAAAAAAAGAAATAGCTTTTTTAATGATCATATATGTTAATGTAGGTATAAATTTGTTCTTCTTACAATCTGTGGCTAATAACTACTGTGCACTGAGTTGTGATCATCATATTTAAAAAGTGTTCTTTGGGGAATTTGATTTGAACCCTTTTTCTAAATCAAGCTTCTCTGGCGCTTTAAGCCATAAAAACCCTGCGTTATTTTTATGTCAGCTCCCAAATGAAATTTTCTTGATATCTTACCTTTCTTAAGTGATTCATCACCATTTATCTATAATATTATCCTCTGTGTATTGTATTTTATTAGTATAAATCGGGTATTTTCCTGGATTTCATTCACTGATCATGAAGATGTTTTTAACCCATAAAGACCCAGTGTGACTTTTATGTCAGTTACCGAATGATTTTTTGCTCTATTTAACTGAAGTGATTTATTACCATTTATTGCATTATCATCTGCTGTATTTTCCAACTTTCCAATCCAGCTTTATTTATAAGGCACTTTAAAACAACCACTGTGGACCAAAGTGCTGTGGAGAACATTAAAAACACAATACAAATGAATAAAAAAACATTAAAAAAAAAAAAAAAAAAAGTCAAATCAAGTAAATAAAACAAGTTAAAATATAAAACAGAACAGAGTATCAACATTACACAAGTTAAAAGGCCAAGGAGAACGGGTGGGTTTTAAGAAGAGATATAAAAACAGACAGAGGAGGTCTGTGTGATCTGCAGAGGCAGGTTGGTCCACAGTCTGGAACCAACAGCAGCTAAAGCCTGATCTCCTCGGAGCTTGTACCTTGTTCTGTTCCTTCAAAAGTAGCTGATCTGAGAGAGACTGGGAGTATATGTGTGAAGGATCTCAGAGAGGTAGGGCGGTGCAAGACCATGGAGGGATTTAAAAACAAATAAAAGGATTTTAAACTGGACAGGCAGCCAATGGAGCGACTCTAAAATCGGAGAAATGTGCTCATGTTTACGAGTGCCAGTATTGTATTTTGCAAGTTCTCACTGAAAATCAAGTATTTTCATATACGTCATTTATTAATCATGTAAAATGTTCATAAAAGCTCACAGTAAGGTTGAGGGTCGTATCAAAACCAGAGAAAACTGAAGATAAAGGGATGTTTCCAGTAAAATATGTCATTAACTGAACATAAACCCAGTGTGTCCATCCACTGTCATTGATCCAACTCCATGGGTTTTACCGGTGAATCAATGTTGTACAAGATGATGGTGTTTCTATGGTAGCTACAGAGCCCCCGAACATCCAAATGGGTCTTATCTGATGACCATAAAAAGATGACAAACTGTATTTTACAGCAATTATTTACATGGATTGATAAGATTAGTGGATCAACAAGTATTAAACATTTAAAATCAGTAGATGGTTTTGGTCAGTGATGGATGTTTGGGTTTTTATGGGTTAAAATGTTTCTCTAAACGGAAACATCAGGGCAGGGAGGTTTTCTGCACATGGTTATTTATCATAGTCATCATCGATGATGGAAGCGAAGGCCTGTACATCATGTCTTATGACTACACCCTGTACACAGACGTCACTTTGTACATTTTTCCTAAAGTGTGACGTTGACAAAGTGAATCTGTTTTGCATCTGTGAACGAGAGAATCAGAGTTAAAACACGCAGAAGCAGCATTTGTTATGTCTCTGGAGCCAGTTTTCAGAGAACTGCAGATCAGCTACAACTCAGTTTTTGAGAGTCACGACTTCATCTTTTCTGTTTGACATGACTTCTAACTCTATCCACTAACTTTTACTCCTTTACTTATTAAATCTTTAGAGATCTACACAATGTCTCTATCTTTGTGAGCATTTTTTTTTCTAAATTGTAAATATTTTATATTGCTCTATGTTGATTTAACATGTTTTATTGTTCTGGGTTTTAAGTGATTTTACACCATTTGGAAGGTTCCACACAAATAAACTGCCATTTCTTACTTTCTCATTCTATACGTTTTCATGATTGATCTTCTTCTTAATGTACAATCACACAGTTCATTTCACTTCACACAAGAAGCCATGATAAATGCTATTCATTCCTTTAAATTCAATTAAATCATGAAATTCTACATTGCAAATAACCAAGCATAAGCATCTACTGGTCTAATATTATTATCTGTTGATCCAATAATCCTGTCAATACATGTAAATAATTAAGGTGAAATGCAGTTTCTCAGCTTTTAATGGTCATCAGCTATGACATATTTGGACGTTCAGAGGCACATCATTTTCTACAACAGTGGTTCTTCAACTTTTTACAGCAGAGTTCCCCCTGAAATATACTTTTTTTTTAGTCAAGTACCCCCAACTGTTGGTTCAGCATTTTTGATTGCAAAAACTTAGGCAAAATTTGTTCCTGTGCCAAAGGTGTCTGTTTATATTTTCAAAACTTTGTAAACAAAAACATATATTTACAGTAATATATATAAACAACAAATAAACAAAATATAAACTGAAAAGTGCCCTCTTTCATTGATAAGAAAATAGATACATTGGTCATTAATTAAAAAATGAACGAATGAATGAATGAATGAATGAATGAATGAATGAATGAATGAAAATGAACCTTTCATCAACAAACAAATAATTACGTAGCTACTCAAATAAAGTCATTTGAATAATATAAAATAGAAATGTTCTTAAAATGTTACCAAAGCTTAAACATGATGATCGACAACAAAACTATTGTCCGAATGTATTTATTGTGTTTTATATTTCAGCATTAATTCTCATTATTTTTTATTCAATATATGATGACTCATTTAATGTATTTTTCCAAAAAAAATTTCTTCCAAGTATCCCTAGTGGATCACTTTGGGAACCCCTGTTTTACAACATTGATTCACTAGTTAACCCCTTAATGCCTGAATCGATAAAAAAATAAAATATTAACTTGCATTTTTTCTTTCAAGTAGATAGTATTTTGGTTGCATTTTGGTGGTGGTGGTGTTGGGGGGGGGGTGTTGTTGCAAATTCATAACAATCGGCGTCAAGGGGTTAAAGCCATATAGTTTAACAAATGATAGACCCACTTGTTTTTACATTCACTTCATGGTACATTTTGCTTTTATGAACATATGCATGATCAGTAAATTGAAAATACCTGAGTTTCATTAAAGAATGCAAAGGATAATATTATAATAAATGGTTATAAATCACTATTCAAATGGAGAACATTGAAGTTGGAACTCACTACCAAAATAGTTCTAGGTGTCTAAGAGTTAACATGGGTGAGCCCTGGGACTTGTTTTTTTTTTTTATCACTTGGGTAAATAGACTCAGTATGAACAAGTCAGTCTGAGTTATTGTTAAAAACACACAAGGCTTGAACAACCATCGATCAAACCCTGTTCAACCTGATGGAAACACACGCCCGGAAGAGACTGGGAGGGAAACATTTGTTCTATTAAAACTTAACCTTTACACTTTAGTTTTAAGGCAGAAAAAATGCTAAAAATAGATCCGTTAAACAGGCAGCGCTTACATCTAAAAATTTTTTTTTTTTTTACTTTATTTTTATATTTTGGGTTTTACAAGACAAACAGGGGAAGCACGATACAGTTTGTCTTTTCAGCTGTCATTTCTTGTGTTCAGGGTTACTTTTCCAACATTCCCGGAGTGGACAAAAGTGGAAGAGAGCATCAACAGCACCTTCGTCAGACAGACATCACAAAGGGAATAAATAAGTGTTGACTAAAAATAAGGAGCATGTTGTGATATCTTAAAATGTTTTTAAGAAGAAGTAAAGATCTTTGCGAGTTTAACTTATTTCATACAATACATTTTACTGTTATTTCTGTCACTGCATTTCAAAACTTCACTTGAATTTTGACCCCATGACCACAGTCCACTTAGAAAATAAAATCAGCAATTTTCCAATATTGAAGTGAAGGGGATGGAAAAACCTTGAAAAACAGGCAAAAAACATATAAAAAGGTAAAAAATAAAAATAAAAATGAGCCATTCTTAGTTAAAATGAAAACCTTTATTCCATGTTACACAATGTGTCATACAGATTGTTAAATCAGTCAACAGTTGTGCTTCATAATGTGAACACTACTTTTTTTACTACTTCTTCAGGTCAGACTATGAAGAACATAAAGAGGACCGCAGTGAAGTAACACATAACCACACTGCTCCTGTACATCAGTCCAGTGGGAGCTGCAGTGCTGGTGGTGTTTGTGTTCGTCCCGTTTGTTACTGTCGCTGTCGTCACCTTAGCTGTGGCCACGGTGGCACCAGACGCTGTGCTCATGGATCCATTCGAGGCAGTGGTCACAACTGGAGTAGAGGCGGCCGCAGCAGATGTATCAGAGGCCGGGGACGTGTTTGAGGCAGCGGTGGTCACATTCACTCCAGGTCCTGATGTGGTGGAGTTGGTGGCGTCTGCTGATGCTATGAATAAACACACAAAACACAGAGATGTACAGTGGAAGAGGAACCACTTAACCCTTTGATGCACAGTGGTCATTACAGTGGACATCTATTCTACAGCTGTTTTCTTCTATATTCATAGGTTTAGTTGTTTTAGTTCCATATCAGCCAACACAGTCTGACCTCACACACTGTCATTCATACCATTACTCTAACTTTGCTGTTCTACATGAACCTGATCTACAGTAACATGTTTGAGTGTAAATCAAGTGCTAGTTGTTTTTAGACTGTAATTAACAGGGTTTTTTTGCACATCATCACCATGAATTAAGTCGTTAACTAGTATGAGAGTAGGAGTAGAGTATGTAAAAATGAGAGAAAACATTAGATTAGCTGCATTAAAATATTCAGGTATATCACTGTCTGATTTTGTTTCAAAAATGAAACACATGCTGTACAAATGAGTGGACATTTTTGTAACTCTCTAAAAAATAGTTTCATTCAAAAAATGTCAATCACGTTATTGTTTTCATGCCTATAGAGGAATAAAAACACTAAGGACAAAAAACTGAACTGTCATACCTAGGCTTTTCTGTTCTGTCCTTCTACCTGCATTCTGTCTCCTCCTCTCACCTTTGCCCCAGGTTCCTCTCTCACTAATTAGTAATTCACCACACCTGTTTGAGGCAGCTGGGGCTCATCAGGTGTGGTCTATAGAAACCTGTCTCAGTTCTGTTTTCAGTGCCAGATTGTAAGACTTGTTCTGAGAGCCAGTGATTCCTGAAGTTCTGTCCTGTTTGGGTTTTGATCTGTTTTGTGCTGCTTCAGGAGAAGTGGAACTCTGTATTGGACTGTGCTTAGCACTCCTGTTTCTCTGTGTACTCTGTTGTTCTCCAGTAGAGACCAATAAACTGTGTAAAACTATTAAGCCTGAGTCTGATCTGCATCTGGGTTCAGCTTTGAGCTGTAACAAACTAAGGTTTTTATAATCCATGCATCAAAGGGTTAAGTACTGTACTCAAGTACTGAAATGCAGTATCTACTTTTTTTGGAGTATTATTTTTTCCTCCTACTTCCACTTTTACTTCACTACATATTTTGGGTGAATTTAATCCTTTTACTCTGATACATTTTTCATGTGCTGAATGGTTCCTGGTTCCTATTCTATAAATGTTCTGAT
>JAQQZY010000001.1:619739-629858 GCA_030068375.1 Ostorhinchus rueppellii
CAACGGCAAGAGTTTGTCTGGTTTCTTTTCTTTTCAACCACATGCTTCATGACAACATATTGTGTAACCCGGAAGTCTTCTATTGACCCGGAACATCCGTCTGGCTTCAAAATAAAAGTGAAATTTTGGGAAGCTTGGAACGGATTAGGGCATTTACATGGAAAACACGTCTCTACTAACGAAATTTTCTACTTACGAAACTACTTCTCTACTTCTGGAACGGATTGATTTCGGAAGTAGAGGTACCACTGTAATTCAGAGTATGTAATGATTCATCTCAGGCCCTGAGTCTGATATAGTGACCCCACAGTTTAAACCCTGTCAGTCATGTCTGCCTGATCGTCAAGCGGTTGATTGAGAGATATACTCAGTGTCACGTAGGACTATAAAGCCATCCCTTCCTCTGATCTTATCTCACGGGAGTCAAGATTATGTTACAGGAGTAAACAAAAAAGTCACAGAGATAAATGCAGCTCCATACTGGCTCATTCCTCCACATAACGACAGTCATGCAAATAATTTCCCCTGATAAATACACTGTTACTGCGTCCATCCACTAGATATAAGCTAAATATGCTCATAAAACGAATACTACACCGTTTCTCTGGAGTTGTAACTTCTTTGCCTGAAGAAAGAGACAGGAAACTTGTTTCTTTCTTGTTATCCTTCACAACTTTTTAAAGGATCTTTCGAGGGAAGTATTTATGCCACTTTGAGGGAAATTATTTGCACATGCTTTAAGGCCTCTGCATGTTTGAGCAAATGCTTAGGATTATGACACTGTGAGGCGAAGCTAGGGACTTAAAACTGAGCTGTCCAATGTGCTGAACCCAGAAAGATAATACACATGGTGAAATTGTCCAGAATGCAATTACAAGTTACCTTAACAGAGTCAAATACAAGGCTGCAGCAGTCGTGTTTCTACAGTTTGGAAGCTTTTTAGTGGCTTTTATAATATAAACTAATGTATTCCTTTCATTCATGTATTTGTTTGCATGTCTGTGTTATCATGCTCAATTCGTAGTCTTTCCCATCTTTTTTATGGAACTATTCCTTAATGGTAGTTTATAAAATGGCTTATGCTGTATGTTTTTGTGTGTGAGTATGTATGTGTGTATAGGCAAGTTGTTGGTTATGTGAGAAGAATAGATTGCATGGGAATCCTGCTTTTTTCTCATAGTGAAGCATTGAAAGGATGTCCACTAAAGAATCACATCAGCCTGTCCCGTGGAGACGCTTAGATAAACACACAGCTAAAATAGAAGGGGAGTCGGGTTACACCGTGAGGTATTGGTAAGAGAAAGGAGAAGCAAAAGGCATTGTGAAAGCATTGTGGTCGCTCTATTTTCTATCCCAGGTAATTTTTTTTTCCCCCTTTGCAGACCGGACGCCCATAATTTCTCAAACAAACACAAAACAACATCATTCAAAGCCTAAAAACAAAAGAAGAGAGACCTGATATAATAATTGAAGTTGGGTTGAGTATAGTGGGTTTGTCTCAGGAGTCCGTCATGGCCTGAGGAGACAGCAGGACCCGAGGAAGGCCCTTTGGCCAAGTGTATCAGTTGATGGTCAATGGGGTCATGACATGAAAAAGAAACTATGAGAAGTGAGGGGTCACCTGGAGCAATTGTCATCACTTAGTGTTTCCCATTTCACCTGAGGACTCAGTGGATGTTCCTGCTGCCACTGACTGATGCTTGAGTCATTGTTTGAATCATGGAGCAGAATTTTACATCTGGGCTGTTTTTTACTGAGTACACGCCAGGCAAAGCTTGATTTTTTTTCCCTCCCCAGAATTATCTATTAGTTTCTGTGTTTTAAGAAAAAAAAAAGTGGAAAACAAGAAGAATAATGGTTTGTAATACCTTAAGTATTAATCTGAAAAGTCTTCTGAAAACACCCAAGCCCAAAGTGTAATTCCCCTTCTGAATCACCCACTGTTGCACCAATAATAAAAACTTCAGTCAGATGGTTTTGGTGGGGCTCACATGTACAGTAATTTTTAGTTTTTGAGCCTCGAAACTGCTCAAACCCAAGATTTATTTTCTTTATATCCTCCGCTAGAGATGTTTGGAATATGAGTGATATATTTTGGGAAGCAAAAATAAGCTCAAATATAATGAGATCACCAATGCAAATATACAAAGCGTGTGATCATAGAGTTTTTATTAATACAGATGTTTTGGTTCCCTACCAAGTGACATACAATAGGCAATAAGTGTGTTTAAGCCCAGCACAACCCTTTAATATTCGTGTTTACATTATCAGCTATATGTGGAAAAACAACGTGAATGTGATGTTTCAGCAGGATTTGTGTCAAAGTAGCACATTTTAGAAACTACATGATACTGTACAGCATATGGACCTAAAAGTGATTACGAACAGCATTTAATGAACAAAGAGTGACCTTGGCTTTATTGTTTTTACATTTATCCCTCAATATATCAGATACACAGAGAATCTACAGCTGTAAAAGTTCAGTCCTATTGTCAAGCATTTTTATGGTCAAACATATGCGGTGTGTGCATATCTGAGTTGAACATATGTTTGTATGTATATGTCCACTGGTGTGTATGCTACATCTGTGTGTGTTGTGGTTTTTCATTTATAACGTTGCTTTAACTCTTCTTTTTCATGTGCTTTCATCACTTTGTAATTATATGCTTTAAAAACTGCTGAAAATCAAGTTTAACCCTTATTTCTACACAATATTTATTGGACTTATATAATAAATTACTTGATCAAAGTCAAATTTAACCTTTATTTCAATACAATATGTTTAGTAATTGTATCATCAACTACTCGATCTTCAGAAATGCATAAAAATCAAAAATGCACCAAAAAACTGCAATATAAACAAAACACCAGGCTCTAAAAAGTCCCATAAAAAACAAGTTTAACCCTTATTTCTGTACAATATTTGTTGGACTTCTATCAATTACACAATCTCCAGAAATGTGTAAAAAAAAAAAAAAAAAAAAAAAAAAACCCTGTAAAAATCAAGGTTAATCCTCATTTCTCCACAGTATTTGTTGGATTTGTATTATTAATTCCACATCTTCAAAAATGTGAAAAATATCAAAAATGCACCAGAAAACGGTATCATAAAAAAAAATAGCAGGTTCTAAAAAAAACAAGTTTAACCCTTATTTCTGTACAATATTTGTTGGACTTCTATCAATTACACAATCTTCATAAATGTGTTAAAAAAAAAAAAAAATCAAAAATGCACCAGAAAACGTGCACATAAACAAAACAGCAGGTTCTAAAAAGTCTGGTAAAGATCGAGTTTAACACCTTTATTTCTACACAATATTTGTTGGACTTGTGTTATCAGTGACACGATCTTCAGAAATGCATAAAATATCAAAAATGCACCAGAAAACGTGCACATAAACACAATAGTAGACTCTAATTAATCCTGTAAAAATCAAGTTTAACTCCCTTATTTCCATTTACTATTTGTTGGACTTGTATTATCAATCACACAATCTTCAAAAATGTGTAAAATATCAAAAACGCACCAGAAAACGGGAACATAAACATAACGGCATGTTCTAAAGAGTCTGGTAAAAATCAGGTTTCTACACAATATTTGTAGGACTTGTATTATAAATTGCACGATCTTCAGAAATTCATTAAAAAAAAAATAATAAAAATAAAAAATGCACCAGAAAAAGTGAACATAAACAAAACAGCAGGCTCTCATCAAACCGTATTTTCAGGCTGTAGACAAATAGTGATGATGACAATGAAGAGACCCCAAATATGCAGACGTCCTAAATTTGTCAGGGTGGATTTTCTCATTAATGTACAAAGGCTGCAACCAAAGCCAAGACATTTGTTACCCACTGGAGTACTTTAACTGTACAAACACGAATCCATCTAACAACACGGCTGACTTTGAATCCCCACTGGGCTTTTACGAAGACGCTATGAAAAAGATATCGGAAAGCGTACGGTATAATCTGACTCAACAGTAATCAGGTCTGTCAGGTACACTATGCCAAAGCGAAGGAAGGCAATCACCGCGTGGTCATGCATGGGTAGAGTTACCAGAGGAAAGCACTGACGCTCATTAATAACGTGAAGGGATCCGTGCATATGAAAAACACCTTCTTGCCATTCTTTTTTTTCCAAACAAAACAAAAAAAGTAACTCTGTCATGCAAATGATTCGGATCTTGTTACGTTATTTCCCAAAGTGTTAAGTCTGTGAATGTCTTTAATAGAGCATACGGGACAGACTTTATGACGACCCAAGACGTTCATAGCTCTTAATGAGTATCCATTCATTTCAGAAAATCTTCTCCGGTTGCCATGGATACTCAGCATGGTGTACTGTTAACATTTACAGATACCATGTCTTTTACCATATCCCGTAAAATGTCTTGAGGGAAACAAAGTTGCTAATTTGTTATGACAGTGTAGGATATAGTTTCTGATAAAGGATAAGTGTAACCTGCCAAGGACTACATCATTCCTGCTGCAACACACTGGACTCTTGCTTGGCTGCACTGGATAAACAGATGGTGTTATTTCTGGTTCTGTACCACAGGGTGTCAATAATAGCTCTAAATGGGCCTTTATATTTTATGAAAATCAAAGGTAGGTTTTCAAGAGGAAAGTAAATGATGCATGTAAATTCAAAAGTCATAATCAGCCCACTTAGCGTCTCTCAGAATTTCCAAAAATGAAAACAGATACGTGAGGTGAGAGTGGAACAGAGGGACGCTTGGTTTAACCTGCGTAGAGAACAGTAGTGTTCATGCGCTACAGCTGATTGAAGCAATATGTCACATTATAAATTAAGCTAAAGTCGTACTTCAAGCGGCCGGCCTGTCTGCAGCCATTCGGGCGTATCATGCCACGAACTGCTTTCGGTTCAAACAGAGCCGGACCCCTGCTGGGAGAAGCATTTCACATAGACATTAATCACTCCTTTTGACAAGAACCATGACCTCCGATGATACACAGCAATTCTTACTGGGACTCCAGACAGATAAAGAACAAAAGAAGAAATATATAGTGTATAAAATACACCAAGAAGAGTAATAAAATATAGTTACAAAAAGGGCCGAATCATAAATAAACCATGTGGTGCGGCCCATGTTCTGCCATGAATCTGAGCTCTGCATAACTTTTGATGGTTGATTTTTTTTTTTCTTTTTTCTAATGATATTGGCTGTTGAAATCTTGTGGCAATTATAAATAAGAACCAAATGTTATGTAACATGAAAATGGTCATCTGAACATTTAGGTAAAGTTTTCCACAAGTGAAATTAGCCCACACAGGACCTCCGTCTCTATCAGTTATCGTAAATGAATCTGGGTGGTAGCAGTTAATCAACAAGTGAGTGGGATGTCACCTTGAGTGTCTGTGAGAAAACCTCCCAGCAAGTTGTTGATAAATGATGGATCGGCAGCCAGTTTTGCAGTTGTGTGTGTGTGTGTGTGTGTGTGTGTGTGTGTGTGCGTGTGTTTTTGTGCGTGCATAAGTGTGTTTGTATGGATGAGAGGGGAGGGAATCATGGATGGCTACACATGGTCATTGCAGTAAAAGAAAATTAGAGACCAGTGTAAAGCTGCGGGTACAGCTAAATGTCCTGTGTGTGTGTGTGTGTGTGTGTGTGTGTGTGTGTGTGTGTGTGTGTGTGTGTGTGTGTGTGTGTGTGTGTGTGAGAACAGGTTTGAATTTGTATTTGTGTGAGTGTGTGCTGCCTATTCAAGTGGAGGAAGAAGTGGGAGGGGGAGCTGTCTTTTTAAATGGCCAGAGAGAGGAAGGATGTCTCCAGCCTTGACTCTGGCGTCCCTTTGTTGTTCATGAAAACAAAACAAAAAGAGAGAAGGACAAGAGGAGAGAGGGAGAAAAAAAGATTAAAAAAAAAAAACGCATGAGGGAGCGGAAGAGAGGAGGGAGGGAGAGGGAAAGCATAAAGTTAGAGCCAGTCATGGACAACAATGCAGTCTGCTCTGTGACAGAGACATGATGTCACGTTAGTGGAGTCCCTGGTGTGGGGGTGGGAGGACAAGTTGACTGGGTGGGGCCATACCTCTGTCTTCCCTCTCCCCATGTGCATCTCTTTTTTAGTGAATGAACCTTGGGAAGCATAATGAGCCAGGCTCGCAGCTCCACTTCCGCACACCCGTCATTTGAAACAGTGAGATTTCCAGGTCGTTCATTCATGCCCAGGTCCCTGCTGAGCCTGCCGCTCAGAGAGAGTGAGGGAAGCCTGGTAAAGGATCGCCCCCCGGGGACAGTGTGTGCGTGTGCAAGTGTGTTTTTGTGTGTGCACAAGAGGAGGCATGGGCGATCGACAGCAGAGGGAAAATAAGGGAAGGAGTTGTTGTGAAAGAACATGGGGACACACAGTTCTCAGATGTGCTTCAGGTTAATCTGTGTGACCTGAGGCCGCTCAGACAGTGCCTTTACTGGAAGGCATTTATATTTTTCATTAAAAAAAAAAAAACAACAAAAGCTCCTGAAATGAATGCAATTTTGACCAGTGAGCTGTACTGGAGTAAAAAAAAAAAATGCTGTATGAAATAATAGATTTGGAGGACTATTATTTACAATGATTTAATAACTATCCACTTGTTAAATCTGATGTCATGGTGTCGTAAAACTCATGACTGACTCATGATACATGTGTATTTGTTTAACTTTTTTCTACTGTTAGGTTTTAGAAAGGACTACAGTCATTCATTCAGTCAACTCAAATGCAGTGATGAGTGCAACTGCCAGTGTTTTATCTGCAGTGGATCACAATTCTTTTAAATATTGTTTAAGCTTCTAGTCTATTTTCAGCTGCGTGTTGACATAAGTCAGTGTCTGTGTGAAGATGTGAAATATCTCATAAAACCTTACTCCATATCAGAAGAATTCATGAAAATCCACTTTTGCAGATACACGTTCTAAAATGCCCCCCCATCCTTTGTTTTAAAATTGTACCTTATTTATCAAATGGAATGTGGTAGAAAAACAATTTGGTGTGTTTTATGGTGATTATAGACAGTACAGCAGCATATTAAATACAGAGTAAGCAACACAAACAGGCCACTGGTAGAGCTTAGATTAGAATAAAAATGGTAAGGGATCTGATTAGAAATATACCACGACTTGTGTTCATTTCGTTACTGTGTGGAGGTCACATGTTCTCCCCATGTCTGCGTGGGTTCTCTCCAGTACTCCAGGTTCCTCTGACACCATCCAAAGACACGCACATGAGGTGAACTGGTTAAGTTTAATCTGACTGTGAGAGTGGATATGATGCCAAGATGTTGTCAAACATGATGTTGCAATTGTTTTTTTGTTGGTTTTTTTTTCTGAAAATGTTCTATCATGGTTATAGTGACCAAAATTATCATGGTTATCATTATTATCACGGTATTTTTGAAATGTGCTCAAAATGTTCAAAAAGTACTTATATACACAGCGAAATAATTTAACAAAGTGGTATTTTGAAAGAAACCCAAACAAAATAATATGCACAATGTACTTTCTGTTGGCTGAAACATTAGAATATTTGTGCAAATTGTAGATAAGAACCAAGAATACTTTTCTTCAGAGGTCAAACATTGCAAACTGTGCATGTGCATCTGGAGCGCTGCTGCTTCTCCAAGAAATGAGCAGTATCACTGTGAGCTTTTCAAAGTGGTGTAATTAAACATGGTTTAAATAATTAAAATTTGAAATCGTATTACTAACCGTCGAGACTTTTTTTTTTTTTTTTACCATTTTTTTTTTAATCATTATACCAGTAATTGTTACATCCTTCTGTGAGAGTGACGAGTTAGTCAGTACATGTCAGCCATGTGATAGGATTAGGAATAAGTGGTTCAGAAAATGAATGAATGAATGAATGAATGAATGAATGAATGAATGAATACTGCAAATCCAGAAAGTTCTTTGCCATAAAACTGTTGTCCTGGCCTGTGGCTTCAACACACTTTCTCTCTCCTTACTCTTAAATGTGTCAAAGTGCTGGTGTTTTGGTGTTTCCTAATGTTTACCACACAGAATGAGGGTTTACTGGGTGATTGCATGTAAAACTAAATGACACTTCACTACCTTTATGACTCATATGTGTTTAAAAGTACACTGACCTTTCCCTCTCTATAGCTGTCTCCTTTCACTGTATATAACAGATATCAAACTCGATCAAATTCAGAAAGAACATGTCATCCATTATTGGATTTTTGGTTAGATTACAGTACATTATAGTGTGATCTTGTTTTTTTTTTTTTGGCATTCACAGCATACATGCTTTCCCATTTCCTCTTCTGAACACCCACAGAAAGCTGTTTCACCAGACATTTGATTTGTGAAGCTGTACAATTCAAATTGAATCCATACATATTCACACTGTGTGCACTAACACCTGGGTGGCCGTTTGAGTGAAACAAAAAAAAAAAAACATTAGCTGGCAGCTTTACAATTCTATAAATACATTCTACAAACACATTCACATGTAATACATGATCAGGCATAAGTGTGGAATTTGGATTTGAGTTTTCCCGTGATACATGAAGCTGTGCTTTTTTTGGGTCTGTTCTAGGGAATGAGCACAGGTACCTGTTGAACTCTCAACCACCCATCATGAAACTTTCAGTAAATGCAGCGCTGCCTTGGCCGCTGCTGGCCAGTGTTCTAGGTGGAATCAACTCAGAAACAATTTCAACAGCGTTTAACTTTCAGCCGCATTCACATCTGCCTTGTCCAATTTGTGAAACAAAATGACCTTAGGGAAGCTTCCATTACTGCTCACAGCAGGAACTGAAAAGTAATGTCAACAGTCTGCTCAATTAGGTGTACATGCCGTGGAGAAGATGTCTAACAAGGGCCAGGACATCTTATGGTGTAAAAAAAAAAAAAAGCACGGGTAAGCTAAGCTTGCATGACTTTAGTCTCTGCATGTGTTTGTTTCATTGTCTTGATTGCTTACAGAGTCACTTGGCTCCCAGTTGCTGCAGAGCTGAAGAGCAAAATCCTAGCTGTTAAGGCGGGTTGGAATATTCCACTATCTGCACTAAGCATTGGGAGGGAACCGAAGATTGATTGTTGTAGCGTTCGAATAATAGAAAGATAGATGGACAGAGCATCAAGAGATCAAGGACAGAAGGACAGACAAATAGGGAAGGACCTCAGGATCCGCCATGGGAAGGTTCCAGTAATTGTTGGAGTTTATTATCTAGCCAGAGGAAATTGTACCCTTTGCCACCCACAAGCACTCAATGGTAACTATCAAGTTAAACTGCCAAAGTGAGACGTTGTGACAAAGCCTCCTTTTAGAGATGAGGGATGACAGTGAGATGGGGAAGGGGTGGGGGTTAAAGCTTGTCCCCTGGGAGTAGGAGGGGCAGTGTCACCGTTTGGAACTGTTGAAAAGAGCACAATGACGCCTGGTATCAGGTTTGCCTGTTTGACAAATGGATCTCCTGCTGTGATCGTGGCGAGTGCAAGAGCTCTTATCTGTTACCAACAACACAGGATGGAGATAAATATGGAGCATAGATCCAGTATTCACCAGCAAGCGTGTAAACAACTTGAAGCCAATTAAAGTACGGGATAATGTAGGATGAAGCAAAATTCAAGGGTTGTCCATACTCGGAAAAACTATACAAAAAGTAAAAAAATAAGGGACTCGAGATTGAGCAGTACAGAGGTGTTTCCACATGAGCCAACCGGTCCCTTTTGGAAAGGCTGATTGAGCAACAAAACAATGGCAGCCTCAACTAAACCACAAAAAGCACAATCCTCATTACTCTTTATTTTTAAGGGACCATGGTAAAATAAACACAGGCTGGTTTGTTTGTAGTTAGTCACACTCTGCATCCTAAAAAAACAAAAAATAGAAACAACAAACAGAATGGAAACATGGGCATAGTTGTCATCCCCCCTGCTCAAACCAACTGAAATTAATCATTCTATGTGTGTAACTGTAGAAATATGACAAACGTGATTGTCGCAAATTGAAATGTCATCTATATATACAAAATGACAGACTTTCCCACTATACTCTGGAGTTTCCATCCCGACTCTCATTGATCTGTGGATTCAGGCCAAAAAAACACTTTGGTTCGGGTTCAGAAAAGGCAATGGTGACTAAATACACTG
>JAQQZY010000001.1:660281-670793 GCA_030068375.1 Ostorhinchus rueppellii
TCCGATTATTCCTCTTACATTCTTCAACCTGTTTTAACACATTTATGACACAAAAGGTGTCGCCGTTGTAGCATTAGACTAATTAAAACAGAATATGTGTACCGCTTATGTCAAATACATGTCACACTTCACTATTAAAGCCTCATGAAGAGAGCAGACTTGTTATCTTTGATTTATTCTGCTCATAAATGGCCACTGTATGATGAGATGGAGAAGGTCAGTGCAGATTATTTGCCAGCGTCAAGCCGCATATCTGGCCAAGGCTGAGCTGTGGCTGTTATTTTACAACTCTGGAAAACCTCCTGGCAGCGAGAAAACACACACATACACACACATTTGCACACTGCTCACACACATACCCCCCCTCCTGCCATAAATGCTATTAGCCATCTTCATTTGGACACACTTCATCGTACACCATGGCATTATACTTATAGCTGTATGGTGGTCTCTGCACACACATATTGTTTCCCCTCAGGCCACTCTTCCAAACCGCTCTAGATTATTGCAATGGCAAGGATGTAAGCAGGCGTTCAATTGAGGTCTGGCAGGGTTGCCTGAGGTTGGATCTCCACACTCCGCAGAGGAGAGTAAGTGGCTTTTCCATAATTTCTTCTGTCTGAGCTGAATGTCAGAGCGCTGCACTCAGCATGACATACTTCGCAGATATCCAACACCGTTACTGCTGCAAGTGATATTACAGACAGCAGAACAGACCTGCATAAACATAAATTAGGCTTAATGACAGCGGTGACAACATCAAGCCAAAAAAGCTTAAAAAATACCAATAAGTGAAATCAGCACTTAAGTGAGGAGATGGACAGAGTGTGCCTGCTGTGGGGGGAACCTGAGGAAGATGTGGCAGTGCCATCTGCTGCTCAGAAAGAGACTGAAAGGAACGAATGAACGCAAACTGAATGAGAAGGAAAAATCACAGGTCTCTCTCAAACTGCATTAACAGTTCTAGGAGATGTAAGCCTGTTTGTCTTTCTCAGTTTTTTTTTTGCTTCACTGATAAATATGTCTAGTTTCTTTTCCGTGCTGCTCCTTTTTCTAAACTTTCACCAAGACAGAGAAAAATCTATTAAAAACATCCAGCTCAGATATTATTTGGAATATGGGGATTTAGATTTTTCAGCCAAGCAATAAATATGCAGTAGCTCGACATCCCAACTTGATTAAAAAAAAAAAAAAATGCTCATAATGTTCACAGCTTGTCATGTTTTGCCTGAATGAAAGCTGCCAAATCTGTAATATTTTTTGATCCGGCATTTGCTGTCAAATACAGTAACATAGCACTTTGTTGAAACAGCAGGAATTGATAAGTCTTTGAGTGGGTATTAAGTGGTTGGTAAAAGTATCCCTCAGAGGCCCCACAGTAAGAATCTCATAATCCCAGCAAGCGTCTGGACCTCTTTAATGACACTAAGAACCAGACAGAAAATTACCCCAAGTGTTAACTTTTTCTCACATTTCTGCTGGCATTAATGATTTACTGTGGAAGTGTGCTGCACCCGGCTGTGGCGTCAAGTCTGAAAGGCAATTAGGGTTTATGAGGGGTCCAATCCCTGCAATTTCCAATAACGATTCACACGTGAGAGAGTTTTTTAATGACATAGGGCTATTTTACTTGTTCACCTTAAGACATTACATGAGTACAAATTTAAGATTTCCCGCACAATTACGCACGCTTGTCTGTGTCATTGGCACACTCCTGAAGTGATAGAATTGATTCAGCAGCTCTGCGTAATGAAGTTACAATTACTTTTGGAATCTTTCTGTTGTAAATCCCAATCAAACCTGATTTTTTTTTTTTAAAGAAAAAGAAATAAAGCTGTGCGTAAAAACCAGATCGGTTCTTAGATCACTGTTATGCCTCCTCATCATGATATAATAGAAGTTACCTGCGCAAGGATGTTATGCTTCTTGGTGATCCCGCTGTGCGCAGTGGCCGTGCGGTTTGTAGCGGGCGTCGGTGTCTCCTCCGACAGAGCAGGCTTGATAGAGTTTGCCTTTGGGCGCGCCTCTGATACCTGGGATGTCCCCGTCCTCAGTGCAGCGACGACAAACACCACAACACAGCATCTATTCCACGTAAAGCCGAGCATCCTCGAGAAAAATACTGAGAGGCCACAAAAGTCTAATTCACCTGAATAAACTGAACCTTGAGCAAAAACTGCGGCGCACCAAAAAAAAAAAAAAAAAAAAAAAAAAAAAAAAAAAAAAAAGGCAAGTTAGTGTCTAAGAAGTGTGCGCCTTGGCAGTGTCCATGTGTAACGCTTGCCCGACTGTGATACAGAGTAGTGATGAGGCCACGTTTTTGTTCCTGGAAATCAGATATTCAGAAGAATGAGTGCCATGGACACAGCTATGGGTAAACACAGAGACTCCAGTGTAGCCTAGAGGAGAAACAATGAATAAACGGAATCTGTTTAATGCTGATGTTCTGAGGGTCAGAGAGGAACTTGACAGAGGTCTCCACGCACTCTCCGGCTGTGAGTGAGTACTTCAGTCCTCCTGCCGGGTGTTTTATGATCTCGGATACTTTCTTTTTATAGGATTCTAATGAGTTTGCTTCCTCCGCCCCTATTCACAACTGACAAAGACTGAAACTGATCTGTGTGCTGCGCTGCTGCTTGCGCATTGTCGTCGCGACACCGGCACCAGGAGCCCCGTTGGGAAAAAGCTATAAAATTATACACTGTGTATTTTAACTGGGCGCTTGACCCTTTTTACTGCGAGGCGGTTGGGCGCGCATAGGGAATGGAAAAAAGAGAGAGAGAGAGAGAGAGAGAGAGAGAGAGAGAGAGAGAGAGAGGTGTAGGGTATTCTAAAGAGACAGGGTAAGTAAGTAAAGTAAGTACATTCTGCACAATCAGAAGAATGTATTTTATTATTTTTGAGGTGATCCTTAACCTGTGTATAATAAAAACATTAACTTTCAACTGTTTCATTGTTAATCTTCCAACGGTGCGTAAAAGGATTCAAATTCTGTCCAATATGAAATTTAAATAACCAGGAGGCGTTCAGGGTCTATTTAACCAGCATTCCTGAATAACTTAGAATAAAAAACTATCTGATAACCATTGTTTTCTCTCTGTGGGAAAGGCATCCCTCATGATGCAAGGAATGCCAATGGTGATAAAGTTAGTGATATAAGTATTATAGAGGCTTCTTTGTTTCTCTGAGTTCTATATCAGGATAAGTTATATACTCATGTTGGGTAGATAATACATGTGAAGATACAAAGACTCTTTCAGTTTCAGGTAAAGACTCTGATTTTGGGAGAAAAATGCATTTTGTAGCAGTACATTATTCATTTTATCGGTGTTATCAGTTTTTCAAACATATACACTACACAGCTTTTCTACGTGGGTGATTATATCATTTGGTGTTTTGGTGAAACTTTGGTTTCAGGTCTTTCCTGATACAGAAAATAGAACTAAAGTACAAACCACAGTGTGAGACAATTAAGAACAAAGGGCAGCTTATCAGACAAACTAAAGCCATATTTCCCACACTGTCTCTTTGACTCTACACATAAATAGTCTTCACACAAGTTGGAACCATCTATTCAATGCTAGGAGCTTGGCTGGGCTGGGATGAAACCAGTATACCGGTAAAGGCTTCTGACCTCAAAAGCGATCCATCACAGTCTCCAATTCAAAGTGTCAAGTTCTTTTGTTCAAGACAATGGACAACCAACTGAACTGGGGAGTGGGAGGAAGTATTGGACTTGTTTGATGTAACTGTAGATGCTTAGAGGTGATACTATTTTAGCCACCTTTGTCACCCGAGGGCACAGTGATTCACTTTGAAAGTCTGCAATCAGACAGTTGGTTCTTTCAAACCCCATTTTTAAAAGCCATAGGAACAGATTGTGACACTTAAAAAGTTTAGAATTTCCAGGAAAGAGTGAGACTGCAGAAAAGAAACTTCTGCTGAAGCACTGCTGTCATTGTGGATGTTTCATTAATATGTTCTGAGGGATAAATGAAAGGTTATGTTGAAATGATCAAGTAAAAACAAAAACAGTGCCTCACAGCAAAAACTTTGCAACATGAATATGATTTATTCCTTATATGCCGGATGATGCCCAGCTGGATTTTGTCTTTCCTTAGCGCTGCTGATTAAACGGCTGAAAAGGTCCCAGAAGAGAGGGTGAAAGTAGTAATCCAGAGGACAAGAACACAGAGGGATGGGGCTGGTTTGGGGGTGTCTATGGCATTTCAAAGTCATTCATCACTTTAATACATGTAACCAGAAAAGAGGAGACACTTAAAATGACATACTGCCGAAACTCTGGAGGACAAAAACCAGTATACCGATGCTCTGGTGCTGAAAACTGTGGAGCTGTCTGGAAGAACCACAGCAGATGAGATGTGACAGGCCTGAGCAACACATGATAAAGTATCTTGATGAAGGGAAGGTGATGTGAATGTTTTAGACAGCAAAACTTCTGCTGCCTCAGATAAAGTCCTGTACATTTTTAAGGATGATGCGGTGAGTACGCATTTGCAGATTTCTCACTTTTTTTTTTTTTTTTTTTTTTTACTGCGGATTAACAAAGGGTTTGAGGATGTCACCAATTAGTGTCAAAATGTGATCTAAAGCAAAAAAAAAAAAAAAAACCCAAAAAAATAGAGGAAACAGACTTGGCTTCTTCTTTTCTTGGCTTCGCAGAAATGTAGAGAAGAGCACCTGGGCCAAGCTTTGTGATTGTTTTCTTGGCTCGTTCAGTTGGAAAGAGTTTAGTGTAGGATTATCTCGTTCTGACATGCTATCATCACCCCAGCCTCATACGATAATCATATTTTGACCGCTATTTTGCCGTGTTAATACTCTGACGACACAACTGTTGCTAGGTCTCAGATGTTGAAAAATCCAAACCATCTGTAAAATAATATCTGAGAACGTATCAATATCAGCTCACTGATCACAAATCAAAGCACTAGTGATCTGCAATCTGGGCTTTGAGAGAAGATTAAGCCCGTATGCCAGCACAGGTAGACTGCCTTGACATCAGATATAACCCTGGCATCACTTACAGATGACTCAGAACTGGAAAAGTTACTCTTTGGAGGAATTATATTCTTATTAATGCTGACAGAAGTTGTCATGTGACGCAGGTGGTCATCTGCCAGGAGCCAAAGTCTTAATCTATGTCTGACAGAAAAATTGATGTTTAAGGTGAGAATACAACCTGAGACGGGCTCAAGTTTCAGACTGACGTTAGCCCTGATGTCCTTTTATTCAGTTTCTGGGGCTGGGGTAGAGCTAATGTGGCAGTGCTGTGTCAAAAGCCTGCAGTAACCAATCAAACGGTAGGAAGCCACCGTGCTGTGTTTTGGTGTCTGGTAAGCCTCCTCCTTACTGATCCATCTCTCAAGCCAGCTTGTATTTCATATTACACTACTGTCCACAGCTCCCACTTTGTGTTGAGACTGAGCTGTTTTTGGTGAAAATGCCCATGAAAAAAACATGCACAATAGAGTTTTGAGTTAGACTTATCAGTTTATGACAGTTTAATACATACAACATGCCCAAACGTTGGCACTCCTCCCCCCTTGTGACCTGGATTTAAATAGAATGTGTGAGGTTTTATTATCATTGCATGACAACTAATTGTCACTGACATTCATGTGGCAAATAGGAAACTATTAAACCTCATGTGATCCATATGAAAAATGACAAGGCATTGTTCTCATTTCAAGATGCCATTTTAAAGAGGGAGCCTAAAAATGTTAGTGTATGATGAAATATGTAGATTCAGAGCTGTGAAAAATTATATGCTTAAAAAAGTGTGAATATCATATCAAAGAATAGTTATTCATGTGAGTGTGGTCACAACCAGCTCAACTAAAGGCACCATGAAACTGTAGTACTTAGTTACTTACTTGTTTAGACACAATCTCCTACATATAGAATGTGTAGCTATTACAAGCACTAAATCTGCTAAAGGTATTCCGCAAGGCTCGATTATCGGCCTTGATTTTATTTACATTTCTTTAGACAGAAGTTGTTTGGGGTAAAAGTCATTATCTGAATGGACTTCTAATTTTTTCTTTTATTTCAGGTGGTATGCAGCATTCAGATACATTAGGATCATCTACTATGTTTGTGTGTGGATCAGAGTTATTATCCCCGACACTAACAATCATTTAGCTTTGTTTGGACCCACCGTAGGGTAAGTCGACGGTGTAGATGGGGTTTGATGTAATCTGCAAATTCAACAAATCACTAACAAGTGGTGCCAGACACAACAAACCCCGCCCCTCACACATGTTGTAGCTTATTTTGGCATCGATCCAGCTGATGTCATCATGTATATGCATGTGCTGATGTCAGCATATCAACTGCCTCTATATAGGTGTCAAGTTTGAAGTAAATTGAAGCAAAATGTATGCATTTATAAACATTTGAAATTTTGCCCATTATAAGTAAATGAGAAAAACTTTATTTTTTTTTAATTCATAAAAATCTTTAACTTTGACCTACTTTTACCAAAATGAAACCACATCTATTCTAGGTCACTGGCAATCTAGAAACCCAATTTTCTATGAATTCAACCAATAGTTTTGCTGCTACAGTGTTAACAAAACAAACAAGCCAAACCAGAAACAATACCCCTTGCTTCCCCTTCGAAAGGCGGAGTAAATAAAATGGCGCTTTTCCACTGCGAACCCTACACCACTCTACTCGGTACGCTTCGGCTCAACACGACTCTACCCACTTGTCAGACCGGCCCGGTTGTGTTTCCACTGCCAGCCGTTACTAGTCAGGACTAGTTGAAGTTGGTGGAGTTGGCGGAGTGGACACAGCCGTGCCGTTGTTTTCAGGCGACTAATAAAGTGTCCCGCCGCGGTCAGTAAAGTAAACAACAACAATGGAGGCACTGGATGTGGTACTGCTGCTGTTTGTGCTATATTTATTGTCACTGAAAACACTTAGACAGACGGCAGGTCTGTCTGTGGGTGGTTATTTAAGATCCCCAAGCTTCGTTGGTCGTATGACAAGATTTCCTCTGACCAAACAGAGGACAGCACTGTTCATGTCACGTTTCAATGCTGGCTCAGCAGGGCTAGACCCACCTCTGAAACAGGTACGAAAAACCGTCACGGGTCCCAGGTCCAACCCCCAGTGGAAAAGGGCCATATTAGGGTAGAGTCGAACTGTGCTGAGTAGAGCCGTTACAAAAACGTGCAGTGGAAAAGGGCCAAAAGACACTAAACTTGAAAAAAACAAGACTTTTTGTATTATTTTGGTATAAGCCTTTAATAATTCCAGTACAAACAGTGTAAATATGACACAATTAATGGACCACTTCCACCTTCTGTTTCTTGACCGCCCGCTGCCATGCATCAGAACAACACCCAGGCCAGCCCACCCTCAGTCTGCCTTTCATTCAGGAACGCTCAGAAATGTGGGTGTTTATGTTGTGTGTGGAGAATGAGGTTCTCCACAGTTGGGACCCAGAAACATGTCTGTAAATCATGCTTTGTTAGTGCGGCAGAGCTCAGTGAAAGGCTGTCTTGCTGACTTTGATGTGAGTCACACAGAACATGCATATGGGCTACACCCACACAAGATGATAAACAAATGATCCAAGAGACCGTCTCTCCCTTCTTTAGTAGATCACCACCTCCGTTGTCGGCAGATGTAAACTGGCGGCTTGATGACGTGGGTCTCAGAGCAGGTGGCTAACCATTAGTGCAACGAGCCAAGAGGAAGCAGGTCTGGTTCCAGAAAATGAGAGCTTGGACGTCCGGAGCAAAACGCATTTCTTGGGAGTTGTTTTGATTGTAAATGCAGCTGACTGTTCTTATTTTTTATTACTGGAATTTCTCAAGATGACATTGATGATGGATTATGTGGAAATCTGTCCTCATTAAAGTTCCAAACAACAGGATTTCAGTTTGCGTTTTTTTTTTTTTGTTTTTTTTTTTTTTGTTAACTTATTTTTTCTCATAAAACCCAAGCTAATAATCATTTGTAAAGATGCGTACATATCTGGACAGTTTCTCTTTCAACACCTGCAAACTCTTTCAAATGTTTCCAGATACATGAAACATCCTTTGCATATGGTCATGATAAAAGAGAGAGCACTGTGACAGATACAAGAATACCAGACATCAAGAAATGTGTTCAGTGTCTACCACCTAAATGTACTATACTGCCTTTAAAGCCCGACTGGAAGTGCTTTTTTTGTTCATAGAGTATTTAATCTGTTCTTAAAGTTTAGTGATGTTATGTTAATCTTTTTAGACATAACACAGGACAATGATTACAATGTGCACAGTCAATGTGCTTTGCATTAAAATTCACATGAGAAAATAAAATGAATGAATAAAATACAGGAAAAGATTGACTTCATGAATACTAGACAATAAAATTAGCTCATAATAAAGTTTTTAAAGTAGACCCAGTCATAACACATCTAGTAAGTGATCCAGAAGCTAAAAGATTAGTACGATTCATACATTTATAGCATGGATTAAACATGAAATATAAATGTTTTCTTTACAGTTGTACTATCAAAGAGGCAAAACGTGTTTAAAGTGATTCATAACAACAACGGTGCTTAGGTAAAAGTAATTATTTTGTCATTACTGGTGTAATAATTCTGCAGAAGTAATCTCTGCCATATGTGTTTAGTTCACGAATGAAGGTCATTTGCACAACTTACCCCAAATGCAGCCGTTTAAGATGGCTCTATGTATAATTAATATTCTTGTGTTCATATAGTGGAAATTAAGCAGTCAAATAATTTCCTCAAGAGTTACATGATTCATTGCAGTCTAAATCCAGTGTACGTCCTGTGGCTCTGATCTGGATCATTAACAGCTTCACTTTAATCAAAAGTCCAACACTGCTTTCCTGACTGACTTTTTTCAACTGCACATTCCAGGAAGATGAACTGGAGGCTGCAGCGGTGGGCACGGCTCTGTTTAAAAGAGGACAAGTTGCTTGGTAGATAATTGTTTCTATCCTCTCATTTCCCAGGAAGATGGATTAGGCCATTTCCAAAGAGTCAGGCCTTCAGTAGGGAACATGAATGCAGCCTGTTGGTGCCTTTAACTGACTTAGATTATTTAATCGATAACAGTGACCCTTCTCAGGCACAATGCTGACCACATGAAAGCAGGCAGGGTTCTGGTAATCAAGGGCCCAGAAGGCCATTCCTGCCTCTAAATCAAACGATGCCCTCTTTGCCTTGGGCTGTGGGAAGTGGCGACACACAGAGGCACACTGTCATTGCAGCTTCTGCTATTTGAAGTTCTCTTTAAAGATGTGGCTGTCTGTCCTCCTGAAGTTTCACTACAGACAACTGATGAAAGAAAAGGCAGCTTTGGAATTCCATGATTATGTCTCATCAGTGAATGTATCATAAAGGCGTTAACTGAGTGATACGAGAGCGCAGGTATCAGGCAGAACAATTGGGTCCACACAGGTGTTTTGGTTCAGCCTTTATCACGGTACATGGCCATATAAGGAAAATTAAATATAGTCGTCTATGCTGAGGCTGACATATTTGAAAAGAACATTTTGGCTTGTGGTTGGGACTATGGCGTGAACCACGAATAACAGGCACCAGGTACATATACTGGCCGAGCAGTGTGCACCAGGGCCAGACTCTGGCAGCTTGTGGCCGACTCTCCAAATGAGATTTATGATGTGCCTGACCAATATAGGCTATAAATACCATGTTCTCATGATAAACTGTGATTTTCCAAATATTCCATTGAATCAATATGGTAAACCAGAAAATTAGATAATACCATCTGTGGGATTTTAATAGCATACTTAGAGCTCAGCAGTGCATGGACAGCATAGATAAATGTAAGCTTAATTATTGCTGCTGAGATCGCCATGAGGAGTGTTGATTAGTTTTGACAGTAATAGTGTTTTAATTGAAGCCAGCCCCGGCCACATTCATGTGAGCCTGGTGATATACATACTAAGTCTGGCTCACGCATGCACTCTGCATTTTACCCTAAAGTGCTGCTTTAAAATGTCTGCAGTAATTACAATACAGTACAGTTTTTGGTCTGTAACTTGCAGACCTGTCTGTGTACGTCTACTCACAGTGTTGTCAGATTTTGTAGGTACTGCAGCCAATAGCTATTTCAGCAAGTCGACTAATTTTCTTACAAGAACTATACAATGTCCTCTATAAGTGGAAAAGTTGTACACAGATTTACAGTACCCAGGGCTGTATAGTAATATGCCTATAAATTCTTGTTTTCGGTGTAACTGACGCTCGTATTTTTCAGAATCAGTGCAATCAGATGAAAAATTTGGATAATTGAGGCCTTTTTTGTGTGTCTATGAAACGTAGCCTTAACCCATAAAGACCAAAACATCCAAACCATGTATTGATCTAAAATGTTTACTACCCATTGATCCACTAATCCTATAAATACATGTAAATAACTGATGTAAAATACAGTTTGTCATCTTTTCATGGTCATCAGATATGACCCATTTGGATGTTCAGAGGCTCCATAGTTA
>JAQQZY010000001.1:745733-761771 GCA_030068375.1 Ostorhinchus rueppellii
GATAGATAGATAGATAGATAGATAGATAGATAGATAGATAGATAGATAGATAGATAGATAGATAGATAGATTGATTTTACTTTATTTATTACACTTTATTAATCCTAATGGAAATTCAGTATACATTAACTGTAACTTATTGCCAAAGGAATAAACTTTCACTTGGACAAGATTTGAATGCATTCTTATAGTATTTTATTTACTTATAGGTCCAATTATTTTAGGCCAACACTGAAACCCAAATTAAAATTCAAATATACATATATGACTAAAGAAGCAGTCTGATTTACTGCATGAACTCCTCTCTGTAGTTGCTATTTACTGGAGGGTTGGGCTGTGTCTGATGGGGCTTATTTATAGCCCTCGCTTTGATGAAGACAGTCCATATGATGTAAAGACGAAAATGAGTGGACAGCAATAGTAGTATGTGATTATGAATGTCCCAAAATGGAGTCAAAGCCCTGGTTCCCCTGGAGTAAAATACAGCCTTCACAGTAACTGGGTGGCTTCTCTTGAAATAGCTTGGGTGAGTGGAAGCAGCCAAGTTATCCATTACGGTCTGTGAGCATGTGGAATAAGTTTTTCCTCCAAATTTCCATCACCACCCATCCCTATTCGTGTGCGGGGTGCACCGGCTGGTGGGAAAACAGTGAGCACTGTACACAGGGGAGGAGGGACCCGGTGGAAAAATAATCTAATGGAGACAGTCAGCTGGCCTCCCATGCAAAGTGCACAAAGTGTAGACCACCTCCTTTTCATTTGAATGTCACACTAATGCTACAACAACAATCCATGTGACCTAACATCCATCCAGTTTGAAGATGTTACACTGCATTTTTCCATTGCTACTAGTCACTTTGCTTTCAGAAGACCATAAAAACATTCTGAAAGTCAATTTTGTCAAAGGACTGACTCAGCCCTACTGCCCTCACCAGAAAAAGACGACATTATGATGGAAGTTTACATTTTCACTAACAAGGAACATGGCATTATAATTAGTTTACACTGTTTGTCTGCTCTTGTTGATCTTGTTTGCCGTTTTGGTCTGTATACCTCATGACTTCTTAAATTCTGTTACACTATAATATCTGTTGCCATCCATCAGTTGCATAACAAAGGTTGAATCTGCTATGGGTTTCTCCAAGGGCATTATGCTATTAGCCTTTCTCCCTGGAATTATATTTTCCCAAAAATTGATTCTGTGGAAGTTGATACTTTCAGCAGCTCTCATGTATACAATCATACTCTATTTCAATCTCGTCTTCTGTTGTTGTGCCAGATTTCTCTCCAAGTAAACATATCGTTTTATATGGATCCCAAATGACATTTATTGTGATGCATTTCGGGGCTGATAGCAAGACACAAAAATCCATTAATGGGGCTGTTACAGGCACTAGAAGCCTTTTAGACATGAAAGAATCAAAATGGTCATTTCTATCATGCTCTCTCAAGTCATTAACTGAAAAGATCCGTGTGTTTTTCCCTTTTTTTCTTCTTAATTCTGACTTAAAAACATATTTAAATGTCTATGATGGCTATATGAGAGAGGGTTCTGTTGCAGCAAATCATGTTTGACCAGAATATCCCTGAAGACTGGATCATAAAATCATTGTGAGAGAAAGAGTTAGGAAGACTCAAAATGAAAGACTAACTAGATGGGGAAATGGAAGACTGTCTCTGTGACTCTGCTGAAGGTCTAGGGAAAGGGAAAATGTAACACACAGTTAACTCACAGACTCAGAGTGATGTTTTTGATCTAAAATGGACATTTCAGCTAGTGAAGGAAAACATTTACCAGTGAAAGCTCCAGGTCTTGTTCTGCTAATCCCCTGGATGTGGAAGAGTGTAAACAAAAGAAAACAAATCTTCACCTCCTCCCTGTTTCCCATCACAGTTGCCACACAGAGAGTCCTAATGCAACAAAGCGATAATTGTTTACTTTTCGTCCTAAAATGAAAAGTCAGTGAAGGGGTTTACACATTCTGAAGCATAAATGTTCTTCTTTTAGATCTTTGGAGATATTTCTTACTTTTGTAATATTTGAACCATTAAGATTTATTCATTATTTTTTTGTTTTGCTGTGTATAACACATGAATTTAGTCAGATTTCATTGGAGTACCATATTTGTATGGTTATTTTTGTTCATTTGAGTAATGTTTGATGCCTTTGTATTGACGATGTTAGACAGTATAAACTGGTAGTTAAAGCTAGGACCAGGAAGGGCTCACAGATTTGTACTAAGACAAGAGAGGCAGCAGATGCTATGGTCCTGTCTGTTTGCATTTCTGTAAAATAAGTTTTATATAATGACGTTTCTTCATAGAAAATAGATTCCCCTCTTCCTTTTTAAAACTTAGATGCCTCATTGGCTGTTGAATTTTGAGGTAATTATTTTACTTGTAACTTACTTTGTGGACTAATAGCATCTCTATTTACATTTGTAACATACATAAGTCAGCACAAGCCCAGCTATAGTAGTTTTAATCTTGTGCTTTTGTTTTTCCTCCTGACAGGCCCATAGTTTCAGTCCAAAAGACCAGGCCTGTGGATGGACAGTGCAGGCACCAATGGCATCACAGGAGCTTGTGGATGCAAGAGACTCTGCCGCTGATCACCCAGGCATGGAGGGCGCTGTGGTGCCCAGCGGTGGTAAAAACTGTCCAGTCCACACCCCGTCCACAGAAGATACAAAGCGGGGGTTTCGGAAAGGCTTGGGAAGGCACAATGACTATGTAAAGATCTCTGTGCCGGACTCCAAGCTCAACCGTTTGCCCATGGAGTGGTGGAAAACAGCAATTGCCTTCTTCTATGCTGGCTTTAACTTGGTCCTGACAACGGTTGTCATCACTATAGTGCATGAGAGGGTCCCACCCAAAGAAAGCAGCCCACCTCTTCCTGACAAGTTTTTTGACTATATTGATAGGGTCAAGTGGGCATTTACAGTCACAGAGATCAATGGCATGGTTCTGGTGTCAATTTGGCTTATCCAGCTGTTTTTCTTCAGATACAAGTAAGAAGCTTTGTGACAACATATTTTTTCCAACTAGTATATTTACTGTAGCCCAAAACATATTCTATTCTATTCTATTCTATTCTATTCTATTCTATTCTATTCTATTCTATTATATTCTATTATATTCCTCTATTATATTCCTCTATTATATTCTAATTGTCTATTTACTACAGTGTGAATGATCTAATGTTCATTTGTGCTGATTTCTGAAATTGTTTTATTTTAACCATCAGTATCATTCATGAAATCAAATTTCTCACCAAACCAAGTCCTATATTTAGCAAGCACTTAAATTATAAAGTAGAATCTCAGAATTTTTGTAGATTTGAGTTGTGTGAAACATTTCCGAATTCACCCAGTTGTTGCTCTGATGTGTTCCATTTCCAGGTCCATAGCGTGCAGGCGGTTCTTCTTCCTGATTGGTACCCTGTACCTGTACCGCTGTGTCACTATGTACATCACCACTCTGCCTGTACCTGGGATGCACATGACTTGTGCTCCTAAGGTGAGTTGATGCTATTATTAGAGCAGACAACAGATGCCAGTGTTCAGCAGTGTTATCTTGTCCTCCCTCTGGGGCTAATTTTGCACTGCCACGCAAGAGCAGTAGCTATAAAAAAAAAGCCATATAGACTTTTTCTTTTCACTACCTCTGGACATAGACAATATAGAGGTGCATCAGGTGTTTGATCAAAACACGTTTTTACTTTTCAGGGTTGTGCAGTGCAAAAGGATCAGAAGTTGGACAGTTTTATAGCTCTTCATTCCCAAGAATCTGAAATATTTTGCACAGATGATTAAATTTTATGTATTTGTAAGGGGCCGGTAATCAAGTCAAGATATAGCCATGTCTGGTTGATACCAGTTTCAAAGCTATTATTCTTTCCATCCGTCTTCTCATCTTGAAATGCATCTTTATACTCTTTCAAGTTTTATATTATGCTCCTACTGAATCCATGTTTATTTATTTTCACCTCATTTATATGTCCGAAACCTGTTCTCTATCAGCTGCATGGAGACTCTCAGGCAAAGATCCATCGAATTCTGCGGCTGATCTCAGGTGGGGGTTTGTCCATAACGGGCTCCCATCTCATGTGTGGAGACTTCCTGTACAGCGGACACACTGTGATGCTGACCCTCACCTACCTGTTCATCAAGGAGTGTAAGTACCAGCACAAACACTTGAACGGCTGCATATTTAGCCCTTGGTCCCCTGCTGCACCCTGCTGTGCAGGAAATCCCATTGCCAGCAACTGAATTTGGTTGCAGCAGGCTCAAAACAGTTAATCTATCAAGGGCTAATAGGATATGATAACCATCACTGGCTGGATCAGTTTATAGCTGAATGTTGAATATGTGAACAGCTGAATATGTATTAAAAATACTCAGAATAGAACACAAACGGATCTTTTCATAACTGTTTCCACTTGTCTTTCTTTCCCGCTCTCAAGACTCACCAAAGTCATTCTGGTGGTACCATCTGATATGCTGGTTGCTGAGTGCTGTGGGTGTGGTGTGCATCTTGGTGGCACATGAGCACTACAGTGTGGATGTGGTTGTGGCCTATTTTATCACCTCCCGTCTCTTCTGGTGGTACCACACCATGGCCAACTTACAGGTTTGAACACTTGGTGACTGTTTGTGTGCCTGTGTTAGACTAAAAGAGAGGAAATTAAAACATTCCGAACTAAAGGCTCCACTATAATTAAACCTTGTTAAAAATGGCCACTTGAGTGATTATGAATGTAGGCTTTTCCACCTGCCTGGTTATACAGGGCTATATTTTGTACCTTCTGAAGTGCCAATCCAAATATCATTGCTGGAAAGGTATTATTTATATTTATATACTTACAGTAAGTATGTATGATACATTTTTAGAATGTGTTAGGCCTCTGCTGGTATCCTCCCCAGGAAGACAGACTGGGTGGTAGGACTCTGAAAATTACTCCATCTAGTGGCCAAAATTGGGATGCTCAAAAATGATTTTGTTACTGGAAGAAAAATACCAGATTTGACTAAAATCTGACCCTGCTTTAACCTAAACAGGTATGCTGATTAGAAAGCTGAAATCAGAATTTTTCAAACACATCAGGTTTTTGACTTCTGCATTAGTTAATATACTGTGTAGTCATTGGCAGCATATCATACCAGTGTTTTGGTTTTGTAAATTCCGTGTCAAAATTCAGATGACATTGAACACCTAAAAGAAAAATTTGGAGATCTCAAAATCGGAGATCTCACTGCTTATCTTGTTTTCACGTCAAAGCTCAGCTCTCTAAAGCAGCTTGGGATTGATTTGTCAAACCGATGTATTACTTTCTGGGCAACCACAGACCCCCACCCATTATGACCAACTAGGACATTATAAAAATTTAGAAATGGACTGTTTTCAGAATGTCACTAAAAATGCATTTCTTCCACTTGAAACTTGTTTTTTTTTTTTGTTTTTTTATACCTACTTTGGTTGAAGAAGTGAAGATCATGATGAATGATTTCATCCAGATATTTCTGAAATGAAAACAAGACACAATGGAGTTTCACTCCACACATGATGGGCAATTATGGTTGGTTCTCACAGTGGGAAACAGTCACAACCCGACAGTATCTGAAATGTTCTTCAACTATTCTTAACCAAGCTGGTGGGCTCTGCTACTTTGATACATCTTTTGTTGGCATAATGTTCATGTCTTTAAGTAAATTTGACCTATTTAGAACATGCTATCTTCAAAATGTGAATACACAATAAACCATGTTGCATTATTGGAAAATGAATATTTTTTTTTACATCTTCACATAACTTAGAATCTTGATGTGCGGGAAACACTCTGATTTCAGAACTGAAATTACTGTGCTTGATTTAGCTTTGAGGAGAGGGTTTTCATTACATTATGGATGTGGAATGTGCAGGTAGAAGAAGATAATTGGGGAACAGGGTCAGATAGCAGTAGGTGATGTGCTGTGGTGAGCCCTAAATGTAGTAGTAGTAGTAGTAGTAGTAGTAGTAGTAGTAGTAGTTTTTCCTCCAAGAGTAGATGAAAAATGTTTTCTTTATCATCAGGTCTTATGGGATTATGCCTGGATACACAAGTTACACCAGTCAACTTAAAAAGAAAATTATTTCAGTGTATGACAAACAAATGTGAATAAGATCTGTTTGGATGAAAGCAGTACTGCTGAATTTTATTATACTGAAGAATTACTTTTCCTTTTTGTCAACAGACTCTGAAATGCTCACCCAACAACTACCTCACCAACACCTGGTGGAATCCTCTGTTCAACTTCATGGAGAGGAACGTTCAAATTGCGGTGCCCTGTTCATACAACTGGCCTATCACCTGGCCTCCTGCCTGCCTGAAGAACCCCTGCAAGAAGTACTCCATGGTACAGAGCACAAGAGAGGAGTGACACCTTGGTTACCCTGATGTTATTACCTGAAAATCCAAATATTTGGTGTTCTTTCATTTGGACAGGAACATAGGGATACCAGCTGTGTTTCTATGAAAGAAATAGGTCAGCAAAAATGTGTCTAAAAATTATTCAAGAAAAAAGAAATCATTTTGTGTTTGTGTGTTCTTTACCACTATGATTTATATATGGGAAGTCCTTTGAAGTTGTTGTTTTTCTGTATGTTTAGCTTGTATTTGCTCACATTGAATTTCACACATACAGACCATTTGTAGCAACTGACTTGAAGATCTGCTGCAGTATTTGCAAGACTTGATATGGGTCTTTCCGCTGTAACCCTCTCATTCTATATGACAGGGTTTACCTCAATATGATGTTCTCAAGTCACAAGGTGCCTTAGTGTGTAAAGTCAGTAAATGTTCTAAAGCTGCCATTAGTTGTCATGAAATTGTGTTTTTTTTCCTTCGTTTTTTCATCATTCAGGTTCTTTCTATTATTATTATTATTATTATTATTATTATTATTATTATTATTATTATTATTATTATTATTATTACATTTTCTGTTAAGTTTAGAAACCTTGAAGTGTTTGGCTGTAGTCTCAACTCGACAAGTGTATTAAAATCAAGTTATATTGAGATTGAAGTGCGTCTTTTGTTTGAATTAAATCAGGTCCATTCAGTTACATCATTAAAAATATTGCATTAAGCTAAATCTGGGTGTTTTGTTGCTCTGTAATTCCCTGTTGTCAAAACAAACAGTTTTGTGAGGGTTTTTATGATGATGATTGTGATTTTTATTATTATCATTATTAATATATGTTTTTACTGACGAAATCAAAATTTACAAGTATCAGTAGTTTAAAAAAAAATGCCATATATAAATTTACATTGAATTTATTTATAAGAGAGTTGCATGGGGAAATTGTGCTAAGGACATGTATTTGTAGTCGTCTCCAATAGCACAAAGAAATATTTGTATAATGTATTTATTCCAGCTTTAAATTATGTTATAAATTTAAATGTGTTTGTTGAAGATTAAGCGGGTATAGAAAATGAATGAATGAATGAATGTTTATCTTGTGCTTCATAATAAAAGTAATACAATTCATAAGCTAATTGTCTACAGAAAACTACAAATACCATCATCATGAAACTAACCAATCAGAAAAGGTTACGGTCCTGTTGACCAATCAGAACTCAGTAACGGTCTCACGTTGACATCTGCAGTTTCATAATAACACAGGAAGAGCATGACCGCGGTCGCATTTAACAACTACTTTGTCGTGTCGTTATATCATTTATGATATTACGACCACAGTCTAGAGAATGGGATAGGGGAATTATCTCACTAAAAGACTTTTTAGTTTACTGTAGCACCATGTTTTCGCCAATATGGCTGGAGAATGTCTGCAGCTTTGCGCTCTCCTGTGTAAACATTGTATCTTTGCTAGTTTTCTTGACGTCGTATTATTTACTTCATTTATATCGAAAACGACGGAAATTCGCAAATATTCCTCCAGGTCCGAAACCGTGGCCAATAGTCGGAAACTTCGGCCACTTCCTTATCCCTCCGTTTGTACGGAGGAAGTTCGGACAGCAAGTAGACAACACCGGCAAGAGCGCGGTGGCTGTTTTAACGGAACAAGCCAAGGTTTATGGTAATGTATACAGTCTGTTTGTGGGGAGTCATTTAATGGTTGTGCTTAACGGGTATGAGGTGCTCAGGGATGCACTTTCAAATCACCCTGAGGTGTTCTCAGACAGACCAGATGTGCCTGCTATCACCCTCATGACCAAACGCAAAGGTAAAGAAAAGACATTTCACTGTTTTTACTAGCAGTTCCCTAAAACGAATGTAATCTGACATGAAAATACTGAAAGGATCAATGGCAACTGGACAGTAGTCTGTTGAAGAGAATTTAAAAAAAGTTATACATGCAACAGTTCAGAAAACATCCATTTGTGTCCTGCTCAGACTCTTTTTAACACATATTCAGCTGTGCACATATTCAAAAGTAAAAATTGTTTTAAGGTTCTTATAAGTTTCTCTTGATGAAGTTAGTTAATCAATACCTCATTTAAGCCAAAAAACTGAAAATAAAATTCTGCCTTCAATTACATTTGACTGCAGGTTTGTTTGTTTTAATCTACATTCTATTGTGGAAACTGAATTTACAGTTGGATTTTAAGGTGAATTTAACTTAAATTTTGCTTAGAATTTCAGGGACTTTAAAAGAGTTGAAAAAAGGTTTCAAATTCCCTTTTACACAGTAACGTCACAGTATTTAGAAGGTGTCAGAGTTTAACACTTTCCTCATTCAAGTGTGACTCTTAGCAGGGTTGTATGCTATAAGTTACCGAACTGAAACTAAATTTACACAGATATTTGGTTGAATTAAACTTATATTTGGTATATAAATACAGTGAGTTTTAAAAAGTTAAAATCTTGCCCTTGGTGTCATGGAACAGAGTACACAGTGTACCTGTGTATCTATTGGTTGTTACAGTTTAACACAAGTTTAAACTAGCTGACCCAGCTTTGTCCCACAGTGTGTATTTTTGTCATTGAACCTGTATGTTTTGATGTCCTGACACATGAGTCACCACTGTTTTCTTTTAACTTAACTTCAGGAATTGTCTTTGCTCCGTATGGGCCTGTGTGGAGAAAACAGCGCAAGTTCTGCCACACAACACTCCGAAACTTCGGCTTCGGAAAGTTGAGTTTGGAGCCATGTATCCTGCAGGGTCTGGCTGTAATCAAAACAGAGCTGCTGCGACTGAATGGAGAGACTGGTGGTGTTGGTGTGGACCTGGCCCCGCTGATCACCAATGCTGTGTCAAACGTCATCTGCTCTCTGACACTGGGTCAGCGCTTTCATCACGAAGACCGTGAGTTCCGTACCTTGCTGAACCTGATGGCGCGGGGGCTGGAGATCTGTGTGAATAGTCCTGCAGTCCTTATTAACATCTTTCCTCTGCTTTACTATTTGCCATTTGGGATCTTCAAGGAGTTACGACAGGTGGAAAGAGACATCACAGTGTTTTTAAAGAACATTATTACAAGGCACAGAGAAACACTAGACCCTGAAAACCCAAGGGATCTTATCGACATGTATTTATTAGAGATGTTGGCCCAACAAGCTGCTGGAGAGGAGGACAGTAGCTTCACAGAAGATTATCTTTTTTATATAATAGGAGATCTATTTATAGCTGGGACTGACACCACCACTAATTCAGTTCTGTGGGTTCTGTTCTACATGGTCTTATATCCTGATATCCAAGGTAAGGTCACTTCATCACTGTGGACTTATTTACTGTATGCATGGGTTGTGAGCTTCAGATCATTTATATTCTAATAATTTTCATGGACTTGTAAATGACTAAAGAAGAAATCTTTCTTTCACATATTTTACGTGTACGCACATTTTATTAATTGATCATATTTTCTAATTAATACAATTTCCTCTATATTAATCAAATACTACGATCTCCTCAATCATATATAACATGTTCACAAAGAATACACAGATGTTGAGCTAAATATAGAATGTTATGTTCATATCAAGTCTTATTTTCTGCATAAATGAAGAAAGGAACTCAAGTTGTTTCATTGCTTTCAGAACCTTAATTGATTCTTAGAAGAAATATTAAATGTTGCTTTGACTGTATTGAACCCAGACAAGGTCCAGGCAGAGATTGACAAAGTGGTGGGCAAACACCAGGTCCCATCTATGACTCATAAGGGGAGTCTACCTTTTACTGAGGCCACAATCATGGAAGTGCAGCGACTGACTGTGGTGGTTCCTCTGGCTATTCCTCACATGACCTCTGAGACATCGAGTGAGTTGAAACACCTCATTTTTTACAAAATCCTGAAATTCCTCAGACAGTAAATATCCAGTATGTCTGCATTCCATCACTGGCATCTAATGCATTAAACTGATGGCATTTTCATGTATTTTGTTCCTTTTCAGAATTCAGAGGCTACAATATTCCCAAAGGGACAGTTATTATTCCCAACCTGTGGTCTGTCCATAGAGATCCCACTGTGTGGGACGACCCAGACAGTTTTAACCCATCACGTTTCTTAGACAGTGAGGGAAAGTTACAGAGAAAAGAATGCTTCATGCCATTTGGAATTGGTAAGTTATTCCTCACTCACAGCAGCTCTGTGACTCAAACACTGGGCTTCATGCAGGAACATTTTTCTATTTATATCAGAGCTTTCTCTTCTTATATGAGGGTGCTATCTCAGATTCAGCAGATGTTAACTCAGAAAACTGTGTAAATATCCGACATAAACAGGATGAAAGCCACCAAACAGATGTCAAAGTATGAAATGATGTAGTGAAGTATACAGTCACTTATTGAAAAAGTTGCAGATTGTGTTTGTAAGTTGTGTACCTAACAGCAAGATCAAAATATGAAAAATCTGAATAGGGCAAGTTCTCTGTGAATTATTTACATGTGGAATTTAAGACCAAATTTATCAGCATGAGAAGCTGTTGCAAGAGGCTAGTTGATTTATAAATGTTTTTTGTAGTTTAGTATGTGCACCAGACTGTTGATGATAATTTAATGCCTGTGTCCCTCAGGTCGCAGGGTGTGCATGGGTGAACAGCTGGCGAAGATGGAGTTGTTCCTGATGGTAACCAGTTTACTGCAAGCCTTCACTTTCAGATTACCAAAGGGGCAGCCACCTCCTCCTCTTCAGGGACGCTTCGGTTTGACCCTTGCCCCCTGCCACTTCACTGTGTGTGTGAGCCCTCGAAATTGACATAAGCAGAGGAAGGACTGGTCTTAACTAACTTTCTGTCAATAAATGACTTATATTACACTGTCTCCTGGAGAGACAACTTAATGTAGGCACCTTATAAAAACTTTTATTTGGAAATTGTTTTGCGTATGGGATCATGTGTTGTATCAGGTGTTTTATCAGTTATTTATTGTTTATTATTATTCAAGCAGTCATTTTCAAGTAATCTCTTAAAAATCTGAAGTTTTAAAAAGTTTTTGTTCATTTTAAAGTCAGATTTAAAAAATGTGACAAATGACTGTGCAGGAATATTTTTTAACTAAATGAGTGTTTCAGAATGCAACATCATAAACATGGATACATATTAATATATAAATACATTTTACATGAAGAGGTTCCTTGATGTTTATAGTACCGCTGTTACAACACAGTGGTGTGAAAGATTAAAAAGTGGACTGACTTGTTACCTGCTGCTTAGATTAAAGTCCCACATCTTTATGTAATTACTCTGAGGAATAATTCCTGGTTATATAATCAATCAACATGCTGACTTTTTGTACATCAGGTCTTCGAATCTGTTGAAAATAAGTAAGTATTATGAATGCAGATCCTTTTAATTGGAGTTTTTCTACTTGTTTGCAAATGTATACACTTCAAGAATGTCTATTTTCTGTAAACAATATATGCAGTTTTTTCTTTTAATCATTGAACGCCTCTTGTGTGTTTTATAACCCTGTCACCTCTGTCATATTTTTTCTTTTTTTTTTTTCAAAATCTTTATAGTTATACGAGAACATAACACAAGCAGGAATAGAATGACGGGGAGTACACAGATAGAAAGCTCATACAATAAATATTTATTTATTTATCAAATATATATATATATATTTGATAAATACAAATAGGATATTTTAAAGACATCCAGTGATAAACAGTTTCTACACGTGTTAACAGCTTACCTGTTCAAGCTCTGCGAAATTGTTGAAAAGTATATCTCAATTTCAATAGGCAAAATGGAAAAATAAGGATGAATACGAAAATGTACATTTATTTATATAAAAAATCACCGAAAATGATGAATTGCCTTTTTTTGTTTGTGTCCATATTTTTTACTATAAAAACCAAAAATATGTTCAAATTTTAATAATAATCCAGAGTCAAAATTACATCTAATAAGCAATCGTTCCTAAAACTCTTGGTGATTAATCCTGTCACCTTTGTCATATCTAACATGGTAACTTTAGTAAATGTGTGTGAAAGGTCGCATGATCACGTGACTGCCGACTTTTTCCTCCTTCTCCACCGTCCCTTGAGTTAGTGTCCTCCTGAACACTGACAGCTCTACACACACAATGGCCTTCTTCCATCAGATCTGCAGAGGTTTCTCCACCTCGTCCGTCAGGAATGTTGTGATAAAGCATGTAACGATCATCGGAGGTGGACAGATGGGTGCTGGAATAGCGCAGGTAGGACTGAAAATGACTGCGGCTAATTAGCATGGGAGCTAATGTTAACACGACAAATGCTTGGAACAGGTGTGTCGTGGAGGTATGCTTCCACTGTGGGAATGTTTGCTGTTTACTTAGACACAGAATTTACCCTGCTTTATCAAGACCACCTACAACTGGAGTTAATATCTAACCTTTGCTCCAGAAGAGGGGGGAGCTGAGGGCTACACGGACCCGGAGCTCAGTAACACAACACTGGGCTTAGGCACGGGTCCGTCGCTCCTGTGGTGCCCGGTGGGAACGCGTGGAAAGTGGTGTTAGTTCCCATCACCCGCGGGCGGCTTAATGGCCCTTTGGTGGGCGGAGTTAAAGCCATATTTGGGGACAATTTAGATATACAAAATGACTGCGCAGGTGTGCTTTAGTATTACTATTTTTTTATGTCCCTTAGTACATAATAATTTCACTGCACAAAACAGAATCCAATCCAACTTTATTTGTAAAGTACTTTAAAACAACCACAGTGAAACAAAATGCTGTACAGAAACATAGATAAAAGCCAAAATAAGGGTAAAATACAAGAATAGATTCAAAGATATAGAACAACTATATTTAAAAAACAGTGGTGTAAGGAAGAATTAATAAAAACCTAAATTTAAAAAGAGTGATTAATTTTATGATTACTCTAGGAGAATATAACTACACATGTTTACTTGTAATTAGCTAGATTATTTACATTTTATATTATATTGCTTTTATACACGTACTGCACTTCTCAAAGGCTCCATTCCGGATGTTTGCAGTTTCCCTCTTCTTTCTAAGGAACAAAGATCAAATGTGACTCAAAGAAAGTCTCCAAACTTAAATTATTATCATATATTATTAAACAAAAAAAGACAACCAAAATCAGATTCATTTTAAGTTTAAAAAAAAAAAAAAGTGCTGGAATAGTCCTTGGGGGCAATTTGACCCCATTCCATTGCCCTCGTCTATGGGATATGCATGTGGAAGGCTGCACAAGGATTTTAAGTACTTTCATTCATTGCATATATTTAATTTGTCTAACTCTGTGGACTCGTGAATAACTAAAGTTTCTGACATTAGTTTTAAACATCTGTCAGTCATATGGAAATCAACAGTTCCTGATCTGGTCTTTGGAGGGCTCTCTTTTGTGGAGCATAGTTCACATTACCAAATGTTTCTTGTGAATGGTAAACTGGGAAACATTATGAGTCAGAGTAGCTCCTCTAATGTCATTTTATTGATTGGACCACAGCACATTGTTTGTGTTCAGTAAAGACATGAAATATAATTCTTTAAGTGATGTCAGATTAAGCATATCAGGTTTGTACTTGTGACTTACAGTAGATGCACATCAAATAACAATTTAAGACCTGTTCATTCTGAACACTTCCAATTTTCAAACACACCACATACTTTTTTTTTAGCCTCCAAAGTTATACTACACTACATCTCAGAGGCAAATATTGCATTTTCACTCCACTACATTGTTTCACTACTTTACCTTTCAGTTTTCAGCTCAAGTTTTAGTGTCCAGTGAAAACTCTGTTATATCTATGTTGACCCTGAAGGTCTGTGGTAAACTGGAGGTCGTGTTCACTGTATCAAATGCTGTCCTTAAGCTAAACTCCTTAAAAATGCTCTTGGATTTGGTGGAAAATGGTGTTCTCAAAACTGAAAATAGGATGGTTATTTTTAACTTGAGAGAAATGGACTTTTCAGACAAAATCTGGCTCTCAGAACAAACACAACAAACATTTGATTATTTACTGGAATATGATGTAACTGTCAGCTCATTTATATCAGCCCTGAAAACATTATTGTTTACTGAAGCTTTCTGTAAAGCTCTTGAATAATGTCTTTTAAATGAATTTTAAAATCATATTTTATCAGTGATTTATTTAAATGTCCATTTTAATTAAAAAAAAGTTTAAGTTTTTTATGCATTTTAATTTTGTCTTTTCATGCCTCTCTTGTGTTGCTTTTATGTTTTATGTAAAGCACTTTGAATTGGCCTATACATGAAATGTACGATACAAATAAACTTGCTTTGCTTATTCCTGTGCGTTAAACAGCTGCAGAGTTGAGTTCATGTACAGCAGTAAAAATCAACATGTACATGAATGTAGCAGTAAAATAAATCCAAAAGCATATCAGGCACTGAAAAGGACCATTTTACTTTGATATTTCAATAATTCTACTCAAGAAAAGTGTACGGTTTGTACTTGTACATAAATCTTATGATTTTTTTTCCCCTTCGCTGAAGTGTTGAGAATTTTGCAAAATGAAAGTCAGTCCATACTATTTCCTCATACCAAATAAAATGCAGAACAGAGACTCCATTGTTGAGTTGACTTTGAATTGTCCAAGTATTTTTGACATGACTAAACTGTACTTTTCTAAAATTATTATCCAAAGATGCATTTCTGCCCTTCTATAAATATTGTATATATAAATATTACACTGTAAACAAAGCATGCATGCTAACATTGAAGGTCAAACTCTCTTTACACTTTAACCTCTTTAGTTTTCTAAAGGCTCACGTTCTATATAAACACTTTCACCTCATTTGCTTCTGCATTAACAACAATGAGAGTCAATGTTGTGATCATTTATTGCACGAACTTCTATCTTGAAGGTTGCTGCATCCACTGGCCACACAGTGACACTGGTGGACACATCTGATGACATCCTCAAAAAGTCTATCAAAGGAATTGAAGGGAGTCTGAAAAGGGTGATCAAGAAGAAGTTTGCTGATAAGCCAGAGGTGAAGCACATTTAGTCCATTACCTGAAATGAACCGAAGTATCAGAAAGATGAAATGTGTGCCAATAATCAGTTATTGCTCCCTGTTTGTTTTAGGCTGGTGAGGCGTTCATCCAGAAAGTCCTGAATAATGTGTCCACTTCTTCAGATGCTGGAGCCTCAGTTCAGAGTGCAGATCTTGTCTTGGAGGCCATTGTGGAAAATCTGAAAATCAAACAGGGTATCTTTGGAGCTCTTGACAAGGTAGCACCAGCGTAAGTACTGTTCTTCTTCTGTTCGAGTTGTGCTGTACATCTGCTTATTTAATATGTACTCTAACTCCTTGCCATAATGTGTGTTACTATGTGTTTTTGTGTACTTTTTCTTTTAGTCACACTATCTTTGCCAGCAATACATCCTCTCTACCCATCGCTGACATTGCCAGCTCCACCAGCAGACTGGACAGATTTGGTGGTCTTCACTTTTTCAACCCAGTTCCTATGATGAAACTAGTAGAGGTTGGCTAATAAGATATAATGCACCATATACTGCATCATTATACAATAATATATGCACAGAAAATGTAGGTGCTACTGCCATCATATAGAATTGAAAGTGTGTGTGTGTGTGTGTGTGTATATATGTAT
>JAQQZY010000001.1:775505-787360 GCA_030068375.1 Ostorhinchus rueppellii
ATTTCACATTTTGGCCTCAGACTGTATCTGAGAAACTACAACCAACTAGGACTTTGGACTAAATTTGTCTTTATTTATGGAGTCAAATTTGGTAAAGTTGAACTGCTTTTATTCTGGAAGCATTTTACTTGTAGACCAGTGTTACAAACCCTCAAGTGACACTGTGGGATATGCAATATTTTGTCTTTCCACTGCACATTTATTTTGTCTATTTTGTCCATTTCCTGCTTGAGGACGACATTAATGACGACTATACTGATGAAGAATGTTTCAAGTTTTTCTTTTTTTAAAATTTAAGTTAAATTTAAAAAAAAAAAAGCTATCTCTACCTTAACACTCATATTTTTATTTTATCTATGACAGTCATTTTAAATTTCTTTTTTTTTTTTTTTTGTTATACACAAACAAAATTGTCCAATATAGAAAGCAAAAAAAACCCAAAACAAACATATGAATTGAGTGCTTACAGTTTTGGTATTTCTCACTTTTAAAAAAAAGGACAATTACAGCTTTCATTACCTCTGGCTTCTTTAAACAATATACATATTGTTTTCAGTTTTTCAAGAGAAATTCAAGCGGCTCGTGTTGCAATATGACACAGATATTCACTAACAGAGTAACCTTAAATCATCCAGAGGAGTGAAATCTCAACACGCATGACCGCAACAGTACGAAACATTTTTCCTTCAACATACAAGCTTTATTATTGGAGACACAAACAGCAGTTCCGTAGGATAAGCGAAAATAAAAAGTGAAAAGGAAAAGAAAATGGCATATATTCAATGGTGAACGAAGCAGGGAATAATGTCACTAAATTCTTATGAAAAAACAACAAAAACAACAAACAGGCTTTACTTGTCCTGTGTCAAACGCAGACATAAAGGGTTAATTTCTACATCACCAGGTCCACAGGTTATACTAGTCCCACGCAAATAGGGCTTCAGACTAAAAAAATAAAATTAAACTTTCAACACTGTCAGAAAAAAGGGAAAAAGTGCATTTTTTGCCTCGTCATTTAAAACAGCACACATTCCCACACCAAAACACATCCATGTTGCATTAACCACAAGCAGACAGATACTACATGAGTCAGAGTGAGTCAAAAGTGTCTCACTGTGGAGGCAGGACAACTAATCTGCCTCTGCCATCTATACAATCAATCATTTAGTTTTGGTTGGTAGCTGTTCGGATGATTGAATGAAAGCCTTTACTGCAGCGTTGAGCCAAGTGTTGAAGTACAGAGGGGTTATAGGTCATCGACAGGATGTGGGCCGGCCCTGCTTTGATCTAATCTAACATGGGGGTTGCTGTGACCCAGCAGGCACTGCTCTGCTTTTCTTTGCCCTCATCAGACTGACTCCCTCCTATCCTCTCTCTCTCTCTCTTGATGAGAATACCCAGTGCGTGTAGGTTCTGGTTGACATTTACGCTTCCATAGCAGGTGGGCGGTGGGAGAACAAGACCAGGAAATGCTCTTCACACAGGAGGATCATTACGTTGACCAAGCCGGGTTCATGAAATAATGCTAGTAATTATCTGAACCAGTTCTCGGTCGTGTTCAGCTTGGCGCTACGGTGTAAAAATGTTACCCGACTGCTCAATCCACTTCACAGGACTCTCATGAAATTGGCCCTTTTCCCTGACAGGGAAATTGTTTGTCAAGCTGCAAAAGTGTTCTTTTCCCTCTCGTGATCAGGGCTTGAGCTAACATAACAGAGTTAGCTGCAGTTATTGACAGGCCAAGGAGAGTTATTTTAGACCCGAGCAGCATCAAATAGAATCTGTGATCAAAGTGGAGCGGCAGAGACAGAGGTGGATAGATGCCTCCTGCGACGAAAAAAAGATGAATGTTTTGTGAAGACGAAAAAAGGAAAAGAAATGGTATTAGTATGCTTCTCCCTTGTGGCAAAGCCAAGAGTGTGTTTTTGTAGGAGAGAAGTCAGCTGAGTCCTGCTGCTTGCTGCATCTCGACACTAAAAAGACTACAAACACACACACACACACACACACACACACACACACACACACACACACACACGCACCCTGCAGACTGCTTTACCACATGTGGATAAAAGGGAACAGGACAGAGGCAACCTTTCCCAAGGAGAGCTGACCCCAAGTAGAAACTGAAAGGAACACAGCACTCCGAGAGAAAGAGAGAGCCCCTGTCGCTTTTATTTACCTCCGCCGCCCTCCCTTCTTTTCATCCCAGGATCTCAAAGCGGGCCCGCACGCCCGGTGCTGCACCCTGTTTCCTGGGGAGCATTTTTCCTTCCCCCACCGCAGACATGAAAAGCGCTGGCCTTCCTGCCTGGGGAAGAGGCCTGAGGGGCTGCGGGCGAGAAGTGTGTGTGTGTGTGTGTGTGTGTGTGTTAAAGAGGACTGGTGGTAACAGCGGGGGTGTGTGCTGCGTGGTGGTTGGTTGTAGGGGGCAGCAGGCCAGTGCTTCACAAGGTCCAGCCGACACAAACACACGGATTCAGGAGCAACTTGACCCCTCCCCTCCTCTCCCCTCACCTCCCTCCATCGTCTCCTCCTCCTCCTTCCCTCAGCGTAGTGCTCAGGAATGCCGGCTGGACTTTTTTTTTTTTTTTTTTTATACAGGAAATGAAACGCTCCTCTGTTCAGAGCTAGTCTTCCCCCCTTCCTTCACTCTTTTTCTCTCCCCCAAATCCTTTCCTTCTACAGGACAGAGCGAGAGAGAAGGAGGGAGGTGGGGGAAGGAGTCGGACAAGCTCTCGCTCTGCGTTTGAAGTGTGGGAGGTTAAGATAACTGGCACAGCCTCACGTCTCAATCGCTGCTTACAGCTCCCAGGCCAAATCAAAGCGTCCACAGCTGGGGCCCCGCCCGCCTTATAGCCCCCTAACCTACAACCCACCCACCTCCGCAGCTCCCCTCCCTCCCCGCACGGAACGCAGGGGTTTCTTTTGGTGCCATTAGAAAGGAAAACACCGCCGACAAATTACTCTAAAAATAAGCCAAGTGGAGAGAGGCGTCTCCAGTGCAGGCCGAGGTGCAGACTTTACTATGGCAGGGAAGGAGAAAAGGCAGCAGAAGGGCTGACAGAACAAAAAAAAAAAAAAAAAAAGGATCAGACTAGTCCTTAAGACCAAGCCCACCAACTTTAGTCTTTTGCAGCTTTAACCATCGGTTCTAATGAGAAACACTTCCTCCTGAATATGTGGCGAGATATTCAGATGGACAGAAAAAACCCCAGAGTGGTTCCACCTGAATCAGCTGTTTAGAACACAGGTTTCAAACATACGGCCCGTGGTCCAAAACTGGCCAGACAAATGGCCCAATCTGGCCCGTGGAATGAATTTGTATGATACAAAAATTACACTGAACATATTAACAAACACGGATTATAAATCATGGTAGATTAGGGGCCACATACAAACCAATGTGCTTTCATGTGGGTCAGACCAGTGATTATTATAGCAAATCATTACCCCGCCCCCAAAGGGAAGGCAAGGGGTATTGTTTTTGGTTCCGTTTGTCTGTACTTTGGTAATCTGTAAACCCAATTTGGTATGAATTGAACCAACCGTTTTCCTGCTCATGACCCGGAATAGATGTCATTACATTTTGGGAAAGGTAGGTCAAACTTCAGATTTTTTATTTTTTAAATCTTCTCACTTAAAATGGCCAAAATATGTGCTGGGGCTTGTTGTGCCTTGCATCACTAGTTCCATTGGTTTTAGTGCAAAAAAAAAAACCAACCTAAAATTAAATGAAAATGCTGATATTTCCAAACTATCCTTTCACACAAATTATGAAGAGTATGAATAGTTAGTGCAATTTTTCAATTTTAACCATATTCTGACATGTTTTTTGTCTTTGTAGATCTGCTGTTATCTGTTATATGTATAAATAATAAGCTGAGGCATAATATTGTTAAAATTGCAATTATTTTTCTTAAGACATATCAGGTTGATTGTGTTTTTCACATTTTTTAAAAAGGAAACTTTGTAGATGTTGTGATGTTATGTAATTGACCCCTGAACTACCCTCCCACACACACACACACACACACACACACACACACACACGAGCCGTAGCATAGAACAGACACCACTTACCATTATACATATTACAAGTAATGAATTTCCTGTTCACCAACTAAGCAGCAGGGCCAACAGGAGCTGAACAATAATAGTAGTTATATGCATAATGTTAGTGTTCAATTTTAGAGCAACTCAACACAACTCTTCTTAAAACTGCCTTTAAGTGAACTGTTCAATCAAATTTACTATCAGTGTTCAAAAGGAAGGATTATGAATAACACATACTAGTGTAATAAATAAGATCTTTTTTCCCCTCATTTCAGTGTTAATAGGCTGTGACTCATGTTGTCTAAACAATCAGACAGTCCTGTCGGTGGGACTTTACCCAAGACCACAGAGCGATGAATACACGCAGAGATGCAGCTGTATCAGAGCCAACGTAACGACTTTTAAAATGTTTTTCGCTGCATATTGTCTGAATAAAACAAACAGGTGAATATTGAATCCATCGTGTTTTAACCATTTCAGTTTTAACTGGAATGATATTGAACTTCAGCCACTTTATATTTTAACTTGAAATCCAGTTCTTGATTTAGTCCTGGTTAAGATATGTGCAACTTTAATAGATAGCCATAGTTATTGCTCATTAATGTTTGATATTAATGAATAAATGCACAGTAGAGTGGACCTTAAAACATCAGACCAGGGGTGTCAAACTCATGTTAGTTCAGGGGCCAAATTCAGCCAAATGTGGTCTGAAGTGGGCCGGACCAGAAAAAAACCCAACACAATTATAGATAGATAATGTCAGCTCCAAACGTTCCTTACATGATGAAAATGTTTACATCTACAAACTATTTTTAAATCACTGTGAATCACATGAACAACTTAACAGTATTATTCAGTTTATCATTTCCACATGTGCATTCCATCTTAGATCACAGTGGGTCTACAAATACACAAAACCTTTAGTAACAGGCAGAATATTTGCCCAATTACACTTCACTCAAATTTCCCTTTCTCTTTTGATATTTCAGGTTGTTCATATTTGTTCAGGTTATTCAGATTTTTGTGGAATGATAGTTTGTTTTAGTGTAAATACAGGAAATTTACATGAAAATGTTTATATTTACAAAAAAAAAATTTGGAGTTAAGAGCATTTATAGGTGATTATTTATGGTAATATTTTACTGATCTATAACTGGAACCTGAACTAACATTTTTGTTAACATCCCAAGTGTCATTTTTGCATCCGACGGGCCGGATTGGAACCTTTGGTGGGCCGCATTTGGCCCCCAGGCCGTATGTTTGACACCCCTGCACTTGACAGTTGTTTTGCAGACTGGAGAGTGAATAATTATTTTTTTTTGGTGATCAAATTTTTATTCAGCAGTTGCACATCAATTTACAATAAAAAAATAAGTGGGCATGAAAAATATGAGGCCGTTTATTATCACAAAAATAAACTCAAAGTAAAATTATAGCATGACTTTGAGACTTACATAAAACAATGATCCCTACCCACCTGCCAAGCCTAGGCTCAGCAGACACCTAACCCAAACGAGTAACATAAAACATGTAATAAGAAAAATACACGTAGAATAAAAATGCAAAAGCAACCCCCATGTACACCTGCCTGCATGCAAAGGGACGCAGACTGGAGAGTGAACATTAAGCACAAAATGAACCTGAGGATGTCACAGCTGACAGTTTAGTTGCTTCACAGTAACAGACTATTAAGTGTCCTTTCCATATTTCCATTGAGCTGAATTCACTATAGTTTTGTTCTCATTGTAGCTACTTCCAATCCTTGACTTCCTTTTTGCTTGAAACGCCCATCCCCGCCACATGTTCAGATTAGAGTCTGGTGTGGTGTCTTAGCAGTGACCTTGACTGAATTACAAAGTAGTCTTTGGTGACAACTCTTCAAAAGCCGGCTCTTCTCTATAAAATAGTGGTAGTGCGGCTCTTAAAGACACAAGGGAGAAATAAAATGAGCGGGGCAGTGAAAAAGCACCTGGAAGCAGAGGCAATACTTTCAACTAAACGCTTTGCACCGTCAGCATTTTCTTCAGCTCTGAGTCGTTCGACATAAAAGAAATGCCTCCGTTAAAGAACCTTTGAAAATTTAACCTCCAATCTAAAGGCAGGCTCAGGGGATGCTGCATCTTTTCCACAGGGGGGCTATCAAAAACTAACAAGTCAGTCAGAACGCTGAAAGGGTGCAGTGGAAGACGAGGAGAAAAGACGACTGTGTGAAATATTGGAGAGTGGGGACGGGTGGGGTCTGGTTGTGGTCAAAAAGGGGAAAAGGGGAGGGGGAGTCACCAAAAACCTCAAACCTCAGGCATGTGTGGGTGAGTCAAGGAGAGAACAGGGCGAGGGAGGGAGGTGGGGGAGGGGGAGTGGTGGTAGTGGGAGGTGTTGCCCACATCTAAGGCGGCATCGCTGGGGGCCCGGGCAGCTGAAGTCTGGCCGTGTGCCCCCGCACAGCTCAGTCTATGCCGCTGCAGGCCGGGGGGGCTCGGGAGGGGGGGGTGTCTGGAAGTAGGGAGGTGGTGGTGGGGCGGCATATTCAAAGAGTCTGTACAATGAGTGCTCCTGCCGCCGCTTCAAAGGCCTCCACCGCCACTCATGTTCACCATCAGGAGAGGAAAAGGTGGAGCAAGGAAAGAGGCAGAAAATGAGAGAAAGAGGATGACGAGGAGGGGGAAAGGGAACTACTTTTTTTTTTTTTTTTGAACAATGGCTAGACTGATGGGAGTAAAAACAAAAATAAATGGTTTCCCCCAGCCATACTGTCCTCTTCCTGTCTGTGCCCCGTGTTACCTGGGGGGGGGGGGGGGTTCATTCACCGATAAGCATCTCACACTGAGCGTTTTATAAGGTCACATATCTCCGCCTCTTCTGAAGGGCTGCAGTGCCTCAAGGAGCCACGGGGGTGAGTAAGGAGGAGGGTGCAGAGGGAGGGAGGAAGAGACCAAGAAAGAACGAGAGGAAGCGCAGAAGACACTACAAAGAAAAAAAAAAACAAAAAAACAGAGACTGGACCCTCACACTGTTACTGCAGCTGGCCAAACCACAACACAATAGGCCCGTGACTCAATCAAAACAAATTTCAAGTCTCAGTCTAAACAATACAAGCACCGTAGCTGCATTTTCTCATATATAAACACAGACATGGAAGAGGATTGTACCCCCTCTCCCCCACACACAATCCCCCCTGCTAGTTTCTTTCTCATAAATGTCAAGGGTTGTCCAGGATCAGACAACCTTTCAAAGTAAAACGCCTAAGCTAAAACCACATACTTAAATTATATTGAGTTTGACACACTGCCACCCTCTGGAAGAGGGGAGACCAGGGGCAACTGTAACAGACATGGAGTTTTCTGAATGGATGCCTGAAATAAATGTAAGCTAAAGAAAGTTTCCTGTTTTATTTTACAACATAAAATACAACTAAATACTCCACTCAATTTTAACATCTTAAAAACAGGCAGCTACACAAGTTTACAAAAGTTTTCCAGAACATAAAATGCACCACACCAAATCTAATCTACTCTCCAGTCAGACTTCACTGTGTTGTGCCATTATAACCTATGCATGACCTGAGTTTGTGAATAAAATAGACAGGATGCAAAAATATACACAAACTTGAAGCTTAGTGTTGGCAATGTTGAACCTCATTCATAACCCGAGTAAAACGAGTAAAAATAATTTAGAATAAAACGGTAATAAGTTCATTTTACTCTTAATTTTTAGTTTATTCAAAGTGTATATTTCCCATACAATCTTCAGTCTATCGGTGTAAACATTAATGCTTGTAAACAAATGCATGCTATACTCATGCCATTGAATGCTCCTTTATAGAGAACGAGTAACATGACATGTGCAGTGCAGTCAGAAAGTTGCATGATGCATTAATGCACATCATGGTTTATAGACTATTACATGAGCATTGCTACAGCTTTTTTGGACATACAAAAGGACAGCCAAATTAATTAATTAATTTTAACAGTTGCTCCTCAAAAATCATGCAGATTTTTATTTATGATTACACTGCAAAATGAGCTAAATGCATCAGAAACTTTTATTTGCCACAGTTCCAGAACCCACTGGGCTTTTGTTAAGGGCATCAGATCAATCATAACCTAAAGATTAGGCTGCAAAAGTATTAACCTCCGTTTAATTTAACACTTGGCATGAAATTTATCTCTTGGTTATTTGGTGAAAATGAACATAAACAACCCATGTTATGGTTGATTGTGGACACGTGTAACTCTGGATTAAACTTCAACACAAAACACTCATGTTTTACTTTTTGCCACCATTTGTTCTACATAAATGTTACATAATTATTATCCTTTTTGTTATATTATTAGTAACTAGTCTATATGAATGTTTTATTTTGGTGGTATTCTATTTTTATTTGACTAAAACGGTACAGAAAATATGTGAATGATGTGGGGTCAGCTGAAAACTGAACCAGGAACTCTGTACTAAGAATTTGTGTGTGCGTGTGTGTGTGTCCTTATTAACTACTACATCACAACATTTAGGTTTCTCTGGCACAGGATAGACTGAAAATTAAGAAATGTTACAATGGCCCCCAGTCTCCCCTAAAAAGTGCTGAGAGGGTCATTTTTCTACATAGAGCGGGCTTTGTGGAGGTCAGAGGAGTAGCAGAACAGGAGGGCTGAGAGGGTGAACATTTCCGACTCTATTTCCTACCCTCAGAAACATTAGCTGCACCGTCCCGTTGATTTATGCCCAAATATCTTTCCCCACCTCTCTCCCTCCATTTTTTTGTGTGAAGCGGTACAGTTCTAAAAAAAACATCCTCTCATCTCCACGGAGCGATGAGTTAGTTTTGCCGATCCCGATTCCTTCTCCAATTATCCCAGGTCACTAATAAGGCTGGGTGTGGAGGCACTGGGCTGTGCCGCACCGGCCTGGAGGCTTCGGTGCCAAATTGAAACGACTCGGGAAATAGAGGCAGACGCTGAATCTCGCCTAATTGCAGCTGGAGTGTGGCTGGATGCTTGACTGTGTGTGTAAAAGAAAGAGGGAAAAAAAAGCGAGGGGTGGGGGGTGGGTTGTGATGACAGAGACAGAAGATGAGAGGCAACAAATAAAGAGAAAGAAATAAGGAATGGGAGACGGAAGAATGAGTGGCAGTTGAAGTGAGATTGGGTAAATGCAGAACTCTCTAGACTCTGGGATTTTCTTCTGCCCCCCCTCCATCCTCTCTCTCTCTCTCTCTTCTATTTTCTTTCCTCCGTCCTTGCTCATCAAAGTCTTTTGACAGCTGACTTCTGGCTGCACACATCAGAGCGAGCAAAGACGGGCCACAACCAAGACAGAATAGGGAGAGAGTAGCCACCAATGCTCCTGCTTCAACAACGCTCTCTTTCAGTACAGAAGATAAGACTTTATTGATCCCACCATGGGGAAATTGCACAGTTGACAGATGCAAATACAAAACTAAAGTGCAAGAAAGACAGAAAATATACATTTGTGAAACATAAAATATAAAGAGAAGACAGACAAAAAATGTAAATATTAACATGTAGTGCAATATAGGGGGGGTGGGCTTACAGAGAGCAGTTATAAAGTGTGATGGCTATGGCGAGGGATGAACTGTGGAAAAAGTTTGGTGCTGAAGGATTTACCATTACATAAGGATTCTCCTGTCTTTAATAATTGTGAATGGTAATAAAAGGTGATATGGGTCATCATAAATGATGATTCAAAATAAATCTGACTTGTAAAGGCATCCATTTTGCATGTCAACAAAAGCTCCTTCATAAGAGGTGACTCATGTGGAGTTTTATGATGGTTTGCAAGTGTTTGCAACTCTCAGCTCCTCGCGAGCCAGATTGAAAAGCCACCTTTGTTAACGCCGTCTCCCCCCTGTGAAAAAAATGTGCAGCGGTTGAAACGGGAGAAAGCCTAGAGGGCATGTATGTGTCTCGGCCAGATAACTATCTCAAAGGCTGTGAATCAGTGTGCTTAGTCAGACAAAAGGCGACCAGCACGAGAGGAAACCAAGAACAGGGAAGCAAAACAGAGTATGGGATCAGGAGAACTACAAAAAAATAGTATAAGGACATGTAGAGTACTTTTTTAGCTTGTGTAGAAAAAAAACAGGGCGAGGAGGGGGAATGAAGTGACAAGGCAAAGAGACGGAAACCCTAATTTCACAATGTCACAGTAATGACTTCACAAAGTGCTTTTCCACTGTGGTGAGAGCCAGCTGTGTGGCTGTAGTGTGGCAGGGTTTGACATGTTAAAGATAACAAAGAGAACCAACGCCGAGCCATAAAACACCACTCAACGTCTCAACTCCTGGTTTGCCTTCGAACTTAGCAGAAGCCATAAAATATGTAAAAATGAAAATGATTCTGGCTAGTTTTCGCTGTCATAAAAAATCTACCTAGACTGTAGCATTCCACTTTGCTGTGTGTCCCATTCATGACTGTATGAAGAGGAAAATAAAAAAAAAACATCTACTGGTGCAAATGTTCCCTGTGTGTGTCTTCATTAACTCATTAGCAAATTGTCTTTCAGATTTTTCATCCAGGGGAGCGACAGATGGGGTAGAGGGCAGGGCAGATGAAAAGAAATAGACAAACGAGTTCATTTAAAGATGTTTTTTGGCGTCTACACCAAGCTAACCTCAATCCAGCTCTTTGGGATCTGCATAAATTGAGGGCTTGGGGAGTTGTGGCAGTATCCTTGGTATTATGCATATTAGTTTAAGGCTGTCACTGAGAATCAGCAAGGGTGTCCATCCCGCTGCGGCTAGGCGCTGCTAATTATTGGATCAGAGATAAAGTGCTTTTTAGCGCCTGCTCTTTTTTGTGCTTTGAAAATGGGCTGCAGTTTAAAAAAAAAAAAAAAAAAAATTGACAGAAAAGAAAAAGCAGCCCAATTTTAGGTTCAGGGTGAGCCACTAGGTCAGGAATCGATCAAGTGGAAAACCTTTGTGTGGTTGGGGTGATTTTGACATAAGACCAGATTTGTCACATCTGCCCGACTTTCTGCTGCCGAAAGGGAGCGGAATAACAGGATGCTACGAGACTCGCAGGGGAGTGAGAGGAAGGGAAGGGGAAAGATGGGAAGCAAAAGATCCACAGAGTGTAAGGAATATTGAAAAAATAGAGAAAAATAGAGCTGCCTTCACCACATATTGAGCTCTTTAATCCTTCTTTCAACAGAAAAAAAGAGAAGGTGACAGTTCGGTGAGGGGCTGACATGTCATCTGATTCTGTATGTCACATGTCTGTCATATGGGTAAAAAAAAACAACTGCGAGTGCTTTTGTTATGAGGGCATTATAGACACCCTGAACCCCTAGATACCATGAAATCTTATTAAGGTATAGCATCTCATTAAGCGCCGGAGCCAAACAAGCTGCTGATTTCTGTCCTGCTTTACAAAGATGCAGACAGACAACACATGCAGTCCATATGGGACCGAGCCGACATATTTAGCCTCCACCAACCATTAAAAAAAAAAAAAAGTTCTGAGCTACTAAAACTGTTTTCAGATGTATTATTTATGCCACGTTTACAAAAACAGCAATAATGACCTGTGGGATTTATCAAGTGATCAATTAAAAAAAAAAAAAAAAAAAAACACTTTTTGTTTGGACGTATTGGTAACAAATGATGGAAGAAAAATAAGTCATAAACTGCTGACACAACAACTGACCCTTCCCACCGGCGCCAACACAAAACATTGCAATTCAACATACACACACATGCAAGTCTGCACACACACACACACACACACACACACACACACACACACACACACACACACACACACACACACACACACACA
>JAQQZY010000001.1:812612-833927 GCA_030068375.1 Ostorhinchus rueppellii
AAAGGTCCCAAGGGAATCGAACCCGGGTCCTTCTTGTTGTGAGGCACGAGTGCTAACCACTGCACCACCGTGTCGCCTGCTTAATTTGTTTACATTTTATAACTAGTTGCATCACAGCATTTGTCAGGCCTTCCAACGAACATTTCTCCAAGTACACCATAATTATTTATCAGCAGCTTTAGTATGATCAACAACTGGACGGGGGGGGGGCACTCAAAATGACCTCTCATGTCATTTGTCAGAAATAGGACTGAACATGGACCTGTGGAGCTGAATTGATGAAAAATTCTGACCCAAGAATAGCATTTACAGTTGATGTAGACCACAGGGAAATGTTTGAAAATGCATAACTCCATTGAAAAAAGCAAACTATCACTGCTTTAACAGTTTCTCCCATGTTCTTCAGTGCCTCTCTTCTGTTCATCTAAAGTAATAACAGTAACACTAGCAAAGTTAGCTACTGTTAGCTTTGAAATGGAGTCGTTACATCAACAAACAAATGTCTCGAAGCACACAGACTTCAATACAAACTTTAAAAATATGCAAATCTTACATATTTAAACCATTAATAAGAATCAAACATTTCCCTAGCAAATACTTTTATACATATTATAGATAACTATTTGGACATTAAATGTCAGTAATGATGACGGGCTACCCATAAATGCTCAACAAATGATTTGAGCATACTAACCTCTGCAAAATCACAGTGCAATACCTATTCTTAACAAAAAGAGGTAGCGAGGTAGTAGTGGATGTAAGCTACAATGGACCATACTGTACTTTTCCTTCAAAATACTCTATGAATAATCGGTGAAAATGCAGAGGATGAGGTTAATGCACATGGCTATGCTATAACGGCTGGTGACTTCACAACTACAGATAGAAAGACATGAACATACACATGTGTGGCATTACAGTAGGTTTACTCCATATACTGTATTAGGACTGGTGCAACTAAAGGCCAGTGTTGCCTTTTTGTGCTATATTTGTCAGCTATTAAGACTTATGGATTTTTTAAATGACAGGCTTGTATTTTTTTTGTAAGTTTATTAATGACAGTAAGAGGTTTGTCTGCAGCATGGTGTAAGATTGGTGCACACTTCTCTGGATATTTTAATTCCACATGACTTTCATTTTATAAAATCTCCATCCAACATAAAACTCATTGTTTCTGGTGGACTAAACTGTGGACATGATGGACAGTACTGTATGTAGCTGACTACAACATGTCTGGTTCAGTCCACCTCTCAAAGGTGTCCAAAATGACCTCAACCTCTTGCAGGTAATCCATTGACCTATACAACTATATCCCCTGTATTTCATATGTCAGGTCCATGTTACCTAAAGCAACACCATCAGTATACTAATCAGCAGTCAGATACACATCTCACTAAGCTGTGAATGAGTGTACCAGACAACCAGTCAGTGATCAGTTTGTGGGCCAGACACCTCTTCCATTATTGCCTTTCTTCAGAAGAGTAGAACACTTACTGAAGTCTCCTGGTTTTGTTCAATACTGCTAATGAATTATCAAATTATTAGAATCAATTACAATTGACTGATAAATATCTGAAACTCTGAATTTTGCAAAGTAGTTGCGCGATGATGTGATGGACATGTAAACTAGTGCATAACCTCACCAGGAGACATCGAGCAACTTTTCATGCAGGCTTCAACTTTCATTCCAGACTGCAAAAACCACAGCAGCACAGAATATCTGGACACTGTCAGCACGTCCAATGCATTTATAAACAGCCTGCTGATACGTGTCATTGCCCTTTACCTGATCAGTTATGTGTTTCAAACCAACAGGAATGTCAACCTTAAGGCCCCATGTTTCCACTCAGCCTCGTAACACTGACCACAAGCAGAAAATTTTCAAAGCACGCTTTATTTTGCTTCCTGAATCAATCGGCATCCCTCTCCAGCACTATTTATAGCAACCCCGCTGCTGCATTAACACACCCTGCATGATTTATCATTAGAAGCCAGCTCTGGTCTGCTGAGTAGCTACATTCATGCCAGGCAGCACGTCTGTGCCAACATCCACATTCAACAACACTCGAAGGCCCCTGCAAGATGTACACAAATAAAATCGCAGCACTAGCTAACTTTGCATGGCTAGTGCGTTAAAACCTTAGCCTCCACACAATACCGGAGAGACAGAGAGAAAAGGCAGCAGAGAATGGGGGAAAAGTGCTGATGAGTTGCCTCATGCAGAAGCTTCATAGATCCGTCGAACAAGAGCGGATTTGCCTGCTACACCTAGATAGTGTTTCCCCCCCTCAGCTTTCACCCAGGTATTCTGGGCATGAATGGCTGTCAGTTTGGATTTGGGAGCTCAGCGTTGAGGGGGAAAATAGAGTCTGGTGGGGGTCTTTGTGTGTCTCTACCTGTGGAGACGGGAGCTAGAGACAGTACTTCTCTCTCTAAGCCCCAGCTAGCTGCAATGCAACACTACACATTACGCTGTTGGTACGGAAGGCGTAAATATTAGCAATACAAGCTAACCAGCAAAAGCTGGACGAAGGCAAGACGGCACAGAGCTGAAGTGAAGGTGCTGTGTTTGAGGGGAAGATTTTCAATGGTGCACACATCAGGAAAATACGGTTGGGGAGGTGATTTGAATGAGATCTGCCTTCTGCCTGAGCTGTAGAGAGTATTGACCTAGTTTTCCTTCTGTATTTCGCACAGACAGATGCACACCCACCCACATAACATAAGAATAGAAAAAATAAAAATACTTAACGTTGACTGAGTAGGAACCACCGATGACTTAAAATTACTGGGAAAAAATAAATATGTGAATTTAGTAAGCTGATTAAATTTCTTGTGATGGGCTTAAATAGGCAGGTTACATAATATTCAAGGTAAGGAAGCGTTTTGCATCAGATGTCATTACATCTGCGTCCTGGCCATATAGATTGAACTTTTGACCCCACAGTCACATGATCGCTGCTGGTGTCACCTCAGTGCTGCATTGTTCTTGCAGATACAAACTGTGACTATGTTTACATGCACCAAAAATCTACTTTCTGCCCTTACTCTGAAAAGACAAAACTCCTGTTAATGCTGTTTACTTGGCTAATGTAAATGAATATTCATATTTCTGTGCAGCCATGAGTGCTCCAATTAAATATACTGTAACATTCAGTTTATTAGGTCAGATTATAGAAAAACTGTCTAGGATTGCTCTTGCTTCTTTGCATCAAAATGCAATTCTTTCCAGTTTTCCTCCAGGGAGACTACTGAACATTTCACTCCAGAAAAACTGTATGTCTGAAAAGTTTGACCTTATGAAATTTAAGGATCAAAAACCTCCTGAAACCATCAAATTTTGTTGTTTCAATGACTGTTTATACAAGTAGGTGTATTTGTCCTTCTGACTGGAAGTGCAAGCTTTTCTTTTGGGCATACATATCGATAACACAGAGGTAAACATAAAAACAAACGTAAATGTGTTGCAAACTGTAGTGAAATCTCCATTTGAAAGGCATATTCCAAATCCACATACATAACCAAAGAGCGCTCCAAAAATTGACATATCCCACCTGTGCTGTCCCATTCAGAAAAAGGCATAATTTAGATTCTCCAAATTAAATTGGGAATATTCTCATATTCTGTGTAATACTGTGCATCAAAACAGTGCATTTCCTCACCTTTCACATTCCAAAAGGAGCTTTGCCCACAATTAGACACGCATACAAAACACTTTTTTAGTATGCTACACATGATTTGACTATTTTGGTTATAATGAGGCAGGGATCACAGCACAGTGATTAAATGTATTCATGGTTGTCGATCATATGGCAAACCTTTAGGCTCATTCACATTATGGACTGTGCAACAATACCAGCAGCCCCGTGTTTGGGTGTGATTCCTCGTTTTAAGGGATTAACTGGTAAAGACTACCAACAACTGCTTTTCAGCCTGGAATTAGTCATTAATCAAACCACACATTTTAGGGGTTCTTTCTAGCCAAGCACACACGCCCCTGCTAAGATCTGAATGAAAAGCACAAAGCCATTCAAATCTGATCCCCTCTGAACAAATGGCTATTCTCCATCCTCACAGAAGCAGGGAACACTTCAAGAACCTCTCCAAGGAGCTGAACGGTCACATGAAAACTCCGCCTCCATCAATTAGCTTTGCAGTGGGGTTTTGTCGGGTTTAATACAAACAAAACAATGACCATGTACAACATGGCAACGGACAACGTCTGCTGATCCCCTGATACCTCTAAAGAAATGGTAATAGTGAATATTTTAGAGCACAAAAGGAACTCCTTCGGCTCAGGGCATATGGTTACAGCAACATTATAGGGTACACTCATGCACCTGATGCTACTAATCTGAATGATAAGCCATACAATGAACAGAGTGGATGTAATTTAGTTCTTAGCTGAGTTTATTCATTGCAGCTGGCTCATATGCTTTGGATAGAATCTTATTTCTCCAATGATGGCAGAGTGAATGACTGCGTGTGGAGTGTTTAAACAAAGTTTATTTTTTAGGGATCACTACAGATAATTAAATAAGAAATGAAGATGTTTTAAATATAATTATTTCGCTACATTTCATGAAAACTATTTGCATGTCACCAGTCTCAAACGAAAGGATTTAAAGTTTTAATATTTTTCCATTTCAGAAAAAGTTTAAGCCACAGGTGCAGCAGCAGATCAACCCTGTATCTATTATTTAGTCAAGTCATAACAAGTAACTGCTTTATTGATTAGTGGATTATTTTGATCTTGTGCAGAATTCATAAAATATTTGTGCATATGTGCGCGTGCATGTGCAGTCAGTTGGTGAAAACAAGCCCTCTTCAGATTTCACTTTGAGCCGTGAGGAGGCTTTTTTCAATTATCTAAACTGAATCATTAATCAATAATCAGGACAGACACAGCTGGGAATGGGAATCCAGGACTGGTTCTGCACAAGAACCGATTCTTAGCAGCTCACTTCTTTGGACTCGATACTCTTCTTGATTAATGTTTCTGCCCATTAGTTCTGTGATGTCATCACATCAAACACATCACTTCCATATTTTGGTTCAGAATGTGTCCAACATGGCCTCATGGCAGAAGCGCTCTTAAGTATGATTGTATCTCTGCGGTAAAGACGACACTAGGGCCAGCTGCAACAGTTGCAGACCTTCTATTATAACAAATACCTCCAACATGCAGAAACATTTAGTCACAGCATTCCATAAACTGCACCAATGTAACACGTTTGATTTGCGTCTTGGTGAAGGTGGCCATGACTCTGGAGGCGGGGCATATAGCAAGGCAACTTCTGTCACAGCTGGTAACATTAAACTCCTCCAGGTTCTATCAACACTGTTGACATTAGCATCATGTCACGGTCAACCTGCTTTCACTATTATTGATGAATAATCTCCATGTCCTATAGTTACATTTAGCTCAGAGGATGCAGCAGGTAGCTCTAACATTCCTTTAAACATTATTTAAAACACCCTTTTCATAACCCCTTCTGAGTTTTGTTCAAATCCAATGTAAAATGTTAGTATGTTTGACAATAAGGGGTTCATACAAACAAAGTCATTTGTACTAGTTTATTCCCTAATCCATGGAGAATGAATAGGAGAACTGAAAAGGAATCATATTGGTAAGTGATAACTATAGTCTGAGTCAAACAGAAAGTGAGTAATATAATGTTGACATGAACATTCATTACATACATTCATTCTTCAGGACATTGATTATATACAACAAATCCATAATTTAAAGAAACATTAGAGAGAATGTGAGAAAATAATTGACAGATTAAATGAGAATGATAAATTGTTCATTGCAGCCAAATGCATTTATTGATGTTTTATTTACTATTTTAACCTAGATTTCTCTGGTCATGTCTGGAGATCAGATAACAGAACACAACTTCTCCACTGTGTAGCTGCTTTGATATGTAAGGTGTTTGTGATATATGAATGCAAAATGTAGATTGGAGGTGTGGGGGACACAGCATGCACTTCCATTTCAGAATCTTTCATCTCAAAAGATAGGGGTACAGCGGGGGTGGATTGATTTGATGTTTTGATGCATTGTTTGATGACGGGCAGCTCAAAGTGGAGGATGTCTCTGTGATGTCTCTCCATTGGAGGACATGAAAAGCGTCACCTGGCTCCTGAGCTGAGGGTTATGGCTGCTAGTGGATTTAAGGGCTCCTGCTGAGCTGGACGGTGGCTCCATTGATGCCACATAATCCATTCAGCATGACCTTTATATTTTTAGAGTCGGCTCCACTTCCCTGTCAGCCCCGCTTTTGTTAAAACTATCACAGGGTCCTGATCAACTACCTTTTATTTTAACAGGGCGGTACATCTAATTTATTTAATGCATACATCTCACGAGAAAATGAAGTGCCTTCTACCAGAGATCGCAGTCCGATGATCAAAAGAAACATGGCGCATGAGGCGAGCTCATCAGATGAACAAACACATTCTTGCTAGATATCTTTGTGGGTTTCATCATCCTGCATCAAGTGACTACTGAGGATATAAAAAACAAAGCCTTGTTCTCTCCCTGTGACATCAGGGCTCACAGACAGAGTCAAAGCAAGGCTGATCATATATTTCCAATTAACTGATTCGATAATGTGATTCTGCAAATTCTCCCTCTGCCCTCCAGCCAACCTTCAATTAATTTTCACTAAAATTCCACACAAAATTATCACTTGTTTACCCAGCTCAAAGACTTACAAATAAATAATCTCAAAAAAGTGGAACTGGTCATCAAGGTGCATCAAAATCCTGCCTCATTCTACATTTGCAGACCAGAAGCAGCCATAATTGGGATAAACCTCCTCAGTAAGCCACATAAGAAGGCAGGAGGGTGCAGACTGTTTCACTGCTGCATGTTTAGACACTGAAACAGTTGCACAGATCAGGCAAACTGCAGCAGCAGGGAAAGAGCAGCATTCAGCTCTGCTGTTTTTTCCTCTGTGACTTGGGGCCACTGAGTTTTTCTCCAGCCATAGTAAATTGGGCGCCTGGGGCAGGAGTCTTGGCCAAGCTTGCATTTTGGAGCCGACTGTGGAGGGCATGAGGGATAGAGATATGGCACTGGAGGGGGACAGGGTAGTGGATGGAGTGGGGGAGGACTGGAAGCAGAATGGAGGTGACATTACGCACATGTTTTAACACAAAAGAGAGCCGCCTCGTTAGCACACTAACTAGCGAGCTCCATGGCAATCAGCGCTCTTCATTCCCTCTGTTCTCTCAATCCACCTCGTCAGAAATATGGCTACATCTGCAAGTGTAATCACTCCATTGTACTCTGATTTTCTGCTCTGCTGGACAGCAGCATGGCAGCCTGCTTTTCAGCACCTCTCCCTCTCCCCTCAATCCCCTCCTTTCCCTCAAGTGGCCTCGCCTGTTCCTGGCTACTCCTTTGCTGGTGAGGCCGGTGTGTCTCGCAGATTACAGAGCTCCGGTCGCTCAGGTAACAAGAGTCACTAATCTGGCCGGGGTTGAATTACACATAATTGCCTCGGCACTGTGATTGATTTCAGCCCTGGAAAGGAAAAGACGACGGCTCCCCCTACCCCCCAAAACATCCCCCCACCTCCCCTCTCTGCCTCTCTCCAGCGCTCACGAGCGGCAGCCAAGACTCTCCATCTAGTAGGAGGCAGGAGGCTTTGAAGAGATCAAAGCCAAGGCCGGGAGCAGTTGCGCGCCCTGGGAATACGGGAGAGAGGCTTTCTGCTCCTCAGCCCTATTTTCTAGCGTCATGTCGGATTGCAGCTGTATTGCATTTCGCCAGTTTTCTTAATGCTCTTGGTTTTGACTTTGACATCAGTGATCCCCCTCGGTTTCTTCAAAAACAAGAAGGGAGAAGAGGAAAAAAAAAAAGAAAGTGAACGAGGAAGAGAGTGAGTGAGAAGGGGGGAAGAGAAGGAAGGAAAGAAAAAGAGAAGGGGGAAAGAGATCTACAGACTGATTTTTATTTTCACAACTCCATAATTGGGCAGTTCAAAGGAGAGGAGGGGAGAATGTAGCATTTGTTTTCAATTCTGCAGCCGATATGAAAGGAGCGACAAACTTTTATGGGTTTCCCAAAAATTAAAGACAGGCTTTTTTCACAGTCAAAGAACAGGGTGTTTTTTATGGCCAAGACCACACAAAATGAACTGATAGCAAAGCCCTCCTCTTTGTCCACCCACAGAGAGCTCAACAGTGTCGTGCATGTATGGGTGTGCACATGCGAGTCTGTGAGTGTGTCTAATACCCATTTAGTATACGTGTTGGAAATTGCTAGACTAAAAACAAAGTGGTTTGATGTTTAGCGCAAAAACACAGAAGGAGGCATGAAGAAAGAGTGCAGGCTATATCCATCCATTCATTTAACAGCTTGGCTAATAAAGCCTAGTGGCGAGAAGGCACCCTTTGTACTGTAACTATGCAGGCCCTATACCAACCTCCTACACTGGGGACCATTAATATTTCAGCGCTGTCAGATACACATTGCATGTGAGCCTCTTTAGCACTCACACCCACAGCAGAAAGAAATAATGAGCTTCTGAAAAATATGAAACAGCAAAGAGAAAGAGGGAGGGAGGGAGAGCGCCAGAGACTGACAAACTTCATACAACAGAGCAGCTATTGATCATAGCTCTATTTCTTAGCAGGACAAAGTGAGGGCTGTTTCAGCTTCTCTGAAGTCCGGACACAGCCGGCAGGATTTGCACCCATGTTTCACTCCTGTGGTCCTATTGTTCCCCTTGCTGCAGTTTACTAGCTGGAACACTGCTCAACTCTATATAGACCTACAAGCTGTCAGGATGAAGTCAATAAAGCTATTCATCTTTTTACTCATTTTACAACTGTATCAGGGAACAGTCAGGTACTGTGATCAGCTTTTACAGACCAAAGGAAATCTTTAATTATTGCTGAGGAACTAGGAAAGGTCAGTTTACTGCAGTCAAGACATGTTCATTGTATTTTCAGATTACCATGATTGCATTTGTTAAAGCTAAATGAACACAATAAGCTTACATTTTAGCACAGAGCAGAGATCCACTTCATAAACACCTTGTTAAGAATCTTCACCCACAGTTTCGTCTAGCACAGCCATAACAACTCCAAAAGTGATGACAGTTCCTCAACAAATTGCCAAAAACACACCAGACATGCATACGCTTGGAGCCCGTTTGACTCCATTTCTGACCCGCCCTAACAGGAAGTCCACACCCAGCCCATTCAAACAGAAATGGGCATAAGGGACAACCTTGGTGGGGCCCTGCACTGACCCCCAGAGATCAGCAGCAGGCTGTTGGTGAAGAGTGAAGCCCCATGAGCAGGTGTTGCGGCTCGGGCTGTGGAAGCCTGACTGGCTGGCTCCAGGCAGCGCAGCCTGATTGGTTAAGCTTCATCCATATGAGTGGGAAGGGGTGGGGGGGGGTGAAGAAAGTGTCCTCATCTGTGAGTGTTTCACTTTGAGCAGGGACACAAGCCCAAAATAAACATTAGCAAGGGTTAAGTTTGTGTCCGCATGTCATGCCGCTGTGGATTGCTTTTCTCTGATACATTTTTAGCACATTTTCTACTAGTTAAATGCACAGTATGCAATTTCTACCGCTAGGAGTCCAAAGAAGAATGACAAAAAGAACGTGGGGAACATTATGAAGAAACATAGCATGGTGGGAGTTGTTTTCACCACCAATAATAATTGATTAAACTTTTATTTGCATTATGTTTAGCTACATATAGCCTGCTGATGTCCTTTATTGTAATTAAGTACCTGAAAATTAAACGCTGACATGAGTATTATGGTATTCTCAGGAGTCAGACACTATTGGAAACATTTAATGAAAAGTGCACAAGTCACAGTATGCAACATGACTAGTCATTTTAAAATCTTTTGATGTGGAAATGTTACATACAGGACTTTAAGGTTTTTATCTCTGTCTATATTCAACTTTTATCGTTTTGAGAGGTTTTATAGTTTGTGATTTTGTGCTGATGTGTTATATATATATATATATATATATATATATATATATGCGTGTGTGTGTGTGCGCGTGTGTATATGTCACTGTGACATTTTATACCGAGTGTTTTAAAGGACTTTTTTCATCAAAACTCGAGCAATGCTGAAAAGTGTTTTATAATACATTTAAGACTTACTAGGATAACATATCATCTAGAAACTTCAACCCTGAGTGACGTCTTTTTGGTTCTCATCCCTCTTGCACAACATCGCATATCTTTCAGTCTGTGTAGAGAATCACTCTGCAAAGCTCCATTTAACAAGATGAAACACAGTGATAAGGTGATTACAACCACATGGCGTCATTAGCAGTGTGCATATGGAGCAAATGTGTCAACCAGCATCACCATACAACAGAGGACAAGAAGGAACCTTGGCGTTAATGGTGCCGTTTACAAAGCACTAAGGGCCCAGCGGCGCTACAAAGAGTCTCACACATCAAGTGTTTCTTTCTGTGGGAGGTCCCAGTGCCGTCCGTCATGTGTACACATATTTCACCGCTGGAGCTGCACAACAGATGACATCAATGTCAATGTGACTCTTTGATAAATGCTGCCTCAGGGAAGAAATGACGGCATACAATGAAAGTATACTCCATTTCTGAATTAATACATTTTCTTCATTTATTTTACACTTAAACATACATATAGGTCATGCTATCTTAAGGCTACTCAGAAAATGGAGCAGGATCAGCTGTGATCATACAGAGTTCAGCTGCTTAAAGGCAAGATGCTACGTTGAGCTCTAGTAAACTCCACACAGCATGTCCACCCTGTAGTGAGACTTAAAAAACTACACAAGGTGCCATAAGCTGCCATCTAGAACGTTATATGTGGAAATTGAAGGCTGCTAGTAAATGTAGTGTTCTCTTTAACAGGGATCTTCCATGGTAGCGCTGGGGGCATGAGCTCAGGACACACATGGCACTGAGGGACACCAGAGCGGTCCTACCAAATCCCGTTAGGTAAGCCTGGGTTAGTGATTCCACGCTGCGAGACACTGGCTAGCAGATCCGTCACGTTCCCACTACATCAAAGGGAAAGCACAGCGCTGCACCCCCACCACACATCCCTTCTTTCTCGCCATGAGGATCTGCAATTGAGGGTCCAAAGGGAGAAAGACTGAACGGCGAAGGAAAGGGAGCTCTCTAAACTCCCCTCCAACACCACAACAGCAAAATTCAGCCTAGAAAAAAATATATATATATATCAGCGACTGTATCCATTCCTCTTGGAGCTGTTGCCCAAATGTGTGACAGTGTTACTCTTACACCGCCGGAGATCCCCTACACCCATCATCTGGTGAAAATCCTCATACTGTATCACTGCAATATCAACATTCAGAACTCACAACACATAGCCGTGCATTTATGAGTTTATTTAAGATGTCATGAGCTAAACCTAATAAACCTGGAGTTTTTTTTTTAACCCATGGGGGCTGTTTAAGTGACAATACCCTGAGAATGGTTTTCAGGTCATTTAAAAATATGTACAGCCTCTCACATGCCTGCTGATCTTTATTTAGAAGCTGTCATTTAAAAATCCTGACTGGAGGCTAAAGTACCACTCATTTACAGATAAGGCACAAGCAGCCAACTTATCTTCTTCCACAAATCAAACCAGAAGCGACGACACCCTAACCACTTTGAAGAACAGACTTCAAAAACATTATAATAATATTATGGAAGACGGTTTGATCACTTTGACAAAAAAAAAAAAAAAAAAAGCACATCACTGTAAAAGCATGTCAGAACAAACAATGACAAAGAATCTGCAGAGCGCAACTATTCTAAGTTTTCTTAGTGATGACTAGTTTTGCACAACAAACGGAAGGAAACATGAAGGTAGAAGAGTTTCTTTGTATTGTGTTCAGCATCAAGTTAAACTTCTGCACCCAAGCTTATTTTGGCTTGTACTGGAAGTATTTCAGTGTTTGTTCACTGGAATATTTGACTTTCAGAGTGCAGAATGATGTCTTAGACATCTTCTGCTAAATGCATTAACATTTTCTGCTCACTAAAACTCTAGCTTTAAACGACAGAATCTGATATCACAGTGTGTAACTTTTGCTAATGAGTTGTGGAAATCGAATGCCATCAGTGTAACAAATACGAAAAGGGGATGTTTAGGGGAAAAGAAAGAAGTATATTGCACCCAGGAGATACACTTTAGCAATTAATAATTATCTCTTCTTTAGATATTGCAAAATTCTCAACAAGTCTGAAGAAGGAATCTAAGTTGAGTGAATGTTTGTGCATAAAACATATTAATTTAATCCAGGTTTATTTGCCAAGTGTATTTAAGGTACACACTAAACTACAATGAAATAGGGCTTACCCTGGCTCTCTCTCTCAAGTGTTAAAAAGCTATTTTAAAAATGAATACAGAAATGATGCAATGAAAACTATACCTGTGAAGTGTTAATAAAAATTCAAACAACTTTCACAACAATGGTGAAGGCATTAGTGCCTACTCCCGTAAAAGCTATAAACAGTTCCAAATTCATTTAATTAAGGTAAATATACTTGTGAAATCTGATAATATAACTAGATTCTGGGTTTCTGCAAATTGGCTTCACAGTCTGGTTTCCACCGGCTCCATATGTAAAGTGTCATGAGGTAACTTTTGTTATGATTTGGTGCCATATAGACATGTGTACCAAGAACATGGGACAGTTCAGGTGATGATGCATTGAGCAGTTTGACATCTGAACAGAAGGTAGGATGTAAAGTGTAGAAATATTTGAATGTTAACCTAATTTACTTTAAATAAGAAATTTTTATGCACAATAAAAAGGTAAGAACTTGTAAGCCTTGCATGCAATACAGTAAATACACTGCTCCTTTCTCATCTTTTTAAAAAAAGGACCACATCACAGGATGATGAAACAGTCTTTCCACACTTCTGCTCAGGGTGCCCTGCAGACTCCACATCCCCCTAAACACCTATACGTTTACATAAACATGGGGATATTCGTAACACACACGTGACTGTTTGATGTGGCCACGAATGTTTGAAATCTGCATTAACATACAGTATATGCAACTCAACACCATAATGCATCTTCACACCAAAATCTCGGCTTTGTGGCAGAGACAAGCTATCGGCCAAGATCCCCTCCAAAATCTGCTGACAATCAGCAACTCCCAGCAGCTCCATCATGACTGGACGGCATGTGCAGGAATGTCATGGTCAATGGAAATCAATCTAAACTACTGGGACTGGGGGCAGTGGTGGGCTGGGGATGGAAGAGAATGAAAGAGAGAATGTGCCTTTGATCTGGGTGAAAACCGATCCCAGGCCTGCAGATACTGTGGCTGCGGTGGCCAGCAGCACAGGCAGCAAGCTGACATCAGTGAGAAAGCCAGAGGACTCATGTTCTGTGATCCTTCCACCAATCCCTGGCTCTTTTTATTGGATAAGTGAGAGAAACGTATATGAAATGACTACCGTTTTATTGAAGACAGGGGGAAGGGGGAAAATTGGGTGAAAAAAAACAAAAAAAAAAACAGCCATGGTAAATGAAATGAAAGCGAGGCCTTAAAAGTTTTGGCACCAAGTCTCTGCCTAACTGCTTGGACTAATTCATCTGTAGCAAGGGGTAATTTCCTCTCATCCCGTCAGATGGTCTCCATACAGATCTCTACCAGTTGTTCAGTGTAATAATTGATCTAATTGACAAGAAAATGAGCCACACAAAGAAAATTTGGAAAGCATCACACCCACATCTCATAAGTTCTTCTGTTTGTAAAATGAAGACGGTGAATCATGAGGTAATCACAGTTTCTCCACAATGTCACATACTTTTACCCTCTCCAGCTTTGGCAGAGGGGAAGCAATGCAATTTTAACATCATTCCATGATAGAGTTGCGTGTGAATGAATGATCCTTTACACACAGCATGTGGCATCTGCCCCCGACAACCACATCTGCCTCAGAAAGACGATTCTTTATAATAACTCTGAAGTCGCATTTCGCAAGTTTGCCCTGATGAAACCAACTCAGATGCTCTGCAGAAAGCAAAAAAACAACCCAAGGCTTTTGTTTATTCTGCACCATGTGTGTTTCCTGTATGGAGGAGAGTTTTAAAGAGGCATCAAAACATAGCCAAGGCTGGGGCTGGTCGTCTGCCCAAGTGTGACACAGAGACACACACATGGACAAAAACAGGATTAGAGTAGACAGCTGCTGGTGTGCCCTGCGTTTTATGTCTGTCTTGAGAGGAGAAATTTGCAAACGGGACAGACACAGGAAGCCGCCAGCAGAGGACCTGCAGCTGGCCTGAAATTAATACGGTTACAGGGACAAAATCTGCACCGATGCACGCCACCCTTGGACTAAAAACTCCTGTGCAAGGCCGCCTCGGAGACGAAATGCTGCCTGTAGGCCTCCTCGGTCAGGCTGCACTAATTAGAGGGCTTACTTGGGTCGTGTACACATGCATCACTTAAGATTTTAACAAGATGGGAAATACTGCAAATCTCATCGCCTTCTGCAAAGTATGGCATGTATTTGTTTTCCTAGAGGCACATATGGTTGTCAAGGACATGGGTGTCAACAATGCTGTCACATAGCAGTAAGTGTAAAATGCAGAGGTGAGATTTTACTATGAATGATTCTTTAAATGAACTGATTGTTTAAATGATGGAGTCGGTTATGTTTTTGTTGTTTTTTGTTTGTTTTTTTAATTTTACGCATTTTTTTCCCAGTAAGTATTCTGAAATAAATGCCTCGGCTTGGACCCAACTCATTAGTTAATATCACAGGTATTTAATTTTCATTGAGAAGAAATGCTTTATGGATGAATGAAAACATAAACTAGCAGAAAGGCCAGCAATTTTATTTTATTTACTTGATTTTCACTCTAAAATAAAGTGGTACAAGCAAAAAATAGTTTCATTCTTTTAAAACGATTCCATTTCCCATTGCATCCTGATACTTCATGCAAACAGCTGATAGCCTTCTGTCAATGACCCTTCTAACCATGTAGAAAACTCATCTACTCATCTTTTTTTTTAACCAAATCTGTGAGCAGGTAAAGAAACAGGTTCATTTTACTTTGGTTTAACTTCTAAAATCAACAGTTACGTGCATGTTGATTTTCTTACTACACTGTGCCACTTTGCATTGACAGAAGTTACAAACTTAATTACTTCAATCTATCTTTGAACCATATAATCCATGATCTGCCCTAAATTGAATTCGCCATAAATGAGCACGAAATTAAAGTTAAATCTGTGCTGTTCAATGAGCCTCTCTGTTTATTTTCACTTTTCAGTTCCATAACTGTTTATGAATAATGAATGTGAGTCTGTGTGTTTCTTTAGTACGTCACTTCATCAAAACAAATTTGAAAATAAATAAATAAAACATCAGTTCTTGACTCATCCCTACTTCTACAATAATTTCTTTAAATGCAGTTTTTGTAACTGACAGACATTGAACAGATCATAGATATTAATTGTTGTAAAATCCAGTGTTCACAGCTTTGTCCACTTCTGTCTTGTTTTTAAATGACCTAAAATCGCCAAGAAGCAAAGATTTGTGTTGTCCTCTTGTAAAAAGTGCTCCTGTCATCCTTTTAGAACTGACATAATTCTGTTTATCATGATGTGATGACTTTAACTTAAAAGGTGGAATAAAAAAAAAAATAATAATAATAATTAAAATAATTTTTTTTAAAAACAAGTTGGTACTGACCGTTCTGGGCATGGGCGGCGAGAGGGACCCGTTGTTCATGTAGGAGTCATTGTTCATGTTGCTCATCATGATGTAGCCTGGGTAACCCGAGTATGGATGGCCTTTACTGTACATGTCTTGGTGTTTTCCTGATAAAAGGGACAAAAGGGAGCGTACTGAAGAAGAATAGACAGGAAAAAAATAAAGAGCTTCGTCAAGAAATATTTCAATTCGTCAACACTTTTATTCTGAAATACAAATAAATCTGAGCTTGAAATGTTAAATTCCTAATGCGCTCTAGGCGCTAAATCAGCTGAGTAAAAGTGACAAAGCTAAACACAAAGTCCGACTGCCTGTTTTGATGCCGTAATGATATCGCTGTCGATCGCTTTAACCCATGCCCTATTTTGCCTCTGCCTTTTGTTTGTGCCCTTTCTTTCCGTCTTAGAGAGGAGGGTCGTATTATATAGAGAACAATGGAGCCCCTCTGTGCCAATTAGCACCAATTAGAAGAACATACAGACTGTGTCAAAACAGGAGACGCCCCAACTGTTCCCTATGCCTTTGACCTGTGTGTGTGTGGGGGGGGTGGGGGGATTTATACAAGAGACCCCAATACAACGCCACTCAACTGCGTGCTGTGTACTAAAGCCGAGAGTGGGAGGGAGTGGGGTGTTTGTGGTATATAGCCTGATGGCAACATGGATCTTGTTGTAAAGACAGGCAGTGTTTGGTTTGAGGGGACCCTATTGAGGAGTGAAAGGGGAACAAAGAGGAGACACACTCCTCCTCAAAGCACTAATGATGACCTGCAGCAGAGGGGTCACACTACAATGAGCCAGAGAGCAAAAAGCCCCGAGCGGCAGCAACATGTTGCATGTGACAACGCCACCGAAAAGGCTAGAGAGGACTGGAGATTTGGGCAAAGAGTTGATTGGGTTAATAGTATAATAAGAAACATAAGCCAGATGGAAATTTTGAATTAGATTTGACTGAGCTGGAGACCAGAATGCTTAGCTCTCAAAAAGTGCATCATCATCATCATCCTGTTCTCGATTTATACATTTCTTTGATTTCCATTTCTGCTGGCGCCCTCATCTATGAGGTAGGTAACAGGTAGCTGCATCCATGAGGGTTTAGCGTGTCCTAACTAGACCTGGATCAAAGATTATCTGTCTGAGAGCAGCAGAAACAGGGGATCTGATAAGAAAAGGACAAACAGAGCAAGAGTGTGACTGATCACTTCTGTTTGGAAGAGAGGAAGAAAAAAAAATAGAAATAAAAATGACAAAACAGTCTGCTGCTTTTTCACACTACTCCCATTTGACTCAACTTCTCAAGCTACAGTGCATTTTCCTGCAAATGTGGGGTTTATTACAGCTAAATGTGCATGCCGCCTGTCCCATAAAGCATGCTGATTTAACGACTCCTTGCTTAAGGCTGTGTCACTTACCATCTTCCGGATGGTCTCTGTGTTTTTCGTGATATGAATCTTGCGGTATTTGGGACTGTCTAGCTGCCTGTAAAAGACAAAAAGTAGGAAATGAAATGACGGTGAATCAATTAGGAGAGGCCTTCAAATACAGTTACACACAGGCATGCTGATACGGTGAGACATCCACAAATACTGCAGGGCCGTCCCTTTTTTTTTTTTTGCTTGTCACCAAAGCAGAACAAGCTCCAACACACACACACACACACTTACATATATATATTAAAAAAAAACACACACACACAACATTATCTATGGAGGGTGATGGAACAGCCTGCATCAAAGCTTCAAAAGAACCACTTAATTAAGCTTCATGTCCTTAAGGAGCTTACAAATTAACTTGTTTTCAATATTATAAGTCCGGGCTCATTTTCAGCTCTCAGTTTAAGCCTCCTTCTGAATTCAAATAAACAGAGAGCATTTGTGTTAGAAATTAAAAAGGCTCAGTAGAAAGTGAATCAAAATCATCCTATTAAAAAAAAGAAAGAAGAGAAAATAGCCCAGTCCCTGAAAATAAAAAGACACCTAGCATTTTACACATTCATTTCCCCTATTTTACAAATCAGGATTGGAAATAGGACCTCTTTTTTTGGAGTTCAGACCCCTCAGGATGGCTTCAAGCTGAGCGAGAGAACTTCACTGGATTCCTAATTAACATTCAGCCTCTGTCTCGTGCGTCTCTAGGACATTTGGTAGCGAGCGTTTACAGTCTCATCCAGGATGTGCACAAAATTCTATTAACACTGCGGTTAATGACAAAAAAAAAAAAAACTAACTTTGTGATAGGGAAGCTGCAGTCTGCATCATGAGGTCAGTGCACAGTAGGTGGATGCAGAGGAAATTATTAAAAAAAAAAAAAAAATACCTGCATGGTTTAGGCCCAATTTGTGTCTGTGCTTATAAGATACCACTGAATATTAGGAGACTGAAAAAGCGGATCTGTTAATTTTAGAGACATTAAATATGCATCATTTTTCCATCTTCTGTTGCAGTTTTTAAGCTTGAAAATTCACACTAGAATTAACAGATTTTATTTGGGGGGAAAAAAAGTGAAAACATATGACAAAATGAAAGTGTTTTTATAAATACATATATATAAAATTCTCAGCCCAAGAAGATGTAAAATAAAATTAAAAAAAAAAAAAAGCACTGGACAAGAAAATAACCACATTTAAAATAAAAAATCAAATCTGCAACACTAAACTGAGAGCTGATCTGTTGTATTTTTATAAGCTTTAACCTTAAAGTAAATTACTAATATTGGTTGCTAATATAAACCATGTGTGTTAAACTGTTTCACATGCTGATGTGTACAGCTGATGAGAATTACACCACAGCAAACACAGCTATTAACCCACTTTTCACAGGCAGCTGAGGAGGCCGCTGCTCTTACGCCTTAAAATATGTTGGTTTTTTTTCCCCTCCAAATTTCAAATAAGAAAAAAAAAACCAAGCTACTACCACAATCTCTGAAGTACAAACATTTAAGGCTGCACACAGGCTGGTTCATGTGATGACATTAAAACCCAAACAGAGCATCCTTTGGGATTCTGTGCAGAGCTTTATTCAGTTACAATCCATAGCTGAATCCAGTTTATCCTGTCATAGATGTTTATTTAAAATTACCAACACAGACACCAAAAGTGAGGGTTTTTAAAGGTGCAAACACATCACTGCAGTCTGCATGCATTATGAATATTAAAGCTAAATCTGACACAAAAGCTGAATGAAATCTAGTTGTTGCATTGATGGAATAGATGAAACTTAGTTAAACCCCTCTGCAGGCTGCTTCCCCTCTATGATGAGTTCAGAGTTGATACCCATCTTCCTCTCCTCATCCTCCTCATCCTCCACCACATCAGTGAACACATTACTCACATCGTGGTTGTTGCTGTTTGGGCTGCTCTCCGACTCGTGGACCAGAGAGGACTTGATGTCTGCCAGGTCTCCTTCCTCCTCCGAGTGACTGAGCTCGGCGAAGATCTGCTCCTTCTGCGGGTCTCCCTCGTCTTTGAACGGGATCATTTCGTCCGTGGCGCAAAGCTCCGGGTCTCCGCCGCCGCCTGATAACTGTGGCATTTTGTTGTTTTTAATGTGTCTGCTTCAGCGCAAAAACGGAAGACAACACACCCCTGAAGAGTCTCAAAGTATATTAAAAAATAAAACAAAACAAAACAGGGAAGTCCGGCTCAAATCCCCCCCCGAAAACGAGTAAGAAACGTCCCCACTCGTGAGCCGGAGCGTCGACCGTGAGTCACAGGGAAACACGCCGCCGGTGTGTTTTCACTGAAGCAACAGGAGGAGTGTGTTCCTGAAACCAAACAAAACAAAAAGGAAAAACAAAACGACCCGAAGAACTACAGATGTAAAGGGTCAGAATGAAAATGTGGAGCACGCCTCAATGTCATGAGGAAAAAAAGAAAAGGGGAGACAAACCACGAGTTAAAACCTCATCACTAGTCAGTCAACACACGACGGCGGATATGGTCCAGTCAAATGTCTGAGCAGAATTAAACAAAAAAGTGCATTAAAAATGAGAATACTTCCTCGGTGGTCCAGTGAACTGAAGTTTTAAGAAAGTAGAGTGAGAAAACAAAAAAAATTAAATAAAAAAAGAGGAAAAAAACGCCGTGTGGATGCGGATAACTGGATGGATGTTCAAGTGGAAGTAACACAGTTTTAACACTTAATAAAAACAAGACAAGAAAACCGCTTTCATGCGTAAAAATACATCCTCAAAGATGGTCGTCTGAGGAGGGATAAAAGCAAAAGTCATAAAACAAACAATCAAAAAACAGATATAGAGGGAAAAACGCCGCGGACCGACTTCCCACTGCTCCCGCACCGCTTCCACAGTGTAAAGTAACCAGTGTGTGTATGTGTGTGTTGGTAATGTAGCCTTCTCTCTTCTTCCCCTCCTCCTCCTCCTCCTCCTCTTTTTCTCTCTCAGTCACTGGGAGGAAGGAGAGATGAAAGGGAAGCCGAGGCTCTGATTGACACCGCACCGATTGACACTCCTCCTGAGAGAGAGATTTTATACACAGCTCACAACAAATGGGAAGAAGAAGAAGAAGAAGAAGAAGAAGAAGAAGAAGAAGAAGAAGAAGAAGAAGAAGAAGAAGAAGAAGAAGAAGAGAGTCTTAAAACACTTCTAATAGTTTAAAAAAAAAGTACCTGTAGGGGGAAAAAAATATTAAGACGAGAAAATGAATTTAAAGAATACATGTAAAAACGTTATTTTCAGAAGAAATCTATTGAGGCAAGAACACGTAAAATAATTTGGTTCATTTTCCATATGTGAAAAACGTAATCAGTCTCATATGTTTATTTATGTAGGCCTATACATCACTGAAGAGGGGGTGTGTCCGGTTGTTTTAGTGCCAAGAAAATAGCATTCAGTAAAAAAAAATTATATATATATATATATATATATATATTCTATTTTGCCTGGGTATGAGCCATAGATGGTAATTGGTTAATTGGTTTAATGGAAAGATAGTTTTTGATTTTTTGATTTTTTTTTTAAATGATGATGAAGTAGACACAGATAAGAACAAGGACACATATTATTAATAAGTAACTGAATTTACTTGTTTATATGGGAGGGAAAAGGTTGGTCAAACATAAAACGTGTGTAGGAAAAGTAGAATTGGCTACTAAGAGAAATTCATGAGAAAAGACAAAAAAAAAGAACACACAAAAAACACACACACAGTGACTTTCTGTGTATCAGAGCAGTGAGGGATTGCGTGAGAATCAAAGTTGGGATGGGGAGGCAGATCTTTATAAAGCGCGGAGGTGGGGTTAGCGGGGCGGAGCCGCGGCTCCCTTTGATCTTGCGGCGCCTGGCTCTTTCATCCTCGACTCCCCCCGCCCGTTTCCCCCCACCCTCCCTTTCCTCCGTCTCTATGCCTCTCTCTCTCTCTCTCTCTCTCTCTCTCTCTCTCTCCCCCTCCTCCTCTTCCCCCCTTCCCCTCCTTCTCTCCCTCTCCTTTGTATGACTAAATTTGGTCCGAGCGTGGAGTCGGGCCAACATTTCCACGTGTGCGTTCATCCCAGCTGAGAGAGAGAGAGAGAGAGAGAGAGAGAGAGAGAGAGAGAGAGAGAGAGAGAGAGAGAGAGAGAGAGAGAGA
>JAQQZY010000001.1:833934-848204 GCA_030068375.1 Ostorhinchus rueppellii
GAGAGCGAGAGAGAGAGAGAGAGAGAGAGAGAGAGAGAGAGAGAGAGAGAGAGAGAAGGGGTTCTCTTCCGGGTAAGGAGACAGCGAAAAAAAAAATAAATAAAAAAAAAAGATGAAAGGCTTTGGGGTTTTGGATTCATCAGAGCCCAGACTGGCTGCATTCCAGAGTATAGCGGAAAGCGCGCGCACCCACACACGCCCCGCAAACACTTACGCGAGCATGCAGCACGCGCGCGTACATGCACGACAGGGCGCACTGAAGACGAGAGAGTTAATTAGAAAGATTTCACACAGGCGTACCCGAACAACCAAACATTTCATTAAAAAACCCTTTAACATTATATTTCTTGTTTCCAGCCAAAAAAAAAGAAGAAAAAGAAGGGAAAAAACTGGAAACAAGGAATAAAATCTGGCTGTTTTCCTTCACATTAAAACTGCCGGTTCTACTTAATTACAGTAGTTCTTTAATTTAATTATCCGCCATTTTTTTCTCTGGCACAGTTTGAAATGATGCTACCTACCTCCACCACCCTAAAACCACGCTAAAAGGAACAACCTCTTTTTCCTTAAATATATTTATTTCCGTGTCTTTTCAGCATTCACCTTGGTTATGGTTAAAATCATAAAATTAGAAAAAAGGGGGGAATCAGGAAATAAAACGATTTCTGGTTGCACACAGGCCTGTTAAGATGCTAAAAAGAGTCAGGCCTTCAGGGCCTTAGGTAAGAAGTGATGAGTTCCAAACCGAGAAAAATAAATGGCTTAAATAAATCACAGATCTATGCTTCATGTTGTGGTTCTGCCTTTGGATTATTCTTGTATATTATAACAAATAAGTCAAACACACATTTTAAACATTCTTCAGTATTGCAATATTGTGTGTGATTTCATCAACACTGAATAAATGGGTTTGAGGACCCTAGGCCCCTTTTCAAAAGCTAAAAAAAAACAGCTTTCAATTGTTCTATAATTTTATGATCTTAATGATCACTGCCATCAAACATATTATCATCTGTCACAGAAAATGATGCACTAGTCTTGGCTGAGGTGTACAACACCCCAACTTAAACAATTTGGTTAAAGAAAAACGATTCTAATATCAGTGACTTTTACACTGCAGTACTAATTGAAATATGCATTATTTCTTATTATTTATTGTAGCACATTTGTCTGACAAGAAAATTGACATCTTTAAAGAGCAAATGATCATAATATTACATACTGTAGTCTTTTGTCTTTCACAATAGGAATTGTACTCCTTCATGCACAGCCCATAAAAATCAAATATCTCCTTTGTGTTTTACAGATGCTTAATATTTTGCATGAAATACATAAATATTAGATCAGGGGGGAAATGGGGGAGAGATTCTTATTTCATTGTCATTATACATTTGCAAACATATGGAAGTATTAAAACACATTGATTCATCAAGATGCATACATGTATTTTAGGACTGAGCAAATAAATACTGTAATATAATAAGCAAAAACCCATAAATTATATATATATATATATATATATAAGAATAAGGAGCTTAAACTGTACAAAAACAATTTTCATGATGAAAAACATTAAACTAACAGAACAAAACACCCTATTAATGTCTATTTTCATATGTAAGCATCGAGGCATTATCAGACAAAACAACAGACGTTATTAAAATTAATATACCAATTCTGTTGATGCAGATATGATGCAGATATGCTGACTAAAAGCTCAAAGGGCAATATATGACTTTAAATTCTGGTCTTGCAAAGGAAACCTAGAGTTAGTGGAAGTCTTGGGTGAGTGAGAGATTCATTATTTAATGCCCTCTGCTGCATGATGAGACCACCACAGAGCAGTCCACCTCCCTGATTAGAAGGTCTGTGCGGAGAGGTCATCCGCTTGCTACACTGTGGTACATGTGCACATTTAGATATATATAGGTTTTGTTGGGTTTTTTTTAAATTGCCTTTCTCATTCTTTTTGAATATGATTTGGAGGATGAAAAAAACTGTAATAAGCCGGCCTCAATGAGGATGGGACTTTGTTTGCTGTGTAATGATTCTAGTTTAGCGACTTGATGACAAGGCAACCAACGACAGCCTCTCTAATGAAGCCGCTGTCAGAACCACCTTACACACTTTCTCCTGACATCAAAATACATTATACTCTGGCAAGCCTCTGTGTATTGCAGCCCTGCTTGTTAAAATAACCAGGAAAGTTGGGGTGGAGAGAAAAGAGAGAGGAGGAAAAAAAAAAACCCACAGAGCTACATTAGCATTTCTCTCCTAATGAGTTCATAAGAGTGACCCCTCTGGATCTCACATGAAAAGAAAGATTTCCTGCTGCGCTGTGACCTGAATTCAGTTGTCTCTCACTTTAGATACTACATTTTGCATGTTATATAAGGAAGGAATATACCAATACACACAGCATAATTTACCAGTAATGGATTTCAATTCCATAGCTGCTGAAAGACTGGTAATCACACTGGAAATGGCAAATAAATTAATAAATTTGTAATAATTAATCATCCTAATAATACAGTGAGATGCAGAACATAATGCATATTTAATATAGTTTGATAAATGATGATTTCCACTCATATAAAGTTGTAGAACATATCTGTTTAGCAGACAGTGTGAACTGTGTCAAACAAAATGCTTTTTGTTGGAACAACATTCAGTCAAGGTCCTCTTTAGATCTATTATTGTCTCATCTTTTATCTGTTCTATTTTCATTGCAATGCATAATACTTCAAACAGAAATTACCCTAATTATCTGCAGTTCGCTCTTTGTGCTATGTGTGTATGTGTGTGTGCGTCAGTCTGTTCGGTTTGATTATTTGTCGATATCACTTCCTCCGAGTTCATTCAGGTGTGTTTAGTGGTGAAATCACTCCTCTGTTGTGTCTTTCCACCTGCTAGTCATTCATAACAACTTCCTTGATGTAAAAAAAAAATTATAGCTGTACGTCGCCGTCATCTCCAAGAAAACGACAGGAAACAAACATGAAATTACGATGAAAAGATGAGTGGAGTGTGCAATTAAAGCTGGAAAAAGACACAGTTTATCAAAGGTGCAAATCAAAAACAGGGGAGGTCTGAGGTGAATGATTATTATTGCTGCTCTTTGATTGGCAGAAGATGAGTCACCCTCTCAAGGGGAGGAAAGTGTCTTGGGGGTAAGGTGAGGGAAGAGAGAGATGCAGACGTGTGATCTGTTGATTTACAGTGACACACTGTCATTAAAAAGAAATTATCTCCTTGATGGAAAAGGAGGGGAATTTGTCACGCTCTGTATATATTTTTCTTAATTTAGAAAGTAGAGGCTCGGTGCAAAAGCAGGAAGTTTATGGAAAGAAAGCAAGACAGAATGTAGGCATGGTAACAGACGTGTGTGAAACAATGAAAACCAGTACATTTGAATAATTGAAAAACAAGTTTCCTCAGGAGGATCCGCTCCTACGCACACTGTATTACCAAAGCTAATCAGCAGACTGATCTATTGTCTTACTCGCAGAGATAAAGAATGATTCACGCCAAATGGCACCTGACTCCACCCTTCTATCCTCACCAGTCAGTGATGCTGACAGAAAAGAGAGAACCCCTGAGTAAGCTTCACAGTGAGAGAGGGAGAGTTACAGATCACTTTTCTACTGAGGCTTGGCTCACTCTCACAGGCAAAACGGTATTAACTTACATTCTCCAAGCTTCAAAAACCTGAGTGCTTGCATGCCGCCGTGATCTCCTGACAACACTGGACCAACACGCACATGCATAGACACAACTTCTGTTCGGTCTCTGACATTACTCACTGTCTCAACGCACACCACGTCCACATTATGCACTGATTCTTGTAGGTGCTGGCTCACTCCAGCCAAAAGAAAAATCCTGCGGGGTATATAATATCATGACAGGCAGCCTCTGCTCTGTGTGTGTGTGTGTGTGTGTGTGTGTGTGTGTGTGTGTGTGTGTGTGTGTGTGTGTGTGTGTGTGTGTGTGTGCAGCCCTGTCCCGCTGTCACTCCTGAAGACTAATGGGCAGATTAACACTTGGCTGACCCAGGTGCCTTGAGGGAAACTGATGGTGTGGGTGTTTACCTACAAACTTCACCCAGCTGTGACGGCCACCTTCTCTGCAGCGGACTTTCAGTTCACAGTAGAAATCTGCTGAGCTTGTCTCCTGGCACCATGGCCTTCTATTGTTGATAGGGGCTAGTTTTTTTTTTTTTTGTTTTTTTTTTTTAACTCTGTATGTGCTGCATGAAATTACTTCATCTTTATTCAGTGATGGACCCAAACTAAATATATTTACTTAAGTGCAATTTTGAGGTGTTTGTGCTTTCTACGTTTATGCTACTTAATACTTCCCAGAGGCACATATTAGACTTTCTAATCCAACACAGCAGCTTTTATAATACAACACATTCTTCAAGATTAAACCAGTGATTTCTACCTTTTTTTTTTTTTTTTTTGGCTTCTGATGTTGAACAAAAATGGTGTCATCATATTTCAGATGTTCACAGTTCCTATGAATGATGATGATTTTTTCCCTGTAAATTTTTAAGTCTCACCAAAACTCAAAGACAAAATACTGAAAACAGTTTTGTGTGGAAGTATTTCTTCTTCTTCCTCCTCTTCTTTTCTTCTTCCTCTGCTTCTTTTCTTCCTCTTCTTCTTACTTTTCTTTTCTTCTTCTTCCTCTGCATTTTTTTTTCTTATTCCTCCTCTTCTTTTCTTCCTCTTCTTCTTCCTTTTCTTTTCTTCTTCATCTGTGTCCATCAGTAACATGCTGTTTTAATGCTGATACTTCACTACTGGTGATCTATTGATGAATATTATCGACAGTATTAACGTATCAGTCAAACGAACGAAAGTTGTATTTTTACTTCAACAGATTACTCCCATTTTACTGCTTATACTAGTAAGTCTATTGTTACAAGTATATACATATGCATGTACTTTAGTACTTTTGCACTCGTAAACTCTAAACAGACACCACCTATTGATGAGAAGTCCAGGAAAACACCATTCTCCTGCAGTTTGTCTCGCTCCTCTGAGTGAAAGTATCGAGGTGTTTCCTTCAGTTACGCTGTGAGAAAGGGCAAGGCCCCGACTGGTGTAATTGATCAGGTTAGAGAAGCATGACAAAGCTCTCCTTTTATCACACAGGCCCTTCAAATTGTCTAAAAATGTCTCCAAGCTTCGCTACCAGCCGCCCTCCACTGTCCTCTACTATGTTGTGCTCTGTGCTTCAGATCCAAAAGGGAAGTGGTCCAGTCCTCCCAGCACACATAGCTGCTCCTTTCATCCCACTGTGTTATTGGAGAAAGCATTGAGCATTGCGTCAGGCCCCGCTGTGTCAGGGTCAGGGGTCAGAGCTGACCTGCTAAGAGGTCAGGGGGCCCCCATCCAGTCTGTAATCAAGCACACAGCACACCTCGCTGACCCCACTCCTGTGTGTATCCCCATCGCCCAGACTCGGCCCGCCTCAGCTGCCTGAGATCAAACAGGTAGCGGCAGTACCTCTGGCCTTGTGTTATCAGCCTGGGTGTCTCATCACATCAACACGCAGGGCTAAACAGTAAACACAGCCAGCCTGCTTTGACTCACTCTGTGTGTGTTTGTGTGCACAGGCCTGTGTGGATATCTGCGTGGAACGTGTGCTTAAAGGTTACTGCAGGATGCTATCTAGATTTTATCAAGTCGGATTTTCATGTCAAATTTGCTCATCAATAATGGTTAGCGCTTAAGATATTCGTGCTTCATTTGATTTAAGATCAAATATGCTGCATGAACAAAGCAAACAGCTGCGGCAAACAATGTTCTTTGTTTTACACAAATATTCATTATTTCTCTTTCTTGAGGTACAGGAAACTTACGGCCTGCGTTAATTATATTTTTCACTCAAATGATAGTCAATATTTTTATGCCCACGTCGGCCCAAATGATCCTAAAAAGAGTCACTGAAAGGGGAAGAACACATCGAGAATTACCACTCAAGTTTCAAGGCTTTTGTTTGATGCTGTGTTTGTAACTATAGTTTAAAATGATGCACATTTGATTTCATTCATTTTCACTATGTCTACATACACATATTAGGCTATTATTCCAAATGTGTCAATACTCTGGTCAGGTAAACAGCATTTTGTGTTTGGATATTCCAAATTTGGTAGCATTTTCTACCTCAGATGTGAGATATGCTGATATTCAGGGGCAGATCTAAAGAGGGGTAGCTCCCTCCCACTGTGGAGCTTTGCCTCCCCTGCTGCTCTCCTATCTACTGTGTTCTTGAAAATGTAATTCTAAAAACAACCATTATGTCCACAAATTGCTTAAACAGTGTTTTATTCATCTTCTCGACTATATCTTAGAGGCTTGTATTGTAGAACTTTTACCTGGAGTGCAATATTTTCATTTTCCTATTAATACTTGTACTTTTTTCTTTTTTTCTTACGGTTTTCTTAGTCTTGTTGGTGTGCATTCAGAGCACATGTGTAATATGTCGATGCTGTACATGGCACCATGTAACATTAACACTTATTATTAATCAGTTAATGCAGGAATTATGAAAATCTTAGTCAAGTTTTTTGTCCTTAGTGTTTTTATTCTTCTTTAGGCATGAAAAAAAATAACATGATTGACATTTTTTTGAATGAAACTATTTTTATGGAGTTACAAAAATGTCCACTCATTTCTACACCTCACGTTTAATTTTTGAAACAATATCAGAAAGTGATATACTTGAATATTTTTAATGCAGCTAATCTGATGTTTTCTCTCATTTTTGCATACTCTACTTCTACTCTCATACTAGTTATGATTCACTTCATGGAGATAATATGCAAAAAGAACCCTGTTAATTACAGTCTAAAAACAACTAGCACTTGATTTACACTCAAACATGTTACTGTAGATCAGGTTCATGTAGAACAGCAAAGTGACAGTAATGGTGTGAATGACAGTGTGTGAGGTCAGACTGTGTTGGCTGATATGGAACTAAAACAACAAAACCTGTGAATATAGAAGAAAACAGCTGCAGAATAGATGTCCACTGTAGTGACCAGTATGCATCAAAGGATTAACATGAATTTCTGTGAATCTTTTGTTGAATTAATTTACATACACAGCATATGGCATTTCATGTACTGTATTCCCATGCCACTGGGAAGAACCCAAACCGCCCAATATAAATTTTTCTTAATGAATGTGAATGTGAGAGCAAATGAACAATGAATCAATAATGTAAAGCACTCTGGGTGCCTTGAAAAGCACTATAGAAATCTAATTCATTATATTTATTGTTATTGATCCATCTACCACTTCTGATATAATTTGGGTTTTAAGAGCATTCTTCAGGCATATCTAATTTGTGTTTGGAATATGGATCTGGAACAGGGCTTTTGCCACAGTTTTATGGTCTGCTCTGTGTGGTAAAAAACAAACCACCACCTGGTAAGGCTGATGTAGAGGCACACGCCCAAAGGAAAAGCCCATTCGTCTGATCAGAAGAAGATACACACCTACAAGATATCATGTATTTTTTGGATATGCACATATATCAAAACACAAATGGAGCTGAAGGAACGACAGAGGGAGAATGTGTTCATGTGGTTGATGGAACATTGGATCCTTTTTGTGCTGCAATAAACCACAATGTCACACACACACACATAAAAATCCCTCTGTTTTTTAACTGGAGCATGCACGACGCTATGTGAATAGGAATATTGTTAGAATATTCATTTTCACTGGTTGTGTAACCTGCTTAGTAGAAATGTTTTTAGACATTTACAACTATTCAGCGTCACTCATTGATTTCTAAGGCCTGAGTGGAAGTGGCGTAGCATAGTCAATGTGAGTAATATTTAACCAGGTTGGTAGCTGATTTCCTGCATGTACCATCTTGCACCATGAGGATATTAACTGTTAAAACCACTGGAGTGTGGTACTTACCCGTGCTGATTGATTTCTTCTCTCACAGAGGAAAAGTCCACAATTCCCTGGAGCTGTTACTAGAGAGGAAAGCATTTCCAGACACAGGCACATGCTGCCAATTTGACAGGTTTAGTTAGGCACCTTGGCTCCGCTCCTTTGTTGTATTTAAAAAGCATCAGATGAGAGTTTTTTTTAGGCGGGCTATGTTTGACTCTGTTTCAGAGTAGGAAAACAACAAATTTCTTTCTTTTGTCTGAGGGTTTCCTCCCCCCCTGCACACACACACACACACATACACACACGTCTCCCAACATGAAGATATCGTTGCAAATGAGTCATTTCTTCTTCTTGGCAGACCTCAGGCAAAGCAGAAAAAAGGATAGCCATGCTCTTGAGGAGACAGAAGTGATTTACTTATTCTGTCACTGGTTTTAATTACTTCTGATAAAAGCGACGATAGTTACCAATACACACACACAAACACAAACATGAATATTTGGATTTGTTTGCAGAAAAAAAAAAAAAGATTTAAAAAAAATGAGGTTTATGTTTATGCGTACAGATGACTTCATGTGTTGGTAAATGCATGTGTTATTGTTCATGTCGGCCTGGGAGAGGAGATCAAAGACAGTCCCAGTTTCTCTGTGACTGGCCTTCATTTCGGAGCTGACTCTAAAACTGGAAATGTCATATTTTTCCTTCCCACTTCCTTCGAGCTCCAACACAGTGTAGCAGGTAATGCTTCCAAAGTACAATGTATAGGGTGTCAGGGAGGCTTTAAAGTCTAATATAACACTGCAGACTGTTTTGTCTCTCATTGCTAATTTAATTGCAGCCAAAATATGTGGCCAGGAGAGCGTTTGAACTCTTGGCCTCAGTCTCGCCCAAGTCACAACCCAATTTAACCAAAATTGAAACAGTAAAATCCCAGAGGATGTATAGTAAAGCGGCTGTGCCAGAATCCTTGTTGCCCAGCCTCACCCTGCCATCTGCTTCATAAAAAGTAGTCACGAAAGGCCTGCCAGAGTGAGACTCCGTGCCACCACACCTTAAGGAAAATCGACAGCCTAAATAAAGAGCGCAGAACATTTATGCTAGTTTTCCAGATTTCCTTAAATATAAGCAGGGTGTGGTGACCTACTGCCCTGCTGATTTTTTCAGGATCTTAATGTCATCTGCCCTCCCTGACACTCACAAACAAACCTCCCTGTTGTGTGCATCTGTTTTCACCTCCATCAGCAGCACCAAAACCTAGAGATGTGCATTTCAGAATGGCACCAAAACAACAGAAGTGTAGACGTTAGTGGGTGAAAAAGATCAGATACAGATTTAAGAGAAGCCAGTCCTCCAGAAACCACTCAAAATGTTCAGAAATTTCCATTGACAGGAATCCCTCCCACCACACATAAAACATGTGAATGTTTCCTCTCTTTGTAGAATGCCACTGGTCCAGGTTCAGACTTAAAAGACATTCCTAACCTTTTTATCGAGCCTTTGAGTCCTATTTTTTTATTTTTTATTTTATATATATATATATATATCTTTTCTTGCTTTAATCCAAGAAATTCAAAGGCCATTCGAATGTAATGCGAATTCCCTGGGTCAGTGATAAAACAACTGATATGAAAAAGTCTAGTTCCTCAACAAACTTTAACAATAGGCCCTTTTCCACTGCACGAAGTCATGCAGGAACTTTTAGCATTACCCAGAACTTTGAAAAACCCCGGTGTGTTTCCACCTAAATTACCAGGTGAATATCTTTCCCTCAGCCCCAAACTTTCTCCGAAAAAGTTCCTGGTAGGGAAGCAGTACTTTTCCGATCACTTAGAGAATCTTGATTGGTGTACTGTATTTGCAGAGTTTCAGATTCCATTCACCCACCACAAAGTCACTGTGCAGCAGTAAACTTTGTTTTGTTTATTTCATTCCCGCAAACTTCATCTTTTTTTTTTTCATTTGGAAAATGGACCTAAAGAGAAGGTACGACAACTGGACGGATGACGAGGTCCACGCTCTAGGACAGGGGTGGGCAATCCTGGTCTGCATGTTTTAGATGTGTCCCTCTTCCAACACACCTGATTCAAATGATGAGCGTATCATCAAGCTCTGCAGAAGCCTGATAACGACTGTCAGGTGTGCTGGAAGAGGGAAATATCTAAAACATGCAGGATGCTGGCTCTTGAGGATCAGGATTGTCCACCGCTGCTCTAGGATATTTGTGGAGGAGGAAATTCAGAGGGACTTCGAATGGATGATATGAAACGAACAAGTTTATGTAGAATTAGCCAACAAGCTGGCGGAGCTAAACTAAAGAACCACAACGGTCACAGTGGATCTGACCTCCCAACTGGAACCTGGAACTTTGGGGTGGAAAAGCAAAGCACACAGATTACCAGGAATTATTTTACCCAGGTAAATATGTTCCTGCTTCCTGTTGGTTTGGTGGAAAAGAGGCTAATAAAAGGGTATCTTTGCAGTGCACATAAAAGCATATTATGGGAGTCATTTGCAGGCATGTACCTTCTATAGTTTCTGCAAAACACAAGCCTTTTCGAACACAAGCCTGTTCACACAACTGGACTTTAGCAACTGGAATTTGGGGAAACATGCTGGCCCACTTCTTCCAACTTGGCCAAGGCCTTAATCGTTCCATGCTTTATCCGGGCCATTGTTGCACTCATACTAGGCACAAAGTCCGGAATTTGAAGCCAAGTGGACCTAGATCCGGATCTAGGCCCGAGTGTGAGTGAGCCCTTAAACGCTACATGGTGTGTTTATCCTGTAACATTCAATAAGGGAGACATTTGCTGTAGCTTCAAGGCTATCTCATGATTTTTGATATGAGCACTGCTGCTGTTGACCCTTTGATCCTCATCATGCAGAGTTTCAGTGGAATTACTCAAGGAAAAGCCAAAAGAGGAGCAAAACTATTTTTTATGATCCCCAGAAAGAAACCCAATCTTCTGTATTGTTTCTGCAGTGAAGTCAAATGTTCTCTCTCGCCAAGCTGGATGAATGGAGACGTTTTTATTAGTCATAGACAGCAGCCAATATTGTAAATGTGCTGGACAGTCTTGGCAACCCAGCATGTGTATTGAAGCGGTGAATATGTGTTTTAGGCACCCAGAGTGCAGCTTGGCTTCGGCGTATTAGCAGATCAGGCCAGATGCTCAGTGTGATCTGTCATAGGGGATCGGGATCGGGATCACAGTGGGAGAAAATCAAACTAATCTTATTCCAGTACAACATCACACAAACGTTTCTACTCAATGATAACAGAAATCACTGAATGAGGGGAGCAAACAAAAGGAAACTATGTGTATTGTGGTTGTTTGATGAAAAGAGAATGATGGGTGGGGATTTCTTTGTTCTGGCAATTAAGATGAAATGTGATGATTTCTGAGACAAAAACATCTCTTCACCAGACACCGTCATCGGGACTCGGAGTGAAATTCTCCTGAAGAGTCCAATTAAAACATACCTTTTTAATGTATAATTAAAACTGGTTAATATATAATATAACTGCTTGGCTGAGAATTATTTTTAATAATTCATTTTCTAACTGATAAGTTTGATCCTCTGACAAACTAAAGTGATTTAAAAAGGTTAAAAGAAAAGGAGCAGAGATTTTTTGTTTTGTTTTGTTTTGTTTTACTTGATTCTTGGGTTTTTACTTATGGTGGACAGTTACATGTGTAAAATTACCTTCTTGTTTGTACGTCTCATAGAATATCAAGCTAAATTTATCTTGGAAAAGCATCAACACATAAATACACATAACTATGAGTGGACATCCTAAAAAAAAAAAAAAAAAAAGCGTAGTAAGAGATAAAACTGCCCCCTCTGTTTTGAGCAGATGACAGAGGCATATATTATCCGTGCATATTATCTTCACTAATCATGCTATTTGTGAGCCTGATTGCAGTGTTGCTTAAGTCGGGGTGAGCAGGGGGCTCCTTTGTGTCGGAGCTAATGATGTCCCTTTGTGATGGGGTTGGGTGCGAGGGTTGAAGACACTGGTATAGACTCGGAAGAGCTGCAGTGTGGGTCTTAGTGTGACTGGCAGCTGCAGTAATCCGCCTTTTGTGTCTTCAACAGGGCCCCACTGAGCTCCCCTGACAGGATGTTCCCGACTCCACCAGACAGCCCAGATGGGCCGAGTGACGGAGAGGAAGAGAAGGAGGGAGGATGATCGAAAAGCATGGAGATAGAGAGAGAGAAGTAAGAAAGTCAAAAAGAGGAGAGGAGAAAGAGATGAAGGTCAGGATCATTGATGTGGTCTGGAAGGAGAAAGCGCTCAGGGAGGGGAAGGTCCGATCCTGAACGCTTCATGACAGCTCTGACATGAAGACAAACTGGGCTCAGTGGCTGTGGATCAGAGCTGGTTTGTTCACCCAACTTTTGTTTTTTGTTCCTTTGTGGTCACCCTGAAGCGTGCCTGAGTAAGCCATCTGATTGGCGGAGGTATTCTGGGCACACAACAGCTCAAATTCATGATTGCACACCAGTACAACAATGCTCCCTCACACAAAACAGTGTTTATTTGTACAGAGCGGCCTTGTCGTGGCATCTGGCAGGACTGGAAGTTTTTTTTTTTTTTTTGGATGTTGTTACTGTTTGTGGTTTATGTCTAATCTCATTACTCTCAGTAATGTGGCATGTGGGTTTTTCTCTCCTCAGCATGCGTAATCTCAGTCAAGACTCACACGGTACACGCTGGTTACACTTTTCACGTCAGCTATGACCACATCCTCCTCTACAACGTCACAAAATGGGGTTTCATTCACATAGTCATGTTTCAGAGAAAATACAGTAGTGGAAAATACACATTATATCCTGATACACAAATGAATTAAGAAACACTGTTTGTGATGGACTTGTGAATTTAGGGGGGTAGGGACTTTTTTTTTTAAATGTCATTATCATTCGGAAATGCTATGACATTGATTGTTTGAGTAAGAGTAGATATTTATGTGTTGAATATAAACTGTAAGTTCCAGTTGCATATATTTAGCACTTTTATCACATTTATTTATTTTTTTCACTTAAGTTTTTTATTGACATTTTCAAAACACATAATTAATAGAAACGACAAAAAAAAAAAAAAAAACTTACTTGGGTACACTACACTGCATTCACATTATTCAGTCCTTCCATCATTCTGGGTTCTGTAATCAGTCCATTTATTCCATTTTTTCTCCATTTGTGCTTCTTGTAGTCACAGTTTGTGAGTTATTTTTTCCATTGTATATATTCCTTCAATAATTGTGATCCATTGGTCCTTTGTTGGTGGTTCTGTCTTTGCCCAGTTTCTTGGAACAACTTTTTTGCAAGCCACTAAAAGTACCTTAACTAAGTACATCATTCCCCACTATTCACCTTATTCTGCCCCTTTTAACTACTTTTTTCTTCCGCTTTGTGTTGGAACTTCCGGCTTAAATCAGAGTTAACACTATTTTAAAGCATTTACTCCTAAACTACATCAGTAACAGAATGTTAGCTGCTAGCAGCTAGTGTAGCTAGCATCTACTTCAGCAAACTAGCGTTAGGGCAAAGTCAACTTTATGAGAATTTACCTGATGACATCACAAGCTGTCCGACGTCGCTCCAGAGCTTCATAGCCAAGACATTTCTCAGGATATGGGTGCTGGATTGTAGGTTTCCCATCCACGAAGTGAAACAAACAGACATATGGCTTTTTCTGTGTTTCTTTTTAAGTTAAGCACCCTCAGCTAAAGATGCCGGTCTTCTTCACCGTGATGAGGCAGATAAAGATTAAAGTCCAGCCCACAACATTGACCCGTTCTCTTCCCGTGAGTAAAACACTCTTGCTGAAGAGACACACATTTCTTCTTCCAATTATTGTGGCAGCCACACACTGTACAGATAATTCTTGTCATTTTACCTCACTTCTTTTGACCTTTGATATATATGCTCGCCAATGACTCCGCTGTACCATCAGAGGTTCTAGCACAAAATAAATAAGATGACGCCGCCCCAGTAGCCACAGAGAATAGGGTGAATATTTTCATTAGACAAGTAACGCAAATACAGTAGATCACAGCACATTGGAATCTCATACCCCATTATTTGTTGTGGTAGTCCGCATACCATGTTCCAAAACAGTTATTTTATCACATTTCCAAAAGATGTGTGTGTGCAAATTTAATTAATTTCAACATATTCACAATTATATATTTATATATAATGTACAAATATTTCTTCTTCCCCTTGAACTGCCACCTTATCGTGGTGGGAAGTTTGAGCCCCCGAATGATCCCAGGAGCTATGTTGCCCGGGGCTTTATGCCCCTGGTAGGGTCTCCCATGGCAAACAGGTCCTGGG
>JAQQZY010000001.1:922786-936311 GCA_030068375.1 Ostorhinchus rueppellii
TATCTATCTATCTATCTATCTATCTATCTATCTATCTATCTATCTATCTATCTATCTATCTATCTATCTCTATCTATATATCTATCTATATCTATATATCTATCTATCTATCTATATATATATATATCTATCTATATCTATCTTTCTTTCTTTCTTTGAGTTGATCAGGTCTGGGTTTAGCAACGTTATGTTTCTATAATATTAGGTCAGCTGAACATACCGAATGACCAGGTCTGAACATCAGTGGATTTTGTTTCCTTTCCTTGCGGCACAGGCATCGTCCAAGATGCTTGGATTTCTTGCAGTCAGATTGTGAGAGTGGTTCAGGAGTCCAGACCTGAACCCCACTGAGAATGTTTGGGATGTGATGGAGAAGACTTTATGCAGTGGTCTGGCAAGATCTTGCTGAAAAATGTATGGAACTGTGGATAGAATTACTTATGTGATACAGAAATGAGTCCTGTTATCAAGGCTTAGCTAAATGTTTATTGTGTACCTGTTTATTTTATTTTATTTTATTTTTTTTTGGCCAAGCAGTGTACTAACAGAACTGTGTGCATGTGCAACACTGCTCTAATTGTTTGTGCTGTATTTTAACATTTTTATCACACATGAACTGCTTGCATATCTTGGCTTACTCAGACTTTGACAGATTATCATTCTGTCCACTGTAACCTCATTAAAATAGCATACATTTTCTCCAAAACTGCACTACATTCTAGGATCTTTGCCTAATTCAACAAATCTTAAAGTAAGATGCTCTGCATTCTTTGCAGAACTACTTTCATATAAATGAAAATGAAGTGCAGTACAGTGTAACCCACTTTATGTAATAACTTACTGCTCCATCATCTTTGTGGCAGCAGCAAACAAGTTATGACTCTTCAATAAGTCCAGTAGCCTGATATTCACTGCTGTGATGTTTGTCACCCCTTATATTTTTCTTCTTTGTGTCGTTTTTTTCTCACCAGAAGAACTTCACATCAGTGAACTGTTGGTTTTCTGCAAACCATTGTGTAGCTTTTGTCTGTAAATTTGAAACTGCATAAAAACTAATTTAAGAATGGCTGATATGGTTACCAACTAGTTGATACATTTAAAAAAAAAAAAAAAATCTTATTCTGTTCCACTTTAGTTTCTCTGTCAATCGGTTGCTCTTATCTTATTTCTGGAATGAACCGCTGGAAGAGGAATGTTAATATGACCCATATGTGGTCTTCAGTGAGAGCCATGCAGTGTCTGAGTTTAATTTAGTGTACACCCTCGAATTACATTTAACTAGCTGTTGTCTGGTGTAAAGTAAATGGGCGAAAAAACACCAACAAGCTTAAACTGACTGTCATAGACATCTAAAGGAATAGTGAGATGGGGTTTAATGTGTGCATTGGAAGCAGTTCAGATTGTGCACACTGCTTTGTTTAGATTTTTAATCATCAGATAATCCTCTCTTGTGCCTATGAAAGCCTGCATGCCTGTAATGGAAAAATAAGCAGAAAGCGTTCAGCACTTCAAACGAACATGTCATATTTGTGCACCAGCTAAATTGCATTTTGAGGTCCTATTCACAGTGACGCCAAAACCGTAATGAGCAGAAATCTTATTAAGTGCAAGTCTGACTCCAAAGTCATGGAGTGAAATGCCATCAAGGACACTTCCCATTCCAGCTACAAACTTAAAAAATACAAATATAAAGTGATTCAAGCACCTCTCACCTAGAGAACGCTATTGAACTATTGATTAGATAAGAAAATCAAACATCACAAGTGAGATTGATGGAATCTAGCTGAATATTTCCATTTGTGTTGATGTATATGAATATAGTAAGTAAAGTTTATTTATAAAGCACTTTTCACAGATAAAAGTCACCAAGTGCTTTACATAAAATGGATACAATTTAAAAAAAAAAAAAAAAAAAAAGAATATTTTTAATAAAATAGATCAGGGCTGTCAAACTCATTTTAGTTCAGGGGCCACATTCAGCCAAATTTGATCAGCAGTGGGCTGAACCAGTAAAATAATAACAAGAATATATAAATAACGTCAACTCCAACCTTTTCTCTATGTGTTAGAGCGAAAAAAGTAAATTTAAATTATGAAAATGTTTACATCTATAAACTATCCTTTCAAACAATGTGAATAACATGAATAAACTGCAAAAATAAGTGTAATTTTAACAATATTATGTCTCAGTTTATCATTTACACATGTACATTATAACATAGAAAATTAGGTAATTATTCTAATCATAAAAATTATAGGTAAAATTTTACTTAAGACGTTTCAGGTTGTTCATATTTGTTTAGGTTATTCTTTTTTTTTTTGCTGAATTATACTTTGTTTTGGTGAAAATGCTTATATTTACAAAGAGGGGGAAAAAATTGGAGTTATTATGTGAATATTTTACTGGTCCTGCCACTGGAGTTTTAATTGGTCTGAATGTGGAACCTGAACTAAAAGGATTATTAAAATCTTAGTGTAATTTTAGCATTTCACAAATTCATCCCAAGGGCCAAACTGGACCCTTTGGCCCCCGGGCCATGTGTTTGACACCTGTGAAATAGATTTTTTTTTTTAAAAAAAAAAGGATAAATCCATCAACCAAAAGCTTTCCTAAATAAAAACGTCTTGAGCTGCTTTTTTAAAGAAGTTGATAGAGCCGACCACTCGGAGGGTCAGGGGCAGGTCATTCTAGAGTCTGGGGGCTACGCTATGAAAGGACAGGTCTCCCCTGGTTTTAAAACCAGTCTTTGCGACCATCAGGAAGCTCTGGCCTGAAGACCTAAGGGTGCACCCTCAGGAGTAGGGGCTGTTCTGGGTGTACCTTGAATGTCATCTTATGCCACATCCAAGTTGGTATGAGTTAATGCATAGTTTTAGATGATGAGCCGTGCAGCTGTAACTTGCACAGCCAAAACAACAGTGCATGACTTAGCCAAAGTTGTGCTAAATATAAATATAATTGCATCTCACCTTGTCAGTTCCTAATTTTGGCTAAATCCATCTTTTGTTTTGGTTTTTTTTCCCGCTAAAATACAGCAAAAGAAGGAGACCCTTCTTTTTTTTTTTGGCACCTCCAAAACTCTGATTCCTGCCTAAAACTGTGAGTGGATGGTTTTTGCGGGAGGAAGTTGTTTTCCTGGAGAGGAAGGAATTGTGTTCTTATAAATTCCTCTGTATTGTGCTTCTTGAAACGGAGCACAAATTCCTTAGTTACGTCCCACTTTGTGTTCCGTTCAGTAAGTATTGTCCTGGACTAGAGCGGGCATTCCCCGTCCTCACTACAGGATTTTCAGAAGTGTCCTGATCTGACCCCTTAGTTGATCATGACAAATTAATATTAGTATGGTGACACTTTAAAACTGAAGGCAAGAAGTTTGAGGAAATGCTCTTACTGTATAAATGCAAAGGGTAGCTCTTAAGCACATGAATAATACATTGATGTTGACAAACAGGTAAGACATTGTTTAGCCTACAGGTTTGACTAATGGTGCCACATTAATGAAAAAAATATATATAAAAAGGCCAATCAATGTTGTAAAACAGACACATGAACCTAAATAAACCAGAACAGAATGAGTAAAATGTCCAGTACCCACAATGCAATGTGGCAAATATGCCACAGTATCATTTCATGAGTCCTGTGTGGATGTCTTTTTAAATGTTTCCGTATTGTGATAAAATTAAGTTTGCACATGACCAACAACAATGTTCAGTCATACGTTACATGGAGAGTACTTTGACATATTCTGCTTTTATCTTGTAGTAAATTGTTGTAGATAAAATCATATCATGGTTGTTGGGCTGTTCTGTTATTTTGTGTTATGCCCGGGTTTGGATACACCTCTAGTGTGCGAGTCCTGTTCACAGGTTTTTTTTTTGGTTTTTTTTTTTAATGTTTCAGTCACTTAGGGGATAGTGGGGGTTGCAAGTTTAAAAGTTTTGGAACTCCTGAACTTGAGAAGGTTTTAGTGATTCAAGCTTGAAATAAAGGTGGGAATTGGGGTGAAAAGTGTCTTTGAAACCTGCTAGAGGCAAGGCAGGTTTATTTATACAGCACATTTCATGCACAAGACAATTCAAAATGCTTTACATAAAACATTAAGAGCATTACAGCAGGGAAGCAATAAAAAGTATCGGCATGAGATAAAAATTTTTTTAAAAAAGCAGGGATATCTCATTTTATTCAATCCCTGTTCCTTCAGCTCCTCAGATGTGAGTTGAGTCGAGTAGGAGTGTTAGAAAATATCAGTTCTGCGATATTTCACTTCACAATACTTTATCGATATTAAAAAGTACTGTATCAATATTTTTAGGTATTTATTCAAATGCAGATATAGCAGAAGTTCATTTTTGTTATTAGTGTTTTATTGCTTATATTATATTTAACACTGTTTGTTTTATTAAAAGTTATTTCAAGCATCTTAAAAGCACTTTTTACTGTTCCTCTGTTGGATCGCACAAAAATAATGTTATGAACTAATAGAATATGAACATTTGAGCAGGAGCTTAAACTGTAATGTCTGTAAAACAGGAACATTTGGTGACATCACATTAGATCCTGTTGTGATCAAATAAAAATGCCTTTAGTGTTTTTGCATATTTATGATCTAATTCAATTCTTCAAGGAAATAATTTTTAAAACAGAAACAAACCAAAATTGCCTTTTAACAGTATCGTGATACTGTATGTTGTGATGTATTGTATCGTGAATTGTATCGTTTTTGCCAGATTCTTGCCAATACTCACCCCTAGAATCAAGGGAAGTAATTACGGTGACGATCCAGGGAACTACAAGCTGAGAGCTAAAAAGAGTTGTGGGGCTAAAGATGACCTCACATCCCAACATCAACAGATTTAGTGTAACAGGATGTGCTGAGCTAGTGTTAGAATGTTGTCTAGTGTTCACCTAAATGTTGAACTCCTTGCTCACCACTGTATAATTTATGCAAATAGTTCAATATTAAAATTAAAGAAATGGGCAAACAAGACATTCAAATGCCCTTTAAATATTTATTATGGATTGTCTTGGTTGGGTATGATGGACTCTGCATGCAAACTCAAATGTCTACATTGTTATGCCATCTTCACTGGGCTCTATTGTCTCTGCTAGGATCATTACGGAGGAAGAAGATCATGCTTCATTAACCTTTGTCATTGTATAGCGGTGGCTGTTCAAAGTCACATTGGCTGCAGGGAGCAATTCACTTTCTCTTCTTGGCAGGCTTCGTTTTTCACTGTAGCATGTGGGTTGTTTATCACACTCACATTTTCCTTTTTTCCTGCTATATACCGTGAGTCATCTGGCTGTTACTGCATGCAGAAGAGTTACTTTCCCATCACTCGTTATGAAATCCTTGATGAGGGTGGGAGGTGCGCCTTTAGGAAGTTTACCTCGAGCAGAACACGGCTCGGCTGACGATTCATTCAAAAGACTCATGATGGAGCGACCCGTTGGGTGACTGCTGGGAACATGAGGCAGCCTGTCACCATGAGAACCCTGATCTATGCTGGAGTGGGAAGCCCAGGCGTGCTCTGCTGCAGAGGTGGACGACGGCATTTTGTCACTGCACGCCTCATTTTTTCACCACCCGTCTTCTCTCACTGGTGCCACGGTATAAATAAGAAACGTCTAGCTCAAGGGGTAAATATACCTTCAGCTGTTTGTTTTGAGAAACAACAGTTGGAGGAAATGATTTGGTGATGAGGAGCAGTTGGGCAGGAACATTCCCTGCGGCTCCAAATTGACTCGTGAAATGTGCGAAGGGCAACAAGTAGACAGTGGCTGCTTAACACTCTGAATATTGATGAGACGTTTAATTGGGAAATGTTTGTGTTGTCGTATAAGGATAAACTGTCCGTAGGGGAAGCTATTGTTGGTGTTCGTCATCACGGAGAGCAGGAGGCCTGGCCTTTTAACTGCAGGCTGTGTCATGAGTATCATATCATATGACATGGGCGGGGTTGCCTGTGACTTGTGTGTCTCAACATGTCGGTGTTCAGTTTTTGGCCCGCAGTGTGTTTCATACCTTTTTGTTATGGCAGGTTTGTGTGTCTCAACCACAATCTGTCGCAATGTTAATGATGGGATGTCAACTATAAGACTGGTTACAGAAAGTAGAAAATGAATATTCAGTGTTGGCAGTTGAATTCCTTTCCTGTCTGTAACTGAATTCCAAACACATTACTTAACGTGTTCCTTTTGTCTCAAGCATTGAATGTAGTGTAATGTAATGTTGCTGCTTTTCACTGATCTTCTCATCGGTTTGCCAAAGGTCTCAGTTTTCTCTTTCCGCAACATAACACTCCTAAATATATACAGTATATCGATTTGTATTTCTTGTAATTATAAAACATAATGCACTGTTCACTATCATATATGGGTGAAAGTACCACATGGGTTGGGGGTAATATGTTTTGTGCCACAGCTGTAATAACACAGGGCCATGACCATGGCTTTGGAAATGGACCATTATTCATCATGCCGCTCACAGGCTGTATTATCTGCCACACTAGCCACGTTGTGTTGATTTAGAGTGCGACTGGTATGTGTGCACACAGCATATAAACTGCCTGGAGTCAGTCAGCTGTTGAATTGACTCTGGTCAGGGATCCTGCACACATACACACCCATTCAGTAAAGAGACAAATAGTCTGGCCTCTCCTTTGATGCTTCACTGCAGAAATGTTGTTTTCACATTAGCAGGGCACCGGCACACTGAGCACAAATGCTGCTCGCCTACTGGGCAGCAACACTGATTTCTGACATTAAGTGCCTGCTGATGAGAATGACACGGCATAGGCGTTTCTGTTCTCCCACGTGTCTGTATGCTGGCGGTCGACAGCTGCACCCTTAATGAAGAAGAAATGCTGCAGCTGAATTGATAGCATATAAAACGCTTTTCCCAGCTGTTTAACATACTGATAATGTGTTTACTGTGTGGAGTCAACCCTGAGCAGTCACAGCTACACACACTGACGCTACTGCCATTATCACCACTTCAAACTGTCACTAATTAAAGGGAAAGTCTTTAACGCTTGTATGTTTGTGCTCATTACACCTATAGCACAGAATGTCGATAAAGCATCACCAAGTCTGCTCGTGCCGGTGGAAACGGGGAAACTCATGGAATAGATTTTCACCAGACCTGCTATAGTTCTCAGTTGTGTCTGGGAGTGGTTCTTTTTGCCATTTCCTCTGTCCATAAATGAATTAAATCACAAGAAATGAGTCAACTTCTCTGGTGTCAGTGAAACTAAGCTACTGTCAGTACCAACCATCACCTGTTTGTATTTGTGGAACCTGAGGAAACGTCACCCTCTGATTGTTAAAGTTATGTACAAAACAAATGGATGCAGCTCCTGTGACATGATGGACTACATTACAGACTACTGGTGCTGTTTTGTTTTGGTGCTATTGTTTTTCACCTCCTTGACTTCTTCAGTGCTCGATTGTTACCTAGAAATTAGGCCTGTCAAAGTGAACGTGTTAACGCAGACTAATCCATCATCATGATTAATCTGTCTAAAAATTTTAACGCAGTAAACCCATCTACAGTGCAGAATGAGTCTGAATGTCTCTGCCAATGCATTTTGGTCAGTTTGTCCAAGTAGTTACCATCACACAGGGGCAAATTGGCTGTTGTTGTGTTGCAAATTGGTAGTGATAGGCAGCAGAACCAACCCATAAAGATGGAAGACACTAAACAGCATGTTGGCCCTAATTACAAGAAATACAATCGATACACTGTATATATTTAGGAGTGTTATGTGAAAACTGAGACCTTTGGCTGGCAAACAGATGAGAAGATCAGTGAAAAGCAGCAACATTACATTACACTACATTCAATGCTTGAGACAAAAGGAACACGTTAAGTAAGACACACATACACACACCCCTGGTCGACTGCATGACACCTTCGCTAGCCACCCCCCCCATCTCTGCTGCCAGGATAGTACAAATTTCTGGGGAGAACCCTGCAAATTGACCATACAATGCAGTTCTAAACTAACTAAACTTAACCAATGTAGCTCTGTTAACAGGCTGGGTTATTCTTAAAACCGTAAAGGTGTCAGAATAGTTTGACCCTGCTGTTATTTCAACTAAAAGGTCTGTCGGAAGAAAAAGTCAGATGTCTGTCAGTCAGTGGAGACATCAGAGCCTCTGAATACCCCTAAAATATTAATAATGCAGTAAGATTTTACAGCAGTTCACTTATTAGAGGATCCAAATAAAATCTGTGTGACCAGAATGACTTCTGGTGAAAGTGTGTGTAGATATTATAAATGGAAGTTTTGGAGCCAGCATTTATCAGGCGCAGTGGTAATACTCTGAGAGATCCTTACACATTGACTTCAAATTTCACTTGTGTTGCCCTTTGGTACAGCCCCCAGTCTTGTCTCACTCGCCAAAAATATCTAAATACCAGTATGTAAAAGCTCCTGTCTTCCGCTGTCCATGGAGAGCGGGTGTGCTGATGCGTAGGTGCTGAGGCTTTGGCTGTGAAATGACAACTGAGGGTCTCCAACAAGCTGAACAGCTCAAATTTGTCTCATTGGGATCACTTAAATGGGAAAGAGTTATGTTTATATTCACAGCATGAGGCACGTCTCTGTTAGGAAGCTTACAGACGAGTGAACACAAACTTTGAGGCTGCATATGTCTTGATAAGGTTTCCTCCTATTTTATCCCCTGGTCGGATCAGGTTCGCACTCAGACAGAAGCTGTTTTTTTCCTGTTAAACATCCATTTTCTAACCAATGCAGGGTCCTGATCCACACATCTGGTCTCTGCTCCACCATGTTATGCCTTAAGGCTTGTATGCTTTGTCCACCTGTGAAACCGGCGGCTCTCTCACTTCTCCTTAATGCGATATTGATTGAACAGATTTCCACATTGAGGGGCAAAGGATTTATACCACATCCCATAATGTCAGGCACATAACGCTGTATTTATTTAAGTGGAAGCCTCTGTTAGATGAATGTGGCTGGACACATGGATGTACTTTATTTATCCCAAACTGGGAAATTACAGTGTAGCAGCAGCAACAGCATGACACACAATACATCCAGAACCCAAGAGCAAACACCATACACAATAAATTACAAGTATAAAAAAATATCTGGGTAAAGAAGCTGGATAATAAGTGTAATGTGCCAAAACAAAACTGTAAGGTGCAAAACAAGCTGGAATCAGGGTGGAGGTCTTGAAAGTCTTTAAAAAAAAAAAGTCTGAAAAAAGTTTGTCTCATAGTTGAATTTTAGAGTACGATCAAAGGCACATAATCTTATAAGGAACATGAGGAAAGTATATAAAAACTTAAGTCAGTACTGGAATGATTCTAGTGATATCTAGGGCGGGGTATCATTGCCAATTTCCTTAATCAATTCAATTTAGATTCATATGGTTCTGAATCGATTTTTCTAAATTCAATTTCATCCAATTTCGATTCAGTATTAATTGATTTCACATCCATTCAGTGATACAAAGTACAATTTTGAGCTGTAACCTGATTATTTGACAACTGCAGCCATGCAACACATAAATACTGGTATAAATATTGATATTAAAGGAAATAAATATGACATTTCAGCAGTAAACAGCTGAATCTGCTCTAAAATAATGAACGGGACAGAAACATTGCCATGTTTCTACAGTGGCTCAGAACAGACTTCCTTCCTGCCTCATCTTTATTCTGTTTTATGGCTGGTGCTTCTAGCGTTGAGGGGCATTACTATCACCCTGGGGCACTGCTACCAATTTTTTTTCAAAAATTCTGGATTTTTTTTTTTTTTTTTGCATAAATAGCAAAAAAACCTGTGTACTTGAGAATGAGAAGGTGCAAAAGAACATTTAAGTGCAAATAGATTCATGACCAAAGACATCAGAAGGAGGTCAGTTATTATAAAGGGAAATACACTGCCCAGCTAAAAAAGTCACACATGCAATATTTGAATAATCTCTCCTCCCTCATGCCCTCAGGGAAACTGTTCCAATGCCTGAGATGCAGAACCTCCAGGTTTTTAGAGTTTTTATCCAACAGCAATCAGACAGCTCAACAAAAGTACAGGACGATAGTAAAATACTGACCCCCTGAAAAGTGCAATAATTGACCCCAGCATAGTGCAATATGTCTTTTTAATAATTTTAGGTATTTATTTATTAATCCAGTCTTTTTTTAAATATAGCTTTTACATCTATGACATATATGGGTTGTTTTCTTTTAGTTGTTGCTTTTAAAGGAATTCCCCTGTGTTTCATTTTTGTGCTGTGCATTTTAGAAATTTCATTCTGTAACAGCATCTGGGATGTTTTTATTGAATGACAATAAATCTGATTCTGACTGCACCATCTTTGGTTTTGATTAGAGGAGACCTTCACTGTCACATTTTTTTTCCACATGATGCTTATATTGTGTCACAATAAGGTTCATAGTATTTTTTTCACCCATAGTTGCATTAATTTCTGATTATTGATGATGCACCGGCCTGATTCTACATCAAGTCTGCATCACATTCTGAACTAGTCTGGACTTTCTTTTGGCTAATCCATGTGTGGAAATGATGTCTCATTCTCCCTGAACTGTTCCATCACATACCTGATGATCCTGATCAATCCTGGCACTATCCAGTCTTTCTGACATTAGACATGAGAGGACACTCACTGCAGTTAGAGTTCAATAACCTGTTCCATCTGAAACGTTCTCAACCACTGCAGTATTTACCCATGGAAGGATCGGAACTATTTGCTGAGTTAAATCCAGTGAATGTCCAAACCAAAAAACCAAAGGTGGTGCAGTCAAATATTCCATGTGCGACTTTTTTTTTTTTGGCCGGGCAGTGTAAAATGTGGCAGGAAACATGTCCTGTGTCTGTCCATCTGTTGGAGAAGGTGCTCTGCCGTCTGTCCAGTGTGTGGTGTGGGTGTTCATCATCTATGATGGAGACCAGTTTCTTTAGTGTCCACTATATCATGGTGTCAGAGGGCTGCACGATATGGCCTGAAACCAGTATCTCAGTATTTTTAGGCTGTATCGCGATACACGGTATATATCTTGATATTCTGATTTCTCCTCAAAAGCACTATAAAAATGTTTAATTTAACCCTTTGATGCATAAAATGACAGCAGGAAAATATTCAAGCAGACTCTTTAGTTAATTTAGTAAACTTTTTATTTTAAACCACAAGCTTTCAAAAACTAACATAAATAATAGAATAATATTCATGTGTTTATGAAAAAGGACCTGGACTCTGGTACCTGGTGCTAGTTTTTTTTAGTGCCACCTCCGCTGCGGTTCCAAAATGTTGGAACCGATACTAAACCGTGATGTGTGAACACTGCAGAACACTGATTGGTCAGACAGTTTTCTCTGTGACCCACCATTTTACAAACGCGGTACATTAATCCACATGATGACAGCCCAAAACTACACCATGGCCAGTCAAACAGATTCAGTCTTTGGTGGCCGACGTAAAAATTCAGACGAGACAAAACGCAACAAACGAGTTTTCAGCAACTCTGAGCAGACGACACGGAAATAAACACATCGGAATACCAACTCGCGCCGAGTTCCATGTAGTGGAAACACGGCGAAGGAACAAGGAGTCGAGCCGGTACCTTCTTCTTCTCCTTTCGGCTTTTCCCTTCAGGGGTCGCCACAGCTGTATTGGCGTCTCTTACCAGTGACTCATAAACCCACTGGTGCCCTTTGGGTTTTTTTTCTCTCCCCTTCCCCTTGTAATACAAAACAGGTATGTGTACATGAGTTTTCTGGATGGGTGGGGGGAGTGTGCTGTTTTGCTGTGAGGAGCCACGGTAGAGTAAAAGAAGTGGAACTTCAAAGAGAATTACAAACAGACGTTTTAAACATTTACGTGACAATTTGTAATCGATGGTTGTGATAGTCATTTCATACATCTCGCATGCAACAACCCATGATATATTGAGTAGATTTGATATATCCCCCACCCCTAGTGTCAAAATTGTCCAGCCTCAGATCAGTGACAGAGCGAGCCTTCTTGATGACTTTATAAAGTCTGTTGGTGTCGCTGGCTCTGATGCTGCTGCACCAACACAGCAGTAAAGAAGATCAATAAATATCTGCACACGAGTGATCGATAAGAGCATCAGAAGAAGATGCAAATGGAAAACAATGAGAAGAATGTGTGTGCAGTTTACCTGACTGCTGAAGGATTTATGTGTTTATACAGTGGTCTGTGTATCTGGTCTTCAAGTGTGTGGGGGCAGCCTAAAAAAAAAAAAGACTACTGTACATAATGTAGTCAGAACAGCTGGAGTCAGTTCGATTGAAGGCTGTATTTGATAAATACTCTTCCCATAGATGGTGCTGAATTGTCAATAATTCTACTAGGTGGCTGCACACACTAGCTTATTTCTGATCATTTCTTTGTGGAGACTGTAGCACCCTATAACATAATAACACCTGAAAATGTAATCAAATTTGCACTTAACTCCATCAAAAATGTAATAAAACCCAATAATGTAATAACTTCATCAATATTGTAATAAAATATCCTGACTGATATTGTAATAAAATTTTTACTGAAATCCAACAGTTTATCAGTTAAGACTTGAGCGGTGCCTTCTTCTGCTCCGGTTTTACACATCTGCTGTAAACAGACCAAGTCAATGAAACTAAAAACATTAGTAGCACTTACAATTTGTGGGGTCCAAGCAGATGTGTTATCCTCTCATGTTTAGCTATTTAGTTATTACCTCCGCCAAGGTGGTTATGTTTTTGCCAGTGTTTGTTTATCTGTTTGTTTGGCTGTTTGTGTTCAAAACAACTTGAAAAGTCCTGAACAGATTTGGATGAAATTTTCAGAAATTGTTTGAAATGGGACGAGGAACAAGTGATTAAATTTTGGTGGTGATCCAGATCACCGTCTGGATCCAGGATTTTTTTTAATGCTTCTTTATCATTGAGAGATGGGGCATGATGGCACTGAGCAGCATATGAGGTTCTTCAGGGCCATCTAGTGGAGGAAAGTACAAACATTACCTTGGCGGAGCTCTGCACTCAGTGCTTTTCTGGTTGATCAGGTAATTAATGGAAAGCAATTTTTTAATGATTGAATAGCTTTTATTTAGTTTTTCAGCAAAACAAAATAAAACTGTTAAAGTTCAATGACCAAACAGTCAATTAATCAGGAAAATAATTAGCAGGTTTGTCAGTGATTTAAAATAACTGGTAGTTGCAGTTTGTGCACACCATGTTCAGAGCCACATGTCTTTTGTTTGCAACTTGATTCTAAAATAAATTGTTTGTTTTACATCCCATTGGGTCTAGATATTTAGTCTGGTGAGCGCCAGACTAAATCACAGGTGAGATTTAGTCCTGAGACCACCCATTCATTTTCTCGCAGAGAGTTGTGGTTCCCGTAGCCGTTGATTGGGCAGTACGAATGTCTATCACTCGCCGGGGAGAAGCCATGCTGCCTTGCGCGCGATGACGTGTGTAGCGCGACGAGGAGAATGAAGAAGCAAGAAGCCAGGAAATGATCTGC
>JAQQZY010000001.1:978846-997518 GCA_030068375.1 Ostorhinchus rueppellii
TAATAATTGTTATTATTATTATTATTATTATTATTATTATTATTATTATTATTATTATTATTATTATTATTATTATATCCACATTATTCTGTTATTGCTTTATGAACTTTTGTCACATTATTTTTCCTATTTATCTCCCTGGATTAATTTAGATATAGCTATTAACTTACTAATTGGTTTGTAAACAAATAATGTGTTATGTTAAACTTTTTTTTTTAAAAAATCTTACATTTTAAAACATCTTTAAATAAATTCCGTTAAGGCAGGTTCACTGAGATATTTTTGGAGGATAAAATGGAGATGTTTTTCTTTAGTGCAAGTGTAATTTTATATATTCATCTTAAAACATAATATTTACGAGGAAATTTGAAAAAGATAGTTTCATATTTACTTAGTTGATGGAAATAAAGAGAAAGGAGTGTCAGAGCTTGACAAACTCAATTCTTTGAAAAATCATGTCCGTGACTACCAGGATTGTTGCTGTGAGTTGATAAACATTGGATAAACTGAGTCAGGTTTGTTCCTGTGGTGAGGTCATAGTGTGGTCAACACCCAAAGAGCTTAGAAAACCAAAAAGAAGAGTTACTGCTGAGTCACACACTGCCAAGGTGGAAAAAAGCAGGGGAAAATGTAATAATAAAAAAAAACATACACTGAGGGGAAAAAGGAGTTAAAAATTCTGTTCCAATTGCTGTTAAGTTCATCAAGTTTAATGCTTATTCAAGAGAAGTAGGATAAGTTTTAATTTGTTAATAAGGAGAAAGAAAAACTGTACGTCTACAATGAAAAAAATACATAAAAATACAATAACAAAAAACAACCAGAGAATGGTGTGACAATATCTAAATTAAGTATTGAAACTGTAATCTGGATAGTCATCTAGTTTCTTTTTTGACCTGTTAGGACAGATTCAAGTTTGACTGATGCATCACAGGAGCAGCTTGACTTTTTTATTTACAATGTCAGCAGTTTTGAAGTACATAATGTAGCTCTGTAGTGCCTTCTCTAGGACAAACTGTCTTATTACAAGAGTTCATTCTGATTTGTTTACCAAATTGTTAGACAGAAGCATGAATCATTTTTATTCCTGTTCAAGTCATAAATATTGAATACTACGCGTAAATTCTGACACAAAACAACCACAAAGCATTGTTAAAAAGCCTTTACAGCCCTTATTAATATACAGGTTTTGTGAAGGGAGTAAAAACAGGATAGCATACAGTATATATTTTCTTTTAATTTAAATTAAATGAATATTTTAATTACAATCTTAATTATGCATTTAAATAGTTGTTGTTTAAGGTTCAGGTTCAGGTCCAGGTTACAAACAGGAAAGTTCATGATCAGCTGGGCCTAAATGTCAATGGAATGGTGCCTCCACTTTTTATGTTTTTATTTATTTATTTGCAAAAGACATTTTGGAATGACATCACAACACCATGCCATCTTTTTCAGGGTCATATAAATGCAAAAGAAAAAAGAAAAAAAGAGAAATGATTAACACGAGCATACTGAGACAATTTATTTAGGTTTATTTAAGCAGGTGAAATACGGACATATGTCTGCATCTGCAATGTCTTTTGCAGCATACAAGTCAAGATTTGAGACAAATGTAGTGACTATTGTGACTAGTGACTTGTCTGGGGTCAGGAGACCCTGCATTTAACAGAACATGTCCAGAGTTATTTCCTAGATTTGCATTTGGATGAAGATCCCATTTAACAAACATTTAATGAAGATTCCAGTGGATACCATTCACACTGATCACAGTTACGGTGATGACTGGGGACTCAAACAATACAACAGAAATACTGTTTACACAATTTACTTTTAGTAATCAAATAGTCTGCTCATGGTGTTCATTTTGGGTCCTTTCATACATTAGGCTGATAAAGTAAATAGATCAGTTTCATAATGGAATACAACAGAAAATGAATGTACTCAAGGGAATCACCTGTTTGAAGCAGGTGTATTCCTCAAGTGGATCCATAATGACATTTTAGGTTAATAAGGAAACAAAATGGAAAATGTTGGAAAATTCCTTCAGTTATAAACAGACATAGATACAAACAGAATTAATAGTTTCTACTCCTGGTATTCCTGAAAAAATTTAAATGCAGTGAAGTATTAACATCTGTTGGCTGTGATATGTTTATTTACCGTCTACTGTTACAGCTGTATAAGGATCTATTGCCTTCAACAGAAAAGCTGAATTTGGTTTTACCATTTTAGTACAAAGCCTAAATCTGTCTGACTCTGCTGTCACATCTTTGCAGCTCAATATATCTGAATTTCCACTTCAACCAGAAAACAAGTCTCAATGATGTCATGATCACAATGAAAAGGAAGGGGGCCTCTATGAAATTTAACTATAATTTTTTTTTTTTCAATTATTACAATAAAGATTTAATCCAATACTTTCCAAACCTAATCCTGTCATATAAAGGCAGGGAATTCCTGAATGCCCTGCTTTCACTTCATCACAGGACAAACACACAGAAATGTAATTAAATAGCCAGAAATAATTAACAGAAAATAAAGGTATTAGTAGTGCACTGTATAAACTCTGAGGCAGGTTCTATATTCACTTGGTTAATTTCAACCTTCAGTAAAAGAAGGGAGCCTCAGTGTCAGACAAACAAGCTCAATCCCTGAGAAAACAACGTATTTATTACTACTAAAACTGTTGCTAGCATCCCTGTGAGAGCGTTGTGCTTTTACATGAGTCTACTGTGGTAGTGATGGTGTCAGAGCTCCTTCTTCATTTCATACTGACACACACAGGACTCTCGCTGGCTGTCCAGGTATGGTTTACATCCCAAGTGCATAACGGCATCAAACAACAGAGTCACCGTTGATTCACACGCTGCCAAAATGGAAAAAAAAGGGGGAAAAACAAGAATGTAAGCAAACATGTATTAGGAGAAAGATGATGCTAAAAATGTGTTTCTACTTGCAGGTGAACCAAATCCAAAATATTTGCAAGCAGTTATTATCCAGTGTACAGCACAAATTGTGTTTTTTTTAATAGTATTTACATGAATTAAAACTAGAAGAAAATATGTTTGGTTCATAACTTGTTTGCTTTATAGAGATTTAATTGAGCAATGTGGTCTTACTCTTACCCTGGACACTCTGGGCCAGTCCCAGAGTCTTTTGCACATTCTTACATATGGTCTCCAGACAGTCCTGGAACTGATCATCACAGTCATTCTTCTCACGGCCACAAGTGTCATAGCAGCGGTCATGTTGGTTACAGCATTTGGTCATAGAGGGGATGCCTATGTCAAACTACAAAGAGCTGGTGTTATCCATTGATACTTGATGGTGGAGTTTTTCAAACAAAATAAAATTCATGTTTGATTGATCATTTATTTCAAGCATATGAACATGGAGGAAAAACAAAAGACAGAAAAAGAAGGAAAAAAAACACAAAAGGATGATAATAAACATTTAAAATGAATATTTAAATCTAAAAAAAAAATCTGTATTTCAGTATTATTTAGATATAAACCATTTTCAGTTTTAATAACGATCTAATAAGTACTATGATCTACATTATGTTATTATTATGGCTATAGTTACTACCATCACTATATCACTACTATAAAATTATATCATTCATAATAGTAAAAATAATAGCAGCAGTAACAATAGAACTAATGTTAGAATTTATGAATTTATGTGTCTTGGTCTTAAGGGTCAAACTGTGGAAATAATTAAAAAATATTTTTTTCTCTGGACCCACTGTAGTATAAAATGTTTGTGTTTTGAGAAAATATTGAGATAATATAGGCAAAGTTGTTAACCATGAGCAGCTGAACCAAATAAAACTACATTTGCAATAAAGCTACATATCATCTAGTTTGTCATAATCTAACATTAATGAAAAAAAATAATAATTCTACTGTTCTGAATATTCTAGTTACTAACTGAACTTCCTGATTTGTCCAGGTGATATATACAGTAACCACCATTCAAGTGCAGGTTTTATTAATACAGTGCAAGCAAACCATGTGGCTAGAAATGACATTGCAGGATATCAGAGAATGACCCCTGAAGACCCTCAGTGCTGCATTTGAAGGCTAATAACTCTATAAAATATACAAACCTATAAAAACTCACATCTCTCCTTTGTAGGACAATTAAAGCTTTGTGAAGAAATGTTCACAGTGTTTCTCTCATTCATGATAAAAATGGAAAAAAAGTGAACAATCTGGAAGATTGGATGATTATTAGTTTTAAGTATAGTATCGCACACACACACACACAGATAACATTTAGCGACAGTATGGCCATAAGGAATCTCAACTTAAGGGCCTGGCCAAGTGAGTAATGGAGTGAGAAAGCACTGTGCAGTAACACTAATCATTCCATATCTGCTTTTAAAAATGAATTTTGCAGCAACCATAACAGCTCAAATTGTAGGTCTAAGCAAGCACTTTAACATGCCATTAAGGAATAATAACCAAATATTTAATAAAAACATTAATTTACCATCATTGACAGAGTAATGGAGAGGAAAAATATACAGCAATTATTCAAGGTTTGGGGGGGAGTAAAAGCCAAAAATTGCTGTTCCTCAAGGAAAGTGCAAATATTTAATATTTCACACTTTTCTTTATCTATGAGAGTGCATTATATCTACAAATGAAACTGATGTCATTTTAATTTTAGTTTTAAAAGATATTAATTCATGGCAACGGAGTAAGAATCAAAAAGTAATGGAGTGAGGTGTTCGTTCAGTGTGATGCAGCATAATAATCAAAGATCTTGTTCAGATACTGATAAAATGGTCAGTCTTTGGTGACATATGTTTCATTATTATATTTAATAAACATCTTTCTTCTGTTTTTTTTGTAATAAATAACATTCAAAAATCATTGCAGTATTTGATAACTATGAGATATAAGATTAGACACAGGCATATATTTTGAACATGTTTATTTACACATTACTATTTATTACATTCTGAATTTATGCTGTATACTAGGGGTGGGCAACTTCGGTCCTTTTTTTCTATTCTTAATTAACACTGTATTCTCATATATTTTCTTATATGTTCAGTAGTAATTCAGGTACAAATTAAATAAACTACTTTATCATCTAGAAATATGTCTTTCATTATGAAAAATTAAAAATATTGTTTTCGAGAAAAAAAGAAATTGACCCAGACTTTGGCATGGCCAGGCCCTTAACTTTCAAACACAAATTCTGTGAAACTACCTGAAATCCAAACAGTGGGGATCCACATCCATTGGGTGGCGGCTGCTTGTAACCAGGTCGAGGGACTGGTTTGTACCCTGTGAGAAAAGAGCAAAGGTGATGAGGTTTTCTGTTCTGCCACTGTCAGTTATCTTATAGTCAGATAACAGAGCCACAGACGATCAACATGGCTCACTGTGACTCCTCCAAAGTGATCAAGTGTGTCCTCTAGTTCCGAACTGTTCATGTACTTAATCATCTGTACTGTTTGCCTTTTATTAACCACACACATAAGTTGGATTGTAACTTCACAGGGTCCTGGTTCTCCACAGACTCCCTAATCGCCTCTCTGATAAATCTAAAACTCTGATAAATGCTGTGGATGAGACAAATTTAGAACTAAATACATAAAGTTGAGCTCACCATCACTGCACCTATAATGACAGAGTCCATCATCACCACCAATCAAATCCAATGCTGCATTCAGGTACGTGTCAATCTTGTGTATTCCGTTACGAATAGTTTTTAGAGTCATCCTCCAGTCTGGAGTCTCTGCCTCTTGTTTGCAGGCGGATACACACTGGAGACATCCACTCAAGTACAAGACCAACAGATAAAAACATATGTAGCTGTGGATGTACATAGTCCACTTGACTCCAGAGCCACAAACCAACGTTTTCCGGCACATGAGCAAAAAAATTCAGAAATTAAAAATTAAAAAACACGACTCTATTCGACTAAGAACGGCCTTGATGTCATCTCAAGTTTCATTTCACTTCAAATAGTTCAGGTAACGTAGATACGAGAATGATATCATATAAATAACTGCCCCAACCATGGTCTTCACTTCCTGCTTGATACAATCACGTGACCAGTGGCAAACCAATGACAATGATTTTATGGTTTGACGCAAAACGTGCGCAACACGTAACTCTCAAAATAGATGATGCAAAACATTCCAACAGTACTTTGATTAAAAACAATATAGACAACATATATGCACATATTAATGTTTAAAGTATTTTATACATCACAAAATCCTTTTAAATCTGTAAAAACCAAAAAAAAAAAACAAAAAACAAATTAGGCAAATTAAGTTTATGAAGCAAAAAGACCCCAAATTGATGTAGTTGTAACTTATGCAACTGAAATGCGGATTCAATACACAGAAAATCCAAACCAAACTCCTTTAACAAATTGGCAGCTTTGTGTAAGTTTGAAAAATTAGCTAACACAATTTTTAAATTAATAATCATACTAAAAATATAATAATCATACATATAATTTATATAATGTACATATATGCCACTGTGTTCCTTAGAAGTCTTCTTTGCAACTGCATTTATTTTAAAAGCTAACCTATGCTAGTCCTTTTATGTTTTTTTTTTTTTTATGTATGCAATGTATTTCATGATGCAACAATGCATCATGTGGATATTTAGCAAATACACTCACTTACATACCTCAAGTTAAAAAAAATGTATACACATTCAGTCTTGTACAGAAACAAAAGGATGAATAAACAAATCTATTTGCTTGCTACATTTAAAACACTCTGCTTCAAGTAATAGTACTTGGTACATTTCTCCACAGGTAAAATTTGTCCATTCATGAACTACAATTTTAGACTTTTGGTCAAACATCATCAGAGCTCAGGCGTGAGCACATAGACATGGTTAACACTACTGTAGTACACATACCCCAACACCAAATCCTTAGTGTCAAAAACCGCAGCATAGTCTTATGAAAGTAACTTTTCTGTAAAGGTTAGTGATTTGGTTTGGCGTTTACTAAAATTTCAAATAAAAAAAGACCAGTGTATTTTATATAGCACATCTCACATTAGTAATCCAAATAACTTCTCAGTGAATTTAAAAAAAAAAAAAAAAAAAAAAAAAAATTACAGGACTTTCATTCATTGTGGTCTGGATTTTTCTCCAAAATGTTAAACTGGAATTTTTGATCTGGACTTCGTAATAATATTTTGGTGACTAAAGATGGACAGATCTCACCATTAAGTTTTCATATGAAATACTACATACAAGAGTCCAAGTCCTCACCTTTGATGCTTGGTGACGGAGAGAGAGAAATGTCACATACAATACGTCAACAAACCCAAATGATCAGAATGGTTGGTTAAATGAAAATTAAGCAAACTACATTTCTATTATTTGAAGGAATTGATCCTTGGACAACTGAGTCAGAGAAGCAGATACATCTAGTTTATGGTAATAACTTTATTTATTTAAATGATTAGACAAGCATTGAAGAAAAACTGTTTCTTCTATAGTTACTTAAATAACTGCATAAACTTCAAACATTCAAAAATGAAAATGTACAACAATTTATGAATAACAGTTTCATTGTCCTTCAATGTTTAGTCCCAACTTCACATTTTGGAGTGAATGACATAAAATGTTCTCTAGTAGCAAAATCACAAGTAACTCGATATAATCCATGGATCGTCACCCACAGTTGGATTCCAGTAGGCAGCTAAGATTCATTCTTGGTCTCTTCCTTCTTCATTTACTTCATATTTCAACAAATTAATTTTGATGGCAGACAGCACCTCCAGTTGAACCTATAGAGTCTCTCTTTTTAAGCTTATGTCAAGCAAATGATGGAAGCTATTTGTTGATCTTAAAGAGTGATTTGACAGAGCAGAATCCCTTCTGGATTCTAACTACTCCAAGCATAATGCTTTACAATCAAAAGTCCTTGTCGTTCTTGTTTCCAGGAACACAAGAAAAGCAGTGTTAGAAAAAAAAAAAAAAAAAAGAATAAAAGTTTGGATTTTTCTACAGTTTATGTAGATTGTTTCATTAAGATGTAACAAGGCTTATCCTGCAGCAGGGGGTGGGAGGAGTTGGCAGGGGGATATAAGGAGAGAAGGAAATTTTAAACTTTATCACTAGAGCCAAATTATTTCAGACGTGTTTGCCCTTAGTGTTAAGACTTTCATAAAAAAAAAGGAAAAAAAAAGAAAAAAAAAAGGGGGGGGGGGGGACATAAACATCTAATCATATACATTGACATCACCTAAAATTGTCCATCTCATCCTCCCCTGAAAAGATTATTTAGTCTGTCCAGCTCTTTGCAGTTGTCCATGGTCATGAGCTCTGCCTTCTTCCTCATTCGGTCATCCCTGTATACCTTAGCAGCATACAGCAAGTCTGTTTCTGGGGAAGGGGGGGGGAGCAGCACAGTGTCAGAATCAGAGAATCCAAGACTACCATTACTGTTCTATATGAACAACATTACTCACTTGTTTGTCTCTCCTTCCAACAGTTATTTCTGACATTTGATACATAGTCTTCCTCCACATTTTTCTCAATCTGCTGCAGCGCTGAGCCCTTGTACTCAGACTTGAAATCTCTAGTGACATAATAGTCAACATTCAGGTTTTCTGTCTGCCGTTTTATGGTCTGACCCGTGGACCTGGGAAGGATGGAAAGCAACAGGCTGTTATGAAAATACTGACAACGGTAAAGTGGAGTCTATTCTGCACATTAAAGTTGAGGTTTACGACAAAATAAGAGACTTTATTGTTATTATTATTAATCAAGAAGTAAACATAAAAAAAAAAACACCTTAAAACAGGGAAGACTATACTTTACTAAGACAACCATACAAATAAGACAAACAACTGAATAGATTTAATGTAAGCCAGTCATCACCGATTATTAGAAAATGCCATGTAGTGATAATAATAATAATAATAATAATAATAATAATAATAATAATAATAATAATAATAATAATAATAATAATAATAAATTAGATTTCTATAGCGCTTTTCTAGACACCCAAAGCATTTTACATTATTGATCCATTATTAATTCGCTCGCACATTCCCCCTCTGGTGGTGGCAAACTATGTTTGTAGCCACAGCTGCCCTGGGGCCAACTGATGGAACCATGGCTGTCAATTCGCACCAAAAAGCCCCTCCGACCACCACCAAACATTCATACGCATTCATACAGCAGTGTGACACTCGAGGCAAGGAGGGTGAAGTGTCTTGCCCAAGACAGACAGACAGAGTAGGAATCGAACTGACATCCCTTCGGTTATTGGATGACCTGCTCTACTGCGTGAGCCAGCAGTAACAGTGTGTACGTACGGTCTAGAGTACAGGCTGTAAGGTGGAGGAGAGACCATCATCTGGCTCAGTACGGACACTAAAATCAGGACCACGATGGGCATCAGCTGGATAAACATTGAAAAACCACCCTGGAGACAAACAGTACAAAGTGTCCTTGGGATCAGTTTCACATCAAATATGTTCAACAACATGTCTGTAGTTAAGCACCACTCACTGTACAAGCAGCACATAAAGGCAGTTTTCAACACAATATGTACATTTAACTTGTATACATACGTCTCCTCTTTCATCTGTTCTCTCTTGTCGGTAATCTGTTTGGTGGCTGTAACTCGCCCTGCCGTTGCTGAAGGTGTGTGGACTTGCTGTAGAACAGAAATGTAAACAGTTGTCAAGATCAAAAATCACAAATCTCAAGTCACAAACTGTACTACTACTGCACAGTCCATATAATCACATCCCAATCATTAGCACATAGTGGTCTAGGGTTCAGTTTTACAGAAGAGGACATATGTATTGATTTGTTTTCAATCCCAGAAAGTAAGGAGTGGTAAAGTTTACCATTCCACTTTTACATAGGAAGGAGTGAAACCTTCTTTATAAAACTTAAAGTAACTGTGCATTAACTGTGAAAAAATGACAAAACAAAAAAGTTAACTGAATACAAACAAGATAAAACAAACTATATGTCAAAGAAAACAAAAGGAGGAAAATGAAAGCAGATCACTTCAGTCAAGATACATCCACTGTCTGCATTACAAAATAACCTGCATGATGTCTTTTTAGTTTAGCCAACTTTATTTCATTTCCATAGGGATCTTTATATCATTAGAGATCAATCAAATCTAAGCAGTTCAAGTGTAAGTGGGTATTTGTGCCAAGTTTTAAGAAATTCCTCGTACGCATTACTGAGATATCACATTCATGAGAATGGGAAGGCGTACGGTCAAGATGATCTTGAGCTTTGCCCACCAACATCTTTTAAGCTAATCCTTAAACGTAGGGTAGGAGATGTTTTCCTGGAGCTTTTAAAAAAATATTATTATTATTATTATTATTAATTATTATTATTATTATTATTATTATTATTATATTCCTTAAAATCCCCTTAACCCCCCATTTGCAACCAATTAATTAAATGCTCCAACACAAAAATTTAATTTTTTAGTCATCTGTGGAATGGTCAGGACTGAAAAAATATCATCCAATAATTTTAACTGGCCCATCGAAATGATTGAATGGTGATATGTTTATTAAACCCAACTTGCCCCCCAAGCTGTTTTGTCATGAATATAAATCACTAAGGAATGAAACGATAACCAGCTAGGTATGAATTAGGGCTGTTCTGCTGACAAACATAATTGTCAAATGCACAGATTACACCTTTCAAAGTAAACTTTAGTGGCCTGCTAGCCTGACATCAGTCTTACCCCAATCAGCTGTTCTTATTAACCTGAGATTACTTAGAACAAGTATCAAAATAACAAGTAAAAAAAAAAAATCCATCTTCTAATCTAATACACTGATGAACAGACCTGAACTCAGAGGTAAACATGGATCTGCAGACCGGATGGGGTTAGAGCAAATTGATGCTGTGCAGCGCTCGTGAACCCTCTGGAACAAGCATTGCATGTTCCGGTACTCTGGAAGCGTGGCTTCAGGGGTATATCTGAGGAAAGGGGTTTGACCTTCTGAATTGTGCATTTTCAAAATGTAGCTTACTCAAACCGTTTTTCCAGTTTCTCTTACCCCACCTTTAAACTAAGTGATAATTTCTGCCAACTTTTCCCAATATTCTGTCAAGTTGCTCCTAATTTGTGTAGTGTGTATTCTTCTTTTTTTTTTCCAGATCATTTGCAGATGTGTTTGCTTACAGGATGGGAAGCCACCTCCAAAGAACATGTTGAAGAGGTCCTCAGGAGTGATGTCAGCCTCAAAGCCTCTATGGAAGTCAAAGCCTCCTCCATGTGCTTGACCTGGGCTGCTGCTTGGCTCCTCCCCTCCTGTCAGGTCATACTGCCTTCTTTTGTCTGCGTTGCTGAGCACTGCATATGCATTGCCAATCTCTGAAAGAACATAGACAAAGTTTGAACCCATATTTTTCTCTATAGATGCAAAATATAATGTTAAGATGCAATGAAAACAATTTTTCCCCTTTCTATGAGCTAATACACATTCTAAATAATAGAAGAAAGAATAGTTAAAGATAAAGAATAGTTACTCTTAAAGGCCTCTGTTGCTCCAGGTGCATGATTTTTGTCTGGATGGAACTTGAGTGCTAATTTTCTGTAGGCTTTCTTTAGCTCATCCTCATTGGCTTCTTTGCTGACACCAAGCACTTCGTAATAGTCCTTACATCGCTTTATTCTGAAAAGAGAGGCACAGAGAGTCAAACAAATGATTAAGAACAGTTGCTCTATTGTCTATATCTTACTTTGACAGAGACAGACTCTGCGACATCATCATACTTCAATCCGTAAAAACACAATTGTCAATGTATAGTTTAATTTTCACATGCAAGAAGTCACTGCAGACAATTAATTGTGTTGTGTTTAAACTGCTGAACACTAGGGTGCAGTATTGTAAACTAAAATAGGAAGTAGCATAACAGTGGCTACTGTTAGCAAATGCCCTGATGGCTGAATCCTTAACAGTCTGACTGGCTCCATTGGTTCATTCTATCTTGCCCATTAAATACAACACTAAAGAGATCAATTAGAGCTATGTTATTTGGAAAACGAGCCAAGTGCTGTTGTGATGCTGTTACGTGACCTACAGCAATCAAAGCAACAAAAAGCCAACCCCTACAAATCTACTACGTTGCTTGACACACTTTCAGATTTTTCGATAGAAGGAATCAAATGTTTGTTGGTCTAATTCTTACAGATTCAGCCATCAGTTGAGTGCTACTTCCTGTCTCAGTTCATCATTCCATTGGAACAGTCAACCTCCTGCTGTAAAATAAAATAAATAACACATCTAAACATCACAAAAAAATAGCATTAATTACACAGTAAAGTTACATGGACAACTACAACACACAATCTCACCACAAAAATCACATTTCTATTTCTGCACAGCTGTTGCTGCTCTATGAGAGCTACCAAAGACATGAATATGCTGGTATGTTGTTAATACCTAGACCAGGGGTACTCAACCCTGGTCCTAGAGCAGGGGTTCCCAACCCTGGTCCTCGAGGGCCGCTATCCTGCATGTTTTAGATGTTTCCTCTTCCAACACACCTGATGGTCGTTATCAGGCTCCTGCAGAACTTGATGACAGGCTGATCATTTGAATCAGGTGTGTTGGAAGGGGGATACATCTAAAACATGCAGGATAGCGGACCTCGAGGACCAGGGCTGGGAACCCCAGTCCTAGACAGTTTTGTTCGAATTAGAATAGAAAAAAATGCTATTTATCCTACCTTATGAACTATAATGTCTCACATTGCAAGCCCTGTATTGTGAACTGTGAGATTCCTGCCAATACCCAGCCCTAGAATATACATTAACAGTTCACCACAAAACCACTTATTAATCCTCCTGGTCATTAAATGCTTTGCTTAGATTTGTTTATTTGGGGGAAACAAACACATTAAATTCTAAAAATAAAGTCAGATTTGGGACATTTCTTCGCTCAACTGAAACAACGGTTCAGTTTCTCATAGAAATGATGCAATTTTCAATGCTCTGGAACCTCCCTGAAGGACTAGGAAAAACTGAGACCGTTTCAGTACAAAACCCTGGTGGTATGACCAGATAACTATCCTATTAAAGATCACAGGATGCAATTGGCTGATTTTAGTGCCTTTTTGTAAAGGGTATGGGCTTTAGGTGAACTGCACCATCTGCCTACCTTTCTCCCTGTAGTTGCATCTCATTGTCTAAAATTAGAACAGCTAAATATCTCTCTCTCGCACACTCCCTCATGGGTAAGACACTAAGCTATTGAGGTTCCTAAGCAATAGCTGCATGTGCACAACACAGCAGTGACTACAGCGTCACAGGACAAAGTGTCAAATCACCAAATAGGGTCCTTTACTCTGAAGCACACTAAAGCGCCTGTGGTGGTTAAATAAAATTAGAGGCGCAAAGAAACATTACTCACCTTTGTACACCTTCAACCTGCTCTTTGGTAAAGCCTTTAGAGTCTTGTCCTCCTGACTCTGGGCTGTCACTTGCTGGCTGGGCACCAGTACTCTGTGAGCTCTCTGCTGGTCTTCTACGATAAGCACCAGTTCCCGCTGAGCTCCCATTTTTTGTTAATGCGTCCAACAAAGCTAATGAAAAAAGACAGAAGTCATTATGAGCAAAGATTAATTAAAAGATAAATCACTGCCTTTTGTGATTGCATGTGAAAAGGCTGATTGGCCTCTTGTTGCATATTATTCTACCAAAATGGAAAAATAAAACAAAATGAAATTAAAAACACAGAATTTCCATGAGGCAAAATGGTATGATCCTGTAGTCCTTTAATCAAATAACATGAGTCCAAGTCCATGACCTGAGTTCATTTTAATTATCATGTTAACCTACAATGAAAATGTGTTTTTTGGTGTAACCAAACGTTGACAAAACAGTTCGGCACAGAAGAGCAGATGAACCGTGTCTCTCTGCAGCAGTACTTATTTTATAAAGTATTGAACTGTTTATTGATGTATTATTTATTTGTTATGTTATATACACAATATACACTTTAAATGAACCCATGATCCCCTTTGTCATAGTAGTGAAGTCTACCTTAAATGTTCAAGCCAGTGTAACATTGAGGAAGATTTTATAAAGTCTATGTAAAGGTGCCACATCCTATTTTCACCATAAACTTCTATCTCCATACTTACTCCTTACACACATCAGCTATTTTAAGTTCCACTCAGATGCACCATCATATTCCTACAGAGAATTGGTTACCTCTCTCGTCAACATGATCAAATTTTATTATAGATTTGAAAAGGTCAATTCATCTAGTTAGCATACTTCTCATCTGTAGTATAGAGTCAGCTTTTGTATTTTTTTTTTAATATTTCAGTAGTTCGAGTAGTACTTCAGTAGCATACGTGTATTAATATGCTATTCTGGAGCATGCCTACTTTTCCTTGGCATTCTATGTGATATTTTTTATACAGTCCTTTTTGCAGTGTTTTGCTGCTAAATTGAACCGAGCTGCTAAACTGATTTTTATTGTTCCTGTGACAATAAAGAGCTATTTTACTTCGAAGAGCATCATGTGACTAATACAGTCTAAGCAGTCATAGGGAATGCAGAAATACCAAGAGTGCCTCTACCTGCTTCTTCCTGTCAACACTCATGTTGGATGACATTGATTACAACATTTAAGTTTATTAGCCTACACACTTCCTGATCTTGTGCTGCTACGCACCCATCTCAGTATTTCATCGCTCTCCTACTGTACATGTAAAATAAAAAAAAAAAAGATTTAGGAGAAACATATCATGACTGCACAGTCAAAATATCATAGGCTACATGCCCAGAAGTTTCAGGAAGCTGTGGCTGTAAACTTGGTCTCAACAAGAATAGAAAATGTGCAAGTTCATATCTTTCTTTCATGGTAAATGTTTCCTTTATATATACACTGTACATGTATAAACCCATCTGGGAAACCCTGTAACATGTCTGTATGCTTGTATTTTACTCCAGTCAAACTCAGGACTGTTAACACAATGATTCCAAATCTCTGAACAGTTACAAGGTGATACTCCCAACTTTAAGTTGCTTAAATTTGGCATTACAAACCATGTACACAATGCAGTGTTCATTACAGTAATAAATCACTTAGATTTACAGTCTCTTTGTTGTTTTCTTTGTTTCGGGCGCTTGGCACTTCACATTAAACTGTACATCCTGGAAAAATTTCTGAAAATTCTTTTAAGGATTTTCACAAAACGTGAGCTGCATTTGGATTCCCCATTGTTCATCCTTACCTGTGACTTTTAACCTATTAACTTCGTTTGACCAGCTTGAATAATGAGTGGACGATTCACTCACACAAACAAACAGGAAAAGGACAAAGATTTACAGCAGATCCAAGTCTGAGTTACAAATTAACAACCAAGACAGATTTCTTTGCTGTTCAGTCACCTTAAATTTATCACATATCCTTTTTCATTACAGTACCGGACCCTTTAGTCAACCTTTACTTGCCACTTGTTTTGTGGACTCCCTCTGATCGTCCAGTCCTGGATTAGCCTACACATCCAGGCACTACGATTCATCATTCAATTAGAGGATCAGCATTTGGCTGTGTGGCCTGGTCAGCATTAAGTAGTAGCCCGGTCTCCCTCTATAACTGTCTACTATGCAGTCACGGACATTAGGCTGCAGCAGTAATATTTACGCCAACGCAAAACTAGCTAAAGTGAAAGCAAAATCGCAGCAAAACAAGTGTCTCTGAGACTGTTAGTAGGCTAATGTTAATGACAGCTAACTAACCAGCTAACTGCTGAATGATGGCATGGCGTTTTATTTAAAGAGCAAGTGATTACATGCTGTCTTTGTCATATTGCAAATCAGTAGAGCACTTAACACGAGGGCTTTCATATGAACTGGCATTGTAATAAATTTAGTTGCTTCAAAATTAATCAGCGTTATGGTAGAAACGGAGCGTATGCTAAGTTTGCTAACATGGTGCTAAAGCTAGGCCTATTGCTACAGAGGAAACGGAGCCAGTCATCATTTATACAGCCTAATTCTTCATTTTAATTTCACACAGATATTTTGAACTGCTATAAAATGGTCAACACATGATCATTTGTGAGGTTCAACTGAGACAGGTGTCAACAGATTGTAAGATATTCGCTAACACCTGCCAGCGCCCACCGAGTGCTACCCCACCGCTCGGTTAGATCTGACCGGCTTAACACATAAGTCACCCACAAAAAACGTTACCTTTGGCTCTGTCAGTCGGATACAGCTTCTCTGCTTTGTTGAGAAACCTCAAAGCTTTGTCTTTATCTCCATCTTCCAGGGCTTTCGATGCTATTTTTATACATCTTTCTGCTTCGTCTCTGTTACCTTCCATCTTCTTTCCTCTTCCTCCCCCCGGCGGAGTCAGCTGATCCTGTCAAACACCACGTGACCACCAGCTGCATTTGTGAAGCTCACAAGTTCAACTCAATTTCCTTTAATTTTATTTGGTAAATTCCATATACACAAAAGTAAATGTGTCAAAACACCCCACAATTTTAAATTCTTTATGAAAGAATTCGAAAAATATATCCACCCACTAGAATTTGTCTTAAAAAAAAAAAAAGCACAAAAACCCTGATAATTTCTAAACAAGAATTCAAAATGGACTAAATTTACTCCGTTGTATTTTTTTTCCCCATCTTTAATATTTCACCTTTTCCTTTTTCGTGTGTATCTTAAGGTCTTTGGACAATTTTCCTATTTGACATTTTGATGTTTGTCTAAAACTGTTGATGTTTTGTGTGAATCTATAGCTTCAATAAAGATTTAATAAAAAGTTAAAATAAAAAAAATACACCATTCCCTGTGCATGTGTCATTTTATTACCTATTTTGAAAGACAGTGACATATATACAGTATAAACAAACCAGAGTCAATAAGATACTTAGAATAGCTGTGGTAATAGGGATTTGGGTTTTTGTCTACCTGAGAATGTGTAGGCAGTGGTTTACAAACCTCATGAATCTTTTTGAGCAAATTAATTGGTCATGCACATGAATGTTAAAGAGTTGTGGGTTTGATCCTGAGCCAAATGCACAACTCTAATACACCTATAGTTACTTAACACATTTGTTAGTGGTTCCAGTAAATGTGACGAAGAAATGCAATTAATTAGAACAGGCTGATGCATAAGAGTTATTTACAAGACAGTTGTGTAATGGTAAAATGTGTAATATTGCACTGTACTAGGACAGAGTACGTAAAAACACCCATATTCTTGAAAACAAGCAATTAATACAATCATATGCTGCATTATTGAAAAGCAAAGTAAACGTTTGTGAAACCTTTTCATTTACTTAGGCTTCTGTGTATTTAAATCCTCCTTAAAAACACAAGATTCTTCTGTATTTTACACAGGCCCTAGTTTCTACATTAAATTTAAAAGCTAATTTAAATAAGTTAAATTGCCAGCATTTCATATGAGGCCACCAGCTTTACTTCATTTCAGAATTGTTAAACATTTCTTATGGGTGTAAATCTTTACTCTGCCACACCTGCAGATGATTAAATGGGTACAGAAGACTGACAATAGGATGCCCATCTAGAGGATGTCAAGTCTTCAAGCAGAAACCAGTGGTGTTGGACAATGTGCATCTGGTCTTCTCCGTTTTGTTGAACTTCTCTCCATGTGATCCTTCAAGCTGGTGTTCGTGAAGGGGGAAGTTTGGCTGCAAAATTTCCCATGGTGTTGAGTGCTGCATGGATGCGGAAGTGTAGCCTTGACTCCATGTTGTAGTCTTTGTAGTTTGTCCTATAAATTAGAGTATGCATTAGCTCTTTGTTGAATATAATGGCATATGTTGCTGCTGGATCAAGATGCAGTTGTACATTTGGGATAACTTTTTATTCTTGTACACAGGACTAGCACAGTGGTCAAAGATCAACTATGGAGTTAACTAGAAAGTCTTACAGTTAAAATGTTTTTCGCTTATGATCATAGTTGTCACACGGTGCACATGTTGTTTTAAGAGACAATATTCAAAATCTAAATGTTTTACACTGAATCAGTGAAAGCACTTACTTGACTCTTTCCATTATGCTGATGGCCATGTCAACGTCACCTTTCTGCTTGTATAACAGGCCCAGCTCATACATGGTAAATGGTACAAGATAGCTGTCATGCACTATATCTTTTTCACTGCAAAAATAAAAATAAAAAAAAACAAACAAAGTCACTTCCAATTACTTAAACACTCAGTATTGCAGGGGGGAAAACCATTACTAAAATGCGTTGTCAGAAGGTACAGATTAAACATGTTTTTAGCCAATCCTACTGTCTTACTTTTATCAAGTACAATTGAAGAGTGCCATACTCTTACATTACACACTATATTTTACAAATTAAGCTGCGCCATCACAATTGTATTAAATTACATTTCTCCATTTTCATGATGCTGTTGAACCTTAGCTCCTCTTCTTCACTCAATGATTGAGGAACACAAAGCAATGGTCAAGTGTACAATGGACTGAATGTAGTGATAAAAACAGCTGTGACATCATTGTGGTTATTTACTTTAAAGATACAAATAGATACACCCACAAGGCTCTACAGTAATGTTCTAGAGACGAAATGCAGCTAAAGTTCATTCATTCATTTTCTATACCCGCTTTATCCTCACGAGGGTCACATGGAGCCTATCCCAGCTACTTAAGGGCGAAGGC
>JAQQZY010000001.1:1071274-1109871 GCA_030068375.1 Ostorhinchus rueppellii
AGTGTATATTTTCAAAATCTCACTTGTGTTGAATTGCCGGAACCGTTTTTTCCAAGATCTCCCACCCCACCTTTAAAACATGCATTGACCCTATATTTATATACACAATGGCAGCCATATACACAGACAGATCATTTTCCTCTTCAACAGCAGGTAAAAATGACTCAAACACATTTACTGTGAGAACAGCAAAGCCCTCTGCTAACTCCACTGTGTCAAATTTTTACTGTGTTATTAAGCAAAGACATCAGTTCACAATGGAAACATGGTGGAAGAGCTCCTCTGTGCAACCTTAGACATGCACACACTGAAGCCAACTTATATTTAGAAAAGTTATATTAAAAGCAAATTTTTTGCTGCTAAAATATATATATTTATCTTACATGACGTGAAAATTCCCACAAGTGAAATTCCCACTAAACTCCAAGTGACCCAAACAGCCTGTGTTTCCTCCCCTGAAAGTACCTCTAAAATGATGTTCCACAGTTCACTTCCAAGTATGTCAGATTACCGCTTTACTACAGGTCAAAATTCAGAGGAAATGGAATTCACTGACCGGTAAAATGATGTCTCAGGAAAATGATTTTCCCAGAGCCCTTTCAGTGAAGAACTGAACATGTCAGAATATCTGTTAAACCTGTGCCATGCTCATTTCATGTCTGTCAGGTCAGAACTACAAACACAGACGGATTTGGTCAATAATGTCTTCTAAGTAGACCTATTTTAAAGTAAAAATATAGTATAATATATACCGGTATATAATATATATGTGCCTGTGATGTCTGGGGAAACATTAAGATGATCCCTGTAACTTCCATTGTAGTCAATCAACATAAAATGCACACATTAAAAATTATTACACCACGGTTATTAATAATTATATATATTTTTATTATATATATTTATTATTTCTCTAAATGTATATTATGTATACATTTATTTAGTTCAAGAGTAACTGGGAAAATACAAATGAGTATCATGAAAATACTCTTAAAATATATTGAAATGTGACTTACTTACAGAAGTTTATTAAATATATAATGTATACTGTAAGCCAGTGGTGGGCCACCAGGGCTAGCAAGGCCTTCTCTGCTGATGTAAACATCATCATAAATGCTGACTTATATTTACAACCCAAATTCTAATATTCAATGAAACTGTATTAATTTCTTCCCAGTAGACTATTCTCTTCATTTCTTCGTGTTTCTTTTGGCTGCACTCCTCCCAGTCCATGTATATGATTGTGAGATATTTTGTCCAATCAGATTTCAGTCCCGATGTGTTGCCAGGGTTAATGTAATCTGCCCTGGGCCTTCAGAATGAGTAGTGAAGGCTAATGTAACTTAAATGGGACTCTTGCTTTAACCAATCAGATTTAACCAATCAGAATAACTGGCCTCTAATGTTGCCAGCATTTATCTTTCAATTGAAGGGCAAAATTTATACAACTTCAGCAATATTCTTTTTGATTCATGCCCAAAAAAAAAAAAAGAAAAGAAAAGAAAAGCTCATTTCTTTGAATTGAATTGAACTGTTAATACATTTGAGGTAGAAATTTTTACACCCACAATAGCTGACAGAGGAGAGGAAAATGTTTTGGTCTTGGACATACTTAAAAATATATTTTCAAGGCAGACTTTTCCAGAAAAGCAGGACATTGTGAGGTGAGGTCGGCCAGAGATGATGCTAGCTAGCTGGTCAAGTGGACTGGTTGAGTACTGTCCTCAAGGGAATAGAAACTTATGTCAGAAAACAGTGGCGACACTTCTATAGACTCCCACTGTAAAAAAAAGAGAACAAAATATGGTCCTGCTACCGAGTTATGGAGATGGCAATAGTTCCAAACATTGAATATTTGAACACATTCATTTGAAATGCTGCTGATCTAGAAACTTCGGCTGTGAGTTAATAAGAGATCGTCGTCTTTCAAATGATCAAGTGTATTTCCTGTATTAGTGGACATTTATGTTTTACATTTTGTTTTCTTTGGTATGTGTTACTGTTTGTATAAATGTATTCCTTATACAATCATTATGTTCAATTTTCAGCTGTAGCCCAACAAGAAGCTAGCTCTATTTCACCAGCTGTTGAGATTTAACTTCAATCACCACAAATTATGGAGTTTCTAAGGTAAGGTAACGTTAGTACACATTTTGTTATTAGTGGGCTTTATTTGAGTTGTTTTGCTGAATCTGGTGGTGTTCAGTTAAGTTTGTCAGCTGAGGTAATATGCTAATCAGTTTCATTAAGTGTGTAGAAATATGGGTTCACTTTGCCAGTTATTTTATTCTATTTGTAATTTACTAATGGTTTCATAATGTCATGTGATGCCTGTAAGTAGTTTATCTATATGTGCTTATCCTGTGCTCATTTTCTAAACCTACTTGCTGTAGTTTTGAAGCTAGATGGCATAGCATGTCAAAGGTTTCAGTGGTGGATTTGAGCTTGTGATTAGGGTATGTCAAGCAACTCACAAACAAGGAAGCTATCGTGTTCTATTGTAAGTAGCCTAATGTAGTGCTTTCAGTGGTCAACCCCACTGCACTACTCAACTAAAAGCATAACTGACACAAACATACACTATACTGCCAAAAGTATTCTCTCACCTGCCTTGACTCGTATATGAACTTAAGTGACAGCCCATTCTTAATCAATAGTGTTTAATATGACATCGGTCCACCCTTTGCAGCTCTAACAGGTTCAACTCTTCTGAGGAGGCTTTCCACAAGGTTTAGGAGTGTGTTTAAGGCCATTTTTGACCATTCCTCCAGAAGTGCATTTGTGAGATCACGCACTGATGTTGGACCAGAAGGCGTGGCTGTCAGTCTGTGCTCTAATTCATCCCAAAGGTGTTCTGTCGGGTTGAGATCAGGACTCTGTGCAGACCAGTCAAGTTCATTCACACCAAACTCTCTCATCCAGGCCTTTATGGACCTTACTTCATGCACTGGTGTACAGTTCTGTTGGAACAGGAAGGGGCCATCGCCAAACTGGTCCCACTGAGTTGGGAGCATTGAATTGTCCAAAATGTCTTGGTATGATGAAGCAAGAGATTTTGGACAATTCCATGCTAAATAAGCGCGGAGATATTATATTAAACCATATGGATTAAGAATGGGATGTCACTTTTGAGAGAATATTTTTGGCAATATAGTGTATATACAGTAGTGCAGTGACTGTTAGAAATATACTTGTTTGTGGTTTATTTTGATATTTACCATGCAGTAACGCACTCGCTGGTGTCCATCCCATAGAAGAACATGACAGTGTGCAGTTTATTTGGAACCACTAAGGCCTACATGAACCACGTGATCACTGTAGAAGCAGCATCAAAGCATGTCGCAACTCTCTCTATATATATGGCTCTGGCCACGCCTCGTTATGTAGCATTTTTTTGTGCAGTATTGATGGTGGATTGGTAGTTTTAACAGGTGGACTAAGTTGAGTGAGCCCCTACTGAAGGCCCAGGTACCAAATGCAGGGCCCACTACAAGCTAACATTTATATCTAATAATAATGAATTAGATTTATGTAGCACTTTTCCATTAACACACACTCAAAGTTCATACAATTGATCCATTATTCATTCACTTACACGTGCACATTCTGGTGGTGGTAAACTACATATGTAGCCACAGCTGCCCACCACCAAACATTCACATGACAGTGTGAGTAGCAGCACTGGAGGGGGAAGTGTCTTTCCCAAAGACACAACAGCACACAACCCGGACAAAGTGGGATTCAACCTTTTGGTTTTTGGTGCTCTGCCTCCTGACCCATAATATCTGCAGTATAAATGTATCTAGTAAAATATAATGACAAAAAATGTATGATAGAAAGAATAAGAATTGAAATGTTTGATTGGCTAAAGGTAGCTACTTTAAGCAAACAAAACACAAGTAACAGATAAAAACTGTTGTCAGTGTGTAATGAAATGTTCCAAAATCAGGATGAACCATTAAAAGAGTGCCAAAAGCCTGGAAATATTTTATTTGATACGTTTTCATTTCACTCTTGAGCAACCTAGCCCTTAGCACAGACAAATCACTCATTTATGTTCTTGTTTTGTAACTGCAGAGTAATGAATTGCTGTCCACATACCCAGCTGGTTCAGTGATTAGAATATCAACAGCAGACACAATTATAGGTTTGGAAATCTAGGCAACCTAGATTGCACTTATGTACTATTTTTATTGTTGTTGTTTTTACAATTTTGCCACACTTCACTGTTGATGTTTTATAATTACCTGTGATTTCTGGTCCTGGAGCTATGCAATGATAATATTTAAACTAGTTTTGAGAACAGGCCTGGGAGTATGTGTGGAGAACAACTAGATAGGACAGGCAGCCATTAGTTGATAAACTATATTCAAACTGAGAAGGAGAGTGTGGAGTCATTTCTTAACCTGCACCACTTTAGGAGACAGGTCTCGGCTGTACTTAATGTAGACATGTCAGGGACCTGCATTGGATTTAAAGAACACTAAGGGTATGATAGCTAGTTCAGAGAAATAAAGTGAATGAAACAGTGGACTAATGAGCCATGAAAAGATGGAACCCACTGGAAACAACATCTCTGCCAAAAAAAAAAGAAGCAAGTAAATAAATTGAGGGGGAAAAACAAACAAAGATGATTCCAGCGGCTCTTGGCTCTTGAGGAGAATCAGGCAGTGCTCAGGTAGCCTTGTTCTCTGTTTATGTGAGAACAACAGAGAAATGGGCCGAAGTGTGTTCCTCCAGGTGCATTGTGGGCATTGCCCACGGATGCGCTGTTTGATTTGCGCTCGGCCTTGCTGTTGTGCTTGTCTGTGAGTTCTTGACATGTGCACTGCCGCATGAATAATTGAGGCCTCGCACGCAGTCAGGGTCCAGCAAGCACTGCTTGCTCTCTCTCTCTTTTTTGCTTTCTCTCAGTCCTCCCTTTTCTTTCTCCCCCTCACTCAACCTTCCCTAAGTCTCTTTGTCTCACTTTTCTTTCAACTGGACTCAACAGTCAGTCCTTGACAGTACAATTCAAAATATTATGGCACTCTTGTTTTAGTGAGATAATTACTGAGTCAAATTGTGTGTTGCTTCTGTAAACCATTATGTGTTTCTAATGCCTCTATGCTAAAACCCTCAACTCTCCCCTGAGATAACAGCTCAATTAAACTGATATCTGTGTGTGTTGATAGAAATCTCACAAGAAATAGTTCATATTATGGATAAATTAAACAGTAAATAAATGCACTCTAATCTTCACATTAGGAAGGTATATAAATCTGATTAAACAGATTCCAACAAACATTTTTATATGACCTCTATATGTCTATTGAATTTATGTCTTTTGGCCTTTTTTAGTCCTTTTCAGCTGCTTTGACTGACACACAAAATGCAGGTGTTCCTGCTGGGTCCACACCAGAGGTCTAAGCTGGAGTCTGAGATAAAGAGAAAGAGCTATACCTGGGTCAGACTGTTGATGAAGACATGCTAAATCAATGAGAAAAGACTGGAGGAGATGAGAATGTATGAGTGGTCTGTCTCCTTGTATCTCCCTCCCACTCTCTTCCTCTCTCTCCCTTCACTTTCTGCTTCACACTCAGGCCGGTACAGTTATCAGCCCCAGCAGATAAACAAGTCTGGCTGCCAGATATAACTCCAATATGTGAAACTCAATCATAACTCCGGAAACCAGCTGGGAATATGAACGGAGGAAAGGGGAAAATGAAAGCTGCCATGCCCACAGGGCAAAACCCAAGGTCCCTTTTGGCCAAGTAAAGCTCCCTCTCTTCCCTCTTTTCTATCACTTATTTATCTTAGAAAGTCAAAAAAGAAAAAGAAATCATCATACAGCCCCACCTAAAAATTTTTGTGAGCATGTCCTCACTAGTTTTTATAGCACGTAGCAAAGGAGATGTGTTTGGTGTCTTCATTCTTGAGTTCAGGACACTGATAGCTGTAGGGTACACGTTTCTGAAGTCTTCTTCACTCGCCATCTTTTGTGAGTGGGATCTCTGTGATTTCCACTTGTCAGTGAGGGCCAGTCATGCAGAGGGGATGGGACCTGTGCATCAGAGGGAGAGAGAAAACTTAAAGGGAAGAAGAAAAAAAGCAAGTGTGTGTTGAAGGGGGGGACTAGCTTTGACTGGACTCACTCATGCTTTGACATTGACAGCCCTGGGAGAGGAGAATAGGACCAGCTACCCCAGAGGACCACAGAGAAAGGGCGAGAAGGAGGGAGAAAGGGGGGTGAACTGCCAGAGGCTGCTTTTGGCTTTGAAGCAGGGACTAGAAAGGGCTGAGGGCACTGTTAGCCCCCTTGAAGTGGTTTCAGCACTTGTCACTCTTTCAGGCATCGCCTAGAGCTGTGGACAGCTCTGCTCTTTCAGGATGAGGTCCCACAATGGACTCTGCAGCACTGATGCTTACCTTGATGTGGTGACTTGGATCAATAGTCAGACCAGTGAACTACTGGCACCAGCATGTTGTGATGTTAAAATGTAGCTGAAGTGCTTCTCAATGCCTGTGTGCCAGGCAAGGGAGAGGAAGCAGTTCCTGTCAAGATCATCTCAGCAGCACACTGCAGGCTACAAAGTGTGAGAAAGCCACAATGGATCAAGCCATACAAGTTTGCTCTGTAAAAGGGAGAAAATGATAGAAAAAAAGGAAACAAATCAGTCTTCAGGAGAATGACTCAGGGGCACCATTAAAAAAAAGGCAAATATGGGGTTTTACATTTTACGGATTTCATATAAACAATCATTAGTTTTCAGTTTTCATTAGATATTTCAACAAATATTCAGCAAACATTAAAACATTAAAACATTCAGCTACTTTAAAACAGTAACAAGCTAGACAGTGGTTTGCACAAAATTCCAGCGGAGGAGTAAAACAGTTTTGTCTTGTGTAAGGCCCATTATGATGGTCTTTCAGACATGTCCTAGTTTAAAGAAATCTAAGCAACCAAAGTTTGTTTCCTCAGATTATTCTTATTCTTATTCTTATTCGTATTCGTATTCTTATTCTTATTCTTATTCTTATTCTTATTCTTATTCGTATTCGTATTCGTATTCGTATTCGTATTCGTATTCTTATTCTTATTCTTATTCTTATTCTTATTCTTATTCTTATTCTTATTCGTATTCTTATTCTTATTCTTATTCTTATTCTTATTGTTGTTGTTGTTATTATTATTGTCAGAATACAAGGAATAGTTGAAGAGATTGATTATAACATTCAAAATTATGTTTGCCAAAAAAGAACCCTTTTTACACCTTTAGAATGAGTCATTTATATCTACAGTGGGAGTGGGTCACCTCCATAGAGGTGGATCTAAAGTAGCTCAGAATAGACTTGTTGTGCTTCTTCTTCTTGTTCTTCTTCTTCTGTCTTTTTTATATCAGGTGGAATTCAGCTTTAAGGTTCATTTTAAAGTGCTGATATCTACTATGTTTTTAACCCCTTTATAAACGGACTTGTTGAACTAGGGGCTTTTCATGTTGTGAACCTTTTTCATGACTCTTGCTCCATCCCAATCATCTATTTCTACTTTTATGGTGAGATACTGACATTTCTCTTTTAAGATTCCAGGTTTTGTCTTACACATGAAATAAAGAACAAGTACACAAATTTTAAAAAATAATTTAAAGTATTTGTAATATTTAAACCAAACCAACATCTTTCCAACCTCCACTCAAAGCACCTTTACTGCATCCACCTAAAAACGAACACATGTTGGGATGCAGAGTCCAGTGTCTGCTGTCAAAGTCCTGTATTCTGTATATGCACTACCCAACTCAACCTCCTCCTGCCCATCCTTCAATGACAGATGACATCACCTTTACTTGTATCTGTGGTAACACACATGCACAATGGCAGCTTTTTTTTTTTCTGCTGATTGGTTTTGATTCATCATGTATTTGTCTCTAAAACTTGTATCTTAGCTTTAGCAGCCCAGCTCAATAAATAGCTTGAAATACTCCTGCTCCCTAAGTACCCACTAAGTACTATTAGTATTTACTGCCTGTGTTTCCTCTGGCCCCTCTTTCGGCCTCCCCGCTCCCCAAAGATAGATTACATCCAAGACAGCCTATGACCGATGGATAGGGGGCACAATGCCTGAGCCTTTGGAGAAATATGTGCTTATGAAATCATAAATATTATCTCAAACACTAATTAGCATTAAGAGCACTGGTGATTTTATTTATCAACTTTAGCCACAATTAATAACCACAGCCTTGAGAAGAGCACAAGGCAGATAGGCAGGACATGTTTGCCGCGTCAAGGCCATAAACCCATTACACACGTAGACTGATTGAGGCAGCCCCACTGGGGGAATAAGTAATTGTGCCTGAGAAATTTTAATTGCCCTGAAATGCATTCTAAATTACACTACCTTGTTTTCAGACATAAGTAACATGGCTGAAGGGCTGGGATAATGGTGGAGTGTCGTGGGTCCAGTAATGGGTTGCTAAACACCAGACTACCTTGCTTTTTTTCCTCTCTCTGCTTTGTGTAAATCCTAGACTGAGGCTTCAATATTGAGGCCTGGAATGTGGGTGCTAATGTTCGATGTGTTGCTGCAGTTTGTTAACGCTGTCTTCCACCAGTAGCAAACATCATCTTTCTGTCTCTGCTGCACAATGCTCAGTTTGACAGATCCTCTACCTGTTAAATAGAGGGAAGGAGATGGAGCAGGCTGAGTTCTAGGAGGGAGGGGGTGAGATATCCAGAGGATGCGGGGCTGATGGTGGGGCTACGGGCAGCCAGTGGTCTCATTGCTAATTATCTTTATTGTGCTTCCCTGGCAGTTTTTCTGCACAGGGCCTGTCACTGGCTCTTGTGTGGGAAGCTCTCCAGAGCTCTTCATAGTGGCCCCTGGTTAATAACCACTGAAGGAATCGCTACGAGGTCACAAGGCTCGGCTGTGTCGTGTTTAATCCTTTTTTGGATTCATAATGCGTCCAGGAATATGTGAACAAGAACCAGCTCTACTTCTCTCCTTCATGCCTGGCTCACAGTAATTTATAGCTCATGGGCTTTTTGGGAGTTGTGCTGTGGTTCTCACTGGGAGATGCACACCCAAAGTGACCACTCCAGGTTTGCTTTAGGCCAGTAGAGGTACTGCCTGAAAGCAATGTGCGATATGTGGGTTGGGAGAAACAGTCAGGCCCCAAAGGTGAGCCTCTGCCTCAAATGCTTCACATGCCCAACCTCCTACTCCCAGATTCGCATCTTCTCTGTGGGGGGGCTTAGACGAAACTCTGACTTGAAAAGTGAAGTGACCACTGGGCAAAAAATAAAAGGCTTTGACTGCACCGTTGTACAAGGCTATGGCTGTATATTGTTTTTCTTCGCAAATCATGACAAGCACCATGTTGTATTACCTTTCATTCAAATACTCACATGCACACTCTTTGTCTGATACTCACAGCGGACTATTCTGAGAGATTTTTGATGATTTATGTTTCACTGAGTTCTCCAAACCCTGTTATGACCCTAGATGTTGCTGGGGTTTGCATCACCTCCAAATATTTTTGTGAAATTCAAAAGGCGAAACCTATCAGATGGATGAAGATTGGACTGATGTGTTTGCAAAAAAAATCAGTAAACAACATTAATTTCATATGAATTAATAAAAAAGTAGGAAGTGGCAATTCTCACATGGGCTTTTTTCAAGTGATACTCTTATCAAGCTGTTAAACTTTTGAGGTGAAAGCAGGATATTAATCAAAGTTTCGAACTGATGACTTAAAGTCATTTGACTGCTCTTTCATGTCTTTTTTTTAACATAAGACACATTTTTATGAAAGATGTACTGAATAATTTGTCATTCTCTAGCTTTCGAGAGACTTTATTCAAACTAAAACGCTGATAGGGGAGCCAGTCTGCCAACTCTGGAGCATAGACCTCTGTACTGTACACTTCTACAGATTTAATACAAGAGCCAGTTGATCTTTGTCGCTTCAGGGGAAAACAGACACCACAAGTAAAGGCAGATATAGTTTGAAAGCACCCTGAGATCATACACTGTCTTTAACATCAAAAATGTGTCCACATGGATATTCTTAATGGGTTTAACTTGGATGAATTATTCAAATCTTCCCCCAATGCCTCTCTCTGGCAAATGAATCTGCATTGCACAAATGGTCATAGCTAAATGATATCACTCAGCTCAATTTTTATTATTTTTTTGTGCAATCTGTCTTTTGAAAGTTGACCCAAAAGGTTGGAAAACTATTTGATGTATTGGGACTAAACAGAAACTTTGTCATGATTCTTTAGTCATTTATTGGAAGTTAAAGTGGACTCATTGTAATTGTATAATATGACACTGAGAATGTAACACCAGAACTAAAACATTATACTTCACACAAGTGGTTTATCAAATGCAGAAATGTGAAAACATTCAATGCATGCGCCTTCTGTTCACTGATTTGGGTAATATCATATTCTCTTTAACACCCAACCTTATACACTATAGTACATACTAAGATTTTGGACTTCAATTATTAGATCATTAATAATTTCATATTAAATTCAATTTGAAGCAGCGAATGTTGCAAAATAGTGGAGAATCAGCGAAGAATTGGCCTCTGAAATGAGCAACACACCCCCCTGCTGTGAACTGTCAAATCATCCAGATTGCTTGACTTTTTGAAGAACCTGCCACATGCGGTCTACTTTACGAGCGCAATAAAAATGAGCCGCGGTAAAGCTCGGTGGGGCACCCACTTTGATACCCAACCCAACATGGCTTACTGTGACAACACATCACAGGGGGTCTCTGTGAAGCTAATCTCTAATAAGGGATGAAACAGTCCTTCTGATGAAGCTGCTGTACGCCAGGTTGATCTTTACAGAACTGCTTTAAGATTAATGGTTAATGATGGTGTCTTCAGATGACTGAAGCAGAGGCATTAATGATGGCCCCTCCATCGTTAGACCTGTTCACTGCGGGTCCAGCTGCCTGTTTTATAAGCAGTCCTGTTGTTCTTTTTAGTCATTTAGTTATGTTAAACCAAATCTGGGCAGATTTTTTCAAGTTGGTCACAGCTCTTATAATTCCAACAGATTGATGATTTGGAGACAAAGTCCAGAAGTTACTACATGGAGACCTGTTAGTCTGTAACATAAAAGACCACATGAATCGACTGCTTTGATCTGACTGTGAAACCAATTACATGTTCTGCTGGGGTTTTCATGATTGACTGACAAGTGATATACAGGGAACAATTACTGGAAAAAAGGAGGCAAAAAACAAAAAACAAAAAAAAAACAAAAAAAGCAGCCATGTCTCACCTATTTCACAGTTTCAGTTACACTTACTCCATCACTGTGTATTCACTCTAGTCATAGTTGCATACTGGAAAATGTCTTCTTTGTACATTTTGGAAATTTTTATTTCTGTCTGTGCTGGTAAATTTAAGTAATGTTAAGTAATTTTATGAACAACAAATCTTTACACCACCACAGCTAAGCCAAAGGAGTAACGGAGGTTTGACAGGCTGGACTTTTACACAGTGGACCTGTGTTCCGGAATCAAAGGGGCGGTGACGCAACACAATGCAGCGTATAGTGTGACTTATACCTTGCGTGTTGGAAATACCCCCAGCATAGCGGTGTTGGCGCTCTAAACAACAGCTGAGGACAAACAGAGTAAACAGCATATGTTAGCATGGATAGACTCCTCTGCCCATGTACATGTTCCGCACTCATTTTTAAATCCCGTGGGGGTCACACATGCGATACTGTACGTCATCAGAACACCACACCTTGGCTGCAAAACAAGAGGTGTTCCTTTCAATTAGCGCGCTGTTACTACCTCCAGAGGCGTTACAGAGGTGGGACCAAATGATATACCTGTTTTGTTTACACAGACGTCATTTCAGAATAAAGGTGAAATATTTCTGGAACAGAAATGCTCTGTAAAAGGGACTATAATCTGCAAAGGTAACATGACTAAAAGCTAATCTAACAACAATTGCACAGGCTAATATCAGCCTACCTTATCAACTATTCCTCTTCATAAGTAAGCTTCATTAGTAAATCATTATTCAGAAATCTTGGCTCGCATTCACACAAATGAATGGAATCTGGAACGCTTTCAGAAAACTGAAAGAACCAGGGATGACTTCACTCCTGATGTTTCATTGACAGGTTCACATTAAGGTCAGGTAACTCACTAACTAGTTAATTAGATGGCAGTTTAGCCAAGCAACTAACTGAAAATACTGCAACTATTATGAAATCATCATGTAGATGCAGGGGCCTTTCTCTCTGTGTTTTTTTCCTTTTTTTTCAGTGGTGTGTATTCAGTCACCACCCTGTCATGTTTGTTTCATGTGTCCTGTATCAGCTCGAACAGAGATGTTATGTGAACTTTTGCTTTTAGTTTAGTTAGGTGGCAGTAAGAAAAACAGACTATGATATGTATACATGTCTGTGATGTTTTGGGGATCTGGTTTTGCAGATTAAGTTCTGAAATAAAATACTGTCAACAACTATTGAAAGAAAGATTTGAAGAAGGACAAAAGTCATGTTTACCACAGAGGTGTTCTAGTGGTAAATGCAAGCAATTTCTCTTCTGAGCAAAAATATGAAAACATAAATTCTTTTAATATAACAGACCAGGAAAAGCATGTAAATAATTAATAACATAATTCATGGCCATGTTATCTAAGCCTTAGGACCCTGGCATTGTGTATTATGGCTCACTTGTGTGATTTAATGGAACAAAACTGTCAGTTTGAATGTTGGGAGTGGCTTTTCATTTGATGAGAGACTGTTTTTTTATTGGCAGTTTTATCTAACCATGTGAGATTCAAAGTATGCGGGTGAATCTTTAGTTACCAATTTATAAAAAAGCTGAGGGTTAGAGTTACTTTTATCAAGAGTTTAATGCGGAGGCTCGAGTGAAAAAAAGGAAAACTGTTTGATATGACAGCTTCTTCTCACAATATGTTTCGTTGAAACAAAGATCAAATAGACAATAAACGCTGCTTATGATCTTGCTGTCTGAGCCTGTGATTTCATATGTAACAGATGAAATTATGAGAGACCTTGCAGTGCAGTGCTAGGGCTCAGCACAGGATTAGAGGGCAGCTATCTCAAGGCTGTGTTTCTCAGATAACCGCACCTAAAGCAACCTTTTCTCAAACACACAATTACCCGCCCGCTCCCTCCCTCCAGTCCCCTTCACCACCTCCCTTTTGAATTTCATCAGGGGCTTAATTAGTATACAAATAAAACTTCCCTTATCTCCCTCTCGCCCTAATTGGCCTGTCTTTAGTTATGCCTGGTGAGTGTGTGTTAGTGTGTGAGAGAGCTGGGGCCCCTGTAATTAGGGTGACCGTGTTCACCTTTCCTCTCAGACACACGGGTGCTCAGGCAGCCCATAGGGAAGGTGGGGCTTCTACATTGTAATGTTTGCACATATGGGTGTGTGTGTGTGTGTTTGGTGTGCATTTGGATGGGGGTGTTAGGGAGGTGTGCTCTGGATTATTGCTCTGCAATCATTCTTGGAGCATCCCAACGGCGCTCTCATGAGCCAGAAGGGCTTTGGGTGCTGCTGGTTCCCACTGAATGGAAGGGGCATCTTACTTTTTTCATTCTTTGCTCTTCCCCACCTCTCCCCCCTTTACAACTAAAGTGTTTATTGATTATCTTGGCCTGCTCTCCAACAACTTAATATTGGGTGACAGTGCACTGTGTTCTCACCGTAATTAGAGTTCAGCTCTGAAGTGGGGGGTTGTGCGGTCGTGGGGGGCAATTAGAACCCTTTGTTATTAAACTTGATTCATCTTCTTCCTGCTCAGCTCTGCCCAGCTCGTCTCTGCTCTCAGTTGCTCTCCGATGCTTACCAAGGGTATCGGGCCATCCGGTCTCTTTGGCTAACCCGCAAATTATCACATTTGCTGCGAGACTCCCCCCATTTGCCCCCCCAACCTGCACCCATCTCCAGTTCTCCCCCCAATGCCAATAACACACAGTAATAACTGTAACGATCCCCAGTCAAATCCACTCAGATCGCAGCATGTACAATAATAACAGAAGTCCTCAGGAACCACCGAGGTATACATCCTCTAATGTACGATTGCACACAGCCTCTAGTTGAAGTCTTGTATATTTGATGATGTTATTTATAGCTGTTCATATACATATATATATATAAGTGTATTTAGTACTGTATAATTTAAAACCTACGTTTGTTTGCTTGTGGGGGTAAAAAAAAAAACTTTCCCCACTTGAATATCAGCAGCAGAATGTGAGGCCTTACCATTTTCAAATAAGTGATTTGTTTTTGGCAGACACAGAATTTCCAGACCTGCTTAGGATCAGACAAGTGCATTTATGAGGTAATACCTACTAGAAAAATGGACACTTGAATATCAGTCAAGCTGCACATTCCTGTGCAGTCAACATTGAACCCTTGGAGGAAATGTAATAAACTATATTAACAGTATGGATCACTGAGGGTAAAAAGGGAGAAGGGAGTGACATTGAGTAATAGCCAGTATTTTTGCGGAACATTGTGATGTCACAGAAAGTTGACCTTTGACCTTTTTGATCATTTACATGTTTGTGCAAGATTTTTTTGTGATCAGGCCTCTTTTACACAGAGATCGCAGAAAAAAAAGGTGAGATGGCGATCCCATCTTCTATTCCACCAATGACTGATTTCCACAGCCAAGCCAGAGGCGTAACAGAGGTGACACAGACTGGACTTTTACACAGCGGATCTGCATTCCAGAATCAAAGGGGTGGTACTCCCTTTGAAATCCCCCAGCATGGGAGAGACAGCGGGCACATAGGGAGGCACTGGCATGGATTCTGTAGCCTGCCACAGCCAGCTTCGTGCCTCGGGTGAAAATGGCTCGTCGCCGTAGCCAGTGCCTCCCTATGCCCCCACTGTCTCTCCCACACCGGGGGTCACTGTCATCAAAACATAACAACTCAGCTGCGGAACAAGAGGTGTTCTTTTACATCACGTTCTGGAATCATGATTCCACCTTTATTTCTGTGACTACAGAGTTGACTCCAGAGGTGTTACAAAGCCATGATAAAGGTGGGACCAAATGATCCTGCCATTTTGTTTACACAGACGTCATTCTGGAATAAAGGTGGAATATTCCCACCACAGAAGCGCTGCATAAAAGATTCTATAGCTCCAGTGTCACAGCGTCATTTACCTTTGACCAAACAAAATCCAATCAGTTGAGACATTTATTCCACATTCCCTCAGGATGTTGGTGACATGTTGCTTTCATGGGATAAATTAATAAAACTAATAATAACCTCTCAATTCTTAATTTGGTGTGTACTCTCTGATTTTGATTGCTTTGTATTTCCTTCGTGCTGCTTTATCTTTATCTCTATCACATTATCTTGGGTCTAAAGTAGTTTGTGTTTCATCCTGACTGTACAGGCAGGTGTATCGTCACGCCTCCTCCTCTGCTTTGCAGGGGCGGTTCCTCCTGCAGGTAGAGGAGGGCCTTGTTAACTGGAGCCACCTGGGCTCAGTATAAAGGAGGCTCCATGCTAGTCCTTCTCCCTCTCTCTCTCTGCCCTCAGGTACAACCTTGTTTGTTTTGTTCCAGTCTTGTTCTGATGTACATTCATCCACAAATGCACATATGGTTCCACTCACATATGCACTTGCATACACTCTACATATTTACACACTCACACCCTATGCCCGTTTTGATTGTTTAAATTTCTTATCATTTAAAATAAATTCCTTGAACTGGTCTGCACTGTTGTCTCTGTCCCTCATTCTCGCCACAGGCTTCGAGCCATAATTTGACAATAATAAACATGAAGAAACCAATATAATAAGTAAAAAAAAAAAATTTTAAGCAAGCAAACAATGTTAGAAGTAATTCTACTGAAAAAATATTGTAGTATTCTGACGGTTTGACTTTAACACTGCTTAAGTTGGTCCTTGAAACTGACCGTTTTTTAGTTTAGGTATATTTTTACAGTTATGGAACTAGTTTTATTTACAAGTACTGGTCTAAGTTCCTGACACATCTGGCATTACTTACTATGAGTATCAAAAGTATTGTAGTGTAGTCGCATAAGAATATGTAGTTGTTGGTGGTGAGATGCCATTTCTTTCAGCAAAAGGAATGAAAAGAGGAAAAAGCACAAAGAACTTCAAGCTACCACCGCCAATAAAACTCTCAGCTTTCTGTGTTTTCTGTTCCTTTTCTGCACCAAACATTGTTAGTTTGAAGAGGTGATGTGAGTTGACAATTCTCTCCCTTCCACTCTGGCTGCCTCCCCATCCCCTTATCCCCACCCTCTACCCACTCTTTGTCTCCTTCAGAGTCTCCAGGAGCTTGATATGGAGCTTATGGGGAAAAGGAGGAAGATCAATCCTGGTGTCAGCAGCTCAGCGCACATCTCTCCCAGTAACGGCAGGACAAGTGTCAGCTGGAAGAGAGGCAGCCGCCATGCAGAGAGAGAGTGAGTGAACAAGGGAGAAAAGGGGATGATGGTGGTGGTGGTGGTGGGGGTGTTCGGGGGAGAAAGAGAGCCCTCTGCATGGCAGCCAAGCGAGTGAGCAAGCGAGCGGCCAGCCCAAGGGAGTGCACCTCCAGTAGACAAAAGATCAATTCTCTCCATTTCACTCTCAGCTCCTGATAACAAGCAAAAGTTCAGCAAGCCCAGGAGCTGTCTTGCCTTTGAAATGTGCATTCTGGTGTGCTACACACATGCAGTTGCACACTTACACTCTCATACAAGTGGCATGTACACACACACACACACACACACACACACACACACACACACACACACACACACATACACACACAATCACTCTTGCATTTAAATTGAGAGGCCGAGTGGTCTTAGATGTGATTATGCTGTGTACATCTGTTTTGTTTGCAAGACACGGGAGACAATTAGAAGTAAAGTCCATGATGCAACAACACTGTCTCAAAGAGATTTTCATCGAACCTAATGAGGGCAGATAGTGTTGGTTTGTTGTGAAATTTTGGATTTAGAGTCATTGTTTCCTTGATGAGGCCATCTGTTTTCCAAGTTTGTCATCTGTAGCGTTCAACAGTTTTGATATGTTACTAAATCTCCTTCCTGTAGGAACAGCATCCTTTAGATTGGCTTTGGTTGACGATGCAAAAACAGAAAGTGAAGAGAAAACAGCACTAGACAGGAAGCTGTTACATTTGGTCAGAATCAAAACATAATTTGTGACAGTATGCTGTGCCAAGGGTGTGCGGTTTGGATCGTGATTGCGGGTAACATTGTTATTGGCAAAGGGCTATGACCAGTCAAACCAGAAACATGCATCTTGAAGAGCTTCATTTTGTTTTTCCTGCAGACACAACTGTTATTGATAATACTCTCATTTGGAGGAGTTTATGGAATATATTGTTTCCTTCCTGTTTGTGCTAGTACTCAAGTCACAGCACTTGTTTTTGTTGAAATTTAAAGAGTTACCCTGAAAACACATGTTTGTGGGTTTTCACTGCTGTGTACCTCATTAAAAGCAACAACTTTAACATTAATTACAGAAATAAACATGTGATGAGATGTCATTTATATGAACCTTTCCTCGTCCAACACTGACATACTCCCTTTAAACACAGAATTTCACAGTCTGAGCATCTGAGCCTTTTGTTTTCCAGATGCCATACAGCGCATGTTTATTAGGAGCAACCCAAAAACCCAATCCTTACATCTTAGACATGTTGCCAAAGCTTCACTTGAAGACATTCAAAAACCAAATTTAATGCACAAGTGTCTAAAGGTGATCTCATTTCCATGCTTGGTGTTATTCAGTGAGTCCTCTCTGTCTGTATTCATTGGTTCTCTGTCTATGAAGGTTTAGAGATTTCTCCTGAACTCCAGAGAGGCTGATGGTGTGTGACAGTTCTGAAGCTGGTTCTATTTAAGACAACCACAAACAGAGAGTAACTCTGTGGAGGTTAGAACCTTGCCAGTTTTCATCAGAGCGAGGCACAGGGAGAGGGTCACTCTGTGTAGGTATGTAGGACGAGCACTGAGCCCTTATACCATTGTACCACTCTTGGCTTGTTAAGTGTTGATCTGAATGTTGTTGTTTTTTTTTCTTTGTTTTGAGTCTAAATGTCATAACAGTGTCTGTGTAATGTACCCAATGATTAGGTTTCTCTCAGGGACCCCTATCCATGGCCCCCAACAGATGGCCCACACCTCTTTGTATATGCAGATTTATTCACTGGGAATGTTTACAGATATCGTCATTACATGAACATCCATATCTAAATAGGCAGTAATTGAGGCAAAAGCTGTCATCCAGTCAGTGTTGTTTTTGTCATGTTCTGGATGAAAGGAACAACTTGCAGAGAGGGACAGCCAGTATCACACAATTGACCTTTTACATGATTTTCAATTACTGGAGAGAGCAGAGAAACGGAGGGGTCCCTGTAGTGCAGCTGTCTCTGCTGTCTCCCCTCCAGAACATCTGCCCATCGAACATGGCAGCGGCTCCTCTTTCTCCCCGTGAGGTCGCCTGCCCTGCCCACGATGGGCAGGTGTGTGCTGGGCCAGGCCCCTCTGTCATTAAGCGGCCCAGCTGTGCTGTCACGTTTGGCAGAGGCGGGTGTCATCCATGACCCTGTCTCAGCTCCCTCTGAGGGGCATACACAGACCTTGACAGGGCAGCTGAGGGTAAAGCCACGCTTGGAATATCTATGAAGGACGACTATGTCGTCCCCTCCTTGCACCCTGGTGGGCGCCACCTCTGCATGCTTGCCTACCCTCCTGCCAAAGTGCAGGTTGGGCCCTCATCAGCCGTGTCAGTCAATAAAAGTAGAGAACATCACACCTCCCCTCCTGCTGTGTCCTATGTGCCTTTTTAAAAGAGAGTTACACACTTGGAAAGGAGGTCAGAGTTCTGGTACATATTTTTAACTAATGTTTTGAAAAATTCAAAGCATACTCACAAAATTCCTATTTACACTTTTAAACCAGTTTAATGTGAACTGAATTTTTAGTATATCATAGAGAAGTAGGCTACATGGGGAAGAATAGTAAAAGATTGAAATTGGATCTTATTAGGGCTCACTCACTCACAACACTAATGAGCACATGGTCATACTAAGCATTTTGTTATTGTTTGTCATTAAAAAGAGAGAAAGTATTTATTTGTCACATTTACAAGAGCTTAGGAAAATCTCAGTTTTAGTGTGGATATAGACTTCACAGGAACAAGCAGCAGTAACATCTGTTTGCTGCTCATAGATGTATGTTTTAGTGTGGCTGGTTGAAATATAGCTGTTAGACAAGTGGAAAATGTTCAAATATCACATGCTTAGGAGCTGCAGTGTGTGTGTGTGGTCAATTAATTCATCAGCATTTCTTTCCCTGTAGGCTGCTGTGATTTTACCAGCAGGCCAGTCGCTCCTGTTAATGTTGGTGTAATCCATATGATATAAGAACCTTGCTGGTACAAACATGTAACTGACATGACACAAACTGGTCTGCTCATTCAGACTACATTTGCCACTGAAGAAACCAGCATCTGCAGAGAGTGAACTGTGTGACTGCAGGACCACAGATGTTTCTGCACTAGGAGTAAAGCATGTGTTTTATCTGTCCATTGAATTCTAGTTCAGTGAATGAGTTGCTGGGTTCAGAACGTTAACCCCACTTGATTTTATGTCATAGTAAGGGGATATAGCAAAGGACAGATGAAGAGGTGGCGACTCCAGTGGTCAGCAAACAGGAGCTAAACCTCCATCCATTAAGCGACCACAAGAGGCTTTTTCTAGTTGATGTCACGTGTAGTTTTTGTGTTTTACCACTTTGAAACACACAGGCTTTGTCATCAGAGCTTAGTCTAGAGCAGGAAAAAGAGATCACATGAAAATCAGTAACTGATGTTTGGAATGGGATGAGTTGATCTGTATTTAGACTGACCATGTTCACATAGTCACAGCCATGCCAAAAGTGTATTCGGAGCTCAGCTTAAGACAGTTTAAGGAGGTTAACTCTGTGCAAAAGGAGGGTAAAACAAAAGAACTTTTTTGCACACCCATTTCAGATAAGGGCTGGAACTGCAACACCATGCAAGATAAAGACACAACAAATCATACAGCTTCAAACAGTGACTTAGTATTGTTTCTATTGTGTCAGTTACTATTACTTTTAACAGTTGGAGGGCTTTTTCATAGCAGTGTTGTATCATCTCAAATAGAATACAAACCAAGTTACTTATCACATTTTGGTTTGTTCCCAAGATCAGGGTTTCATTTCAGACGCATAGTATTTAATAACACATAATGCCGTTTCTATTTCATATTCAGTTTGCAGTATGCACCTTCACCTTCTGAGAGATGACATAGCTCGCAGGTGTTTTTTTTTTTTTCAACACAGATATGTTTATGACATCAAGTGAAACACGCCTTTAAAATAATCAATCTAAAAGCCCGGCCATTACCAAAGTACTGCTGACAGTTGTCAAGTCTTGCTTGTCTAATATTTGGCTTCTCAGGGAAACAAACTCTTTGCCCTGCATATTCCAAAGATTTAATTAATTATGCTGTGGTTAGTCTGTCTCTTGATGTCAAGATAATTCCCAGAAATGGAGGAGTTATCTTTGATGGCAATATAAGCTTGAATAACTCAAGTGGATTAGGTTTTACTTTTCTGTGCTAAATATCTTACAAAAATAAATCTCCATGACTGCGCCTTCTGTTTTTAAGACAACTCTGTCTGGAGAGGTTGGTCCATGCGCAGGTGAGATGAGATGAACGTTCACCACAATATTTTTTTCAGCCTTTATTTTGCTAAGATGTCAAAGTTGCGCAAAGTAGTCACTGTCAAATATCTTATAATAATAATAATAATAATAATAATAATAATAATAATAATAATAATAATAATAATAATAATAATAATAATGGATTAGATTACAGCACTTTTCAAGTCACCCAAAGCTCTTTACATTATTGATCCTTTATTCATTCACTCTCAGATTCCCACTAAAATAAAAATAAAAGTTAAATACATTTTTATCCACAGCTGGGGCAGACTGATGGAAGTGTGGCTGCAATTTTGCATCTACTGCCCCCCCGACCACCACTGAACATTCATACACCAGTGTGAGTGGCACTGGAGGCAAGGACGGTGAAGTGTCTTGCCCAAGGACCGACTAGAACAGAGTGGGATTCAAACCTGCCACCCTTCGGTTATTGGACGCTCTCCCACCTGAGCCATACCCTCCCACTTGATCATATCAGTTTACCTTTAGAATTACAGGTACTAACTGGCTTAAAGGGACCATTGCCCTGAAATACAATTTATGCATCACGTTATACTTACAAAGTAGTTTAATCACTTTAAACTTACAAGACAATGATAAAAATGTAGCTACTCAAAGTCTACTTCTCTGATTTATGTTAAATTCTATATGTGTGAGCATGTGACCAAATATTCTCCCATTTGAATCATTAGTGGATCATCAAAGCTGAATTATTCAGTTAAATATTCTTGTGCTTTACAGAAAAAGTCCTCTCACTATGCTGCATCTGAGCTACTATGAGCTCTATATCTTGTTTTGACCAGCAAGAAGTCTGGAATGTGATGTTTGTTTGGTCATTTTTGAGTTATTGGATTTTTTTCTGTGTCAGTAGTGTTATTCCCAGCCTCACCTACAGTGTATACACACACGTCTGGTGTTATTGGCAGCGCGCCTTCATCCACTGACACCTCCAGCGTCCCTGGTGGCCTTTGTCACAGAAGAAAGAGAATGATCAATATCCCAGTTAAACTAGACTTTCAAAGCTGATCGCGGGGCCTCGTTCTGGGGCCTTCTTCTTTAATGAATTTTCTTTCATTCCACACAAGTTTTTAAACATCAAACAATAAATCGGCCAGGGCACAGTAAAATATTTAGATCTATTGACTGTGTTTGAAAAATGTAGAGGGCAAAAACTCTAGTGGTTTGATGCTGATACATTCTGAACACTTTAATCCACCCGAGTGTTTCCTTTTATCTGCCTGGGTTTCTCCAAAAGAGGGGAAAAGGGCCTCAAGAATGTTCTCAAAGATCCAGCAACTCTTTCTTAAAAGCTCCTTACCTTCAATTGCTCTTTTCTGAAGCAGTGATTCTCAGTGTTCTCTGTACCAAGGCACACTTAAAAAAAAAAAAAAAAATCTCTGGTACACGAATTGATTTTATCTGTGAGAAGATCAGACAAATCCTTCAGTGACTATTCACCTTAAATGACAGTGAGAACTGTACATGTTCTATATTGCAGATTTGAATTAATACACATGAAATTGATTTTCAGTCTCATATACGCTGTCAGTCAAAAGTTTGGACACACCTGGTTTTCTTTTGCATTTGCATTGTAGATTCTCACTGAAGGCATCAAAACTATGAATGAACACGTTTACAATTATGGAGTTAAAATAGTGTGACGTAACTCAAAACATATTTTATATTTTCGATTCTTCAAAATAGCCACGCTTTGCTTTGATTACTGCTTTGCATATTCTGGGTATTCTCTTGATGAGCTTCATGAGGTAGTCACCTGAAACGTTTTCCAACAGTCTCGAAGGAGTTTCCAGTGACGCTGAGCACTGATTGGTCATCTGCGGTCCATCCTCATGTCATTTAACCTTCCTTTTGTGTTACTTTCTGCTCCCATCTCTTGTGTTAACAGGCCAGTTTTGACCCAAGTCTTAAATCAGCTGTAAAAACAATTATCCTCCAATTTCTTTCTCATTGCTTATTTCATATTTTTGGGCTCTGGGCCTTTTTTGTGCCAGTGTACCCCTTGATGTGCACTCTGCAGTCACCAACTCTAAACTAAATTGATCTCACATGTGAACATGCGCGTCTTTGCTTGTTTTGTTTTTTTGAAGGTTTACTGGATAACAAGACAAAATGAAAATTCCCAAAAGCTCATATGATTGTTAGAGGAGCTGGCTGTCAACGTGTTGGCTGACAGTACACTTATAATTTCAGTTTTGGCTCTAATTATTGCTGTATAATCTTATTTTTAAAACTGGGTTGAAACCGATCCTAACAACACGAAGGTCGTCATTTCAAGCCGAGCATTTCATAATTTAAAAAGATTAAAAAATGTGTTTGGATTATTTTGTTGAAATAGATGCTCGAAAAGCCTTGATGCAATACACAAATTTGAGGTGGTTCTTTTATGCATTTAAAACCGAAAATTGGTTGACTCAGACTAATGATGTTCATTTTGTCTTCTGTTAATGTAATTATACTAATATTTGTTCTTTTATTCAGACAAGGTGTAGTCTTTAGTTTTTAGATGTTACCTATTTGACAGTTTTGACTGTGATGTGTTGCTGCCAGCTGTCAAGCAGGTAACAACTAAAAACTAAAAAATTATACCTTGCCTGAACAAAAGAAAAGTGTAGCAAAAATGGGCTGGTGCTGACCTTAACACAAGAGGAAGGTTAAATGAGAAGGTTTGTCCAAACATTTGACTGGTATTGTGTGTCTAACTACTTTCCACGTGTCCAAAAACTGTAATGTGAAAATCTGTTGCTTACACATGACAGTGCAATATTACAAATGTTGAGAACATCTGTTTTATTGCATTAGAGCCATTGTATTTCATCACCTCCACCCAAAACAACCCCTTTCCTCCCTAATGAGGCTTTTATATATGAAGCCACAATAGTTTATTGCTGGAAGCAGGTTTCATTTTGGCATGGACAGTCTTACAACAAAGGATTTAGGTAGAAAAAGATAGCCAGGAGTTATTTAGTCCAACTTCAAACATTTTTCTCATATTTATTCACTTTTACCTGTGCAAAATAGAGTCTGACACAGTTAGGCTTTTTTTTTTTTTTTACATTCATCTGCAAAAAGGGAGAATTTTCCCAGATTTGAAGGTGTGCATTTAGAAGCCAGATTTATGGCATTATATATTTTTGAAGCAAGTTGTGATCTCATGTGCAGATTTTTTATTTTTATTTTTATTTTTTTACAGTTTTTGACGTGTGAAAAATGGCAGACATCACCCCATAGAAACAGTTGTGTATTGGTGAGAATCTAATAATATGCAACTTACCATGACACAAGGGATATTCATTTGTTTATTGCAATATTGTAATAATACAGTAAAGGTGGGAGAATTGTCATAAAAGTATAAGGAACACACCATCACAATCTGAGTAAAGAAGTTTGGTCACATGACTTAAAAACATGGCGATTGAGTTTACCACAAAACTAACTGTCTTTGTATGTAAAATCTGGATTAATACTCATTAATAGCATTATTGCAATTATCTTACCCTACAGTAATTATTCTACATAATTCTGATAATCATCTACATCATTTGCACAAAAAATGCTTCATGAAACTAACACAGATGTCATATTTCATCACTATTTCCACAACAATTTCCCCCATTTTATATTAGACTGGTGTTATTTTAATGATTCCTTCTATTCGTTTTATTTGCAAAGTGTAAAAGGCAAACAGGAAGGGAATTTTCATTTATGTGTCCAAGTCATCAGTGCCAAAAAATGACTCTACTACTTAATAAGTTGTATGATATGTGTATGAATGAATTGTTGTTCAGCTTATTGTACACTAATGAGATAAAAGGAGAGTAAAAGAGGATGAAATCACTAAATGCAGTTATTTTGATTTATATTATTTCAGATATACTGTGGATTATAACAGAATGTAGTTGTTTTTTTTTATTCTCCCCATGAAAACTTCTCTATAGTGTCAGTGAAATGTGTATTTTGTTATTTTTTGGTCAAAGTCACATCAAGGTGTGCATCAGCATTTTGACCTGACCCTGTGTGAAGCTGCTCTTCCTGATGCAGTAATAAATGGTACTGCCTGTACTCATGTCTTTGCATGGCTGGTGTGTTACGCGTTCATGTGTGTGTTTGGCTGGCGTGACAGCCCGGCCTTGACGTTAAACATCTGTTGGGTGATTCATTCGGCTGCGGATGTAGAGTGACACCGAGGCACATCTGCCGAGGTGCGGGCGATCCCTGCAACCTGCCCCTCGTAAAAGGCCCCAGCTTCATCACCCAAACCGCTTTTCTGATGATTGCGTCATTTTCCCCTCCTCTCCACTGTGGCTAGTTCACAAAAGTGACATCCTGCTTCATTCCCTCGTTTATGCACGCTGGAGAGCAGCAGATGCATAGCCTTGGGGAGATTTAGAAATGGCAAACATAATGAAACTCAAGAACCTGGGAAAAGTGCCTCAGAAAGAACCCTGTTTTTTACTTTTTTGAAATGACAGAATTATCATAATGCTAAAGATATAGTGTATTTTATCTGATTATGAATGTAAACAAAATGTGTGGGCAAAAGCACGTTTTTTATTTTGGCACAAATACACCACGTGGTATATTTATCTGACACCATTGTTCAGTATTCAGTTTATTCATCTTAAAAAAAAAAAAAGAAGAAAAGACACGAGTTCCACGGAATGGAACTCACTGAATGGAATGTGTTTAAATCATTTGTGCTTAAGTGACAGATGCTTCTCTTCACTACTGTGCGGGGCATTGTAATCACTTGAATGAATACAGCTTCACTAATTAAGGTTATGCAGTTGGCTGGCTTTCTCCAAACAAAGCCAGAGTAATGTAGATTGTGTTGTAGCACAGCCCCAGTAGTATAGTGCAGATGAGAGCAGAGTTGATATGCTGTTCACTCTGACGAGTCAGGAAAGTACTACAGAGATCCATGTGTAGCATAATACCGTCATGTTTCCATTTAGCTCAGGACACTATTGTGTAGCGGGATAATAAGCTCATAAATTGATTTTACTGTATGAGGAATGTGACTGTAACAAATTAAACAGAAATAGCTGATGACTAACAAACACAGCCGACGCAGATCACGATGACTGAAACGCACTGGCCAGCCGTTCTTGAGCTCATTGTGCATGTTTGGCACAGATCGAGTCCAAGGACGCGCGAGGCCTTTGATCGTGTCTCTGGGGCGTCCCAGATGTTCCAACGTAGGGCAATGTCAAGTCTGGTTTATTTGCAGAGGTAATGCCCAGCCATTATATGTACAACTCATCCATCAAACAAAAAAAAGGAACATTTCAGGAAGGGTTTTTTTTTTTTTTTTTCTTTGCACGACTGAGCAGTTGAGGTTTGTCAGTGAAGGGAGTCTGCACAGACCATAACCACATCTTCAGCTCCATGTTTTTTAGAAGGGTCCAGGCAGGACACATTGTTTCGTCAGGGCACCCACGGAACATTTCCTCTCCTAGTTATGCAGATGTCTGAGAGTATTATCCGCCATTTGGGGTTAAGAATCAGCGTAATATTTCATTTACTTAGATGTCACTGAAGTAGAAGCTGTCCTCAATGAATTTACTGAGTTATTTTAATCAGAAGGAACTCATTTGAGTGTGTTCTTGCTGATTACATTTCTGAGGAAAGCCTTAACCAGTAGGTGGCAGTATGATACCTGAATCTACAACTTCCTAAATCAAGACTCCTCAATCATTACCAAGAATGAGACCCTGACTGTTCCAATTGACAGTTTGAAATATACAATAAAATCCAAAGCTGTTATTACATATGAAGCGGTATATTTATTATTACTGTTATATTAATATTCTTACATGCGGTTTCACATGAATCATTCAGAAAACATTTTAAAGTCCTGAAAATACCCCACTTTGCCTAAATTTAACTTATTCTGAATTAATTACACTGTGTTTATAACTGTAGGGATTGACTTCTGAACAATAGAAAAAAAAACATACAAATAAATTACTGTTCGATCTGATTGGAAGATCAGGCTGAACTGAGATTCACTGATTAAATTGTGAATGACCTCACTGTTTACAGCCTGCAATATGCCATGACGAAGTGAAGGCTAAAGTTGTACAAAATAGCAGTAAAAGTTAACTTATTTTTGGCTTTAACCTCACTTGGCGTCGCTGAGAATTTTCAGATACTACACCATATAAAACTAAACTCTTACACAGACACTTTTGTTTCACTTTTGTTCTGTTTTTGATCAGAAACAACACATTTTCTTCACCCTTTATAAATATCAATCTCACTACTCACTGACCTCGAACATTTTTCTTGTATCAGCTTGAATAAAACAACTTCAACAGTTCACCTGCAAATTTTTAACAGTCGAGAGCAACACCTTCTTTTATTTTGCAACCCTGGTGCAGTATTTACACGTCATGCACTGAATCTCTGGTAAATGCTGTCTTCTGATATTGATGGTATCACTCCTCCAACTGGCAGGGTTAAGGGATATGGAGTTTGCGTAATGCATATGTGACACCATTTCCCCTCCAACTATAACTTCAATCCCCATTGAAAGCAATTAAAAGGTAGCTGAAAAATACAAGACCTAATGGGTTAATTTCTGGGCTTGTTGCTTTGGCAATCCTAACAAGAATTGTCTTTGTTTAGCAACTGAGCTCAAGGTGGACTTTTTTTTTTTTTTATTGACTCTTGTCAAGTTGCAAAATGATGAAACTTTGTTGCTGCTCTCAAAACAACAGGCCTCCTGGATCAGACCATATGAGAGGTCACTGAATATATTTGAGGCTTATTAAGTTAGTTCTTAAAATGTATTTCCTACAGATTTAAAAAAGGAAAGTGGATGCACAATCTGCTACATTTACTGCCTCTACTCAGAATTAGAGATTTATTTTCTGAGGAGGAAAAAAAAAATCAATTAGTGCTAAATTTATTCATGGATTTCTGCGATCAATGCGGGTCCACTCAGAGGGGCTCGGTGGGACCCAGTTCATCCCAGTTAATGTGTTTGAAGGGGAATTACCATTGATGTTGTTTTCCCTTCCTCTCAGGTCAAAGACCATCTCAGAGCTGTCACGACCCGCCACACGGGAGGAACTTCCTTCCAGTCCTTACCGTTACTCACAAGGCACAGGAGAGCGGATGGTGTTGACCGCTGGTTGATGTCAGCGGCGAAAGACAATCAGGTTGGTTGGCTGTGTTGAATCCAACGTACCCTCTATCAGGGAATGTCTTACAGAAGCTAATTGTGAATCCAATCAAGGCTGGGAATACCGACTATTGATTTACCCCACTAAACACACACAATAAACTAATACAGAGGGAATACATTGTGTACAAATGGCTTTTACATCCACACAGTTTTCATATAATCTGCAGTAGCTGTCAGAGCACTCCTATCTGACTTCTGTGCAAGTAAAAACAGCTGTTCTCACTCTCTCTTAATTGGCTACAACCACTGTAATTTTAATTCACATGACCTTTTACGACTTCTTGATTGTTTTCATAATTTTTGCATACTTCATTATGCTGCTCTGAAAGGCGTGCGGTGTGATCCTCTCAAATGTTCCTTCAAGGATATTCTTTTCGCTCCTTGTATTGATTTCAAACGGTTCCTGCACACAGGCTATATTTCAGGTCAATTAGACATATTTGGGCATTTGCAAATCATTTTTTTCTTTCAGATCCTGGGGCTCTAAAACTGCACTTTTGGCCCTAACAGCACTGCTCAGATTCTCTGTGGAGCTTGACATTTTGATCCGCAACAGAGACTAAATGATAACCGTTTCCTTGTAAATACTGTTGCCTGCGGGGGAGGGTTTTAAATAGACCAAGAAGGACTTTTCACTCACTCACTTGTTTATATTCACAACTCATCTGAATACGGACAGCTAAACTAAAATATAGTGTGCATTGCAAGCGGCAATACAGGGGGCTGCAGACCAATGTGAGGCAAGATTCATAATTACAGCAAATTATTGTTCATCATTTCCTAAATTCCTCTCCTTTTGCACTTACAAATTATGTAATTATGGCCATTTCCCAAAAAGACAGCAAATAGTTGGTGATCGTTCAATGCAGAATTTCTCCACCAGACAATCTGATATATTATTATATTAGATATTAACATTAATCTTTCTTTCTGTAATTTGTTTTGTTTCTCTTTAAAGAGAATATCTTTAAAGATTTTTTTGTTCATGTATGAAAGAACAAGCTGCCTTTGTTTGAAGTGTTTGGTCTTGGCATGTGTGATCACTCTCATTAGTGCTCTCCTCTCACAGAGCAAAAGCACTCCATTTATTTTTATTTCAAACATATCATTTACTGCTGTCTGAGCTCGCCTCCACATCTAACAGAAAAGTATTTATTTGAACCTAACGAACCCCCCCTCCCTTCAACAATTTTAAATATAAATGGAGAGGAATCGATTAGTCACTCGCTGATTTTTATATGTTTTTATCTCTGAAACATAAAACGAGTAAATAATTCCTTTTTACCAATAACTGGGGAGATTGGCTGGAATATTTATTTTGCCTTGAGAAAAAGTCAGTGCTGAAGTTTGACCCCTGTATATTGTCATGACAACCTAAGGTCTTTTACACTCCGCAGCGAGTAGATGACCACATCCTCCTACTGCATGTACACTGTGAGCCGGCATCGCCCACACAGAGGAAGATTGACATAAACACTTTTTAATTGAGCTGCAAATGTTGTCATAGGATGAAGCCATTATTTTAGCACCCCTTGAGGCAAGATCTGCTCATGCAAAAAATAAAAGAAATGTATAATTAATACAGCTGGTTACATTATGCCCGATGTGAGTCTGCACAGATAGGATAATATTATATTTGTACAGTGGCGCCCTGAGCCATTCTCAGATCGCTGATAGTGTTCAGTGTTGAGCGGCTGGCTCCAGGGAAAGATTGCTCCATGTCACATCCTTATCAAAAGAGCGTTTTGTTCCTTTTTGCACACACAGATCTTATTCCATAAGAAGGCCTGTGATGTGTTCTATGTGTGTAGATCGTTGTACACACACACACACACACACACACACACACACACACACACACACACACACACACACACACACCTCACTGCTCTGCTGAAGATCAATTGTGTTTGTACTGTATGTGAATGTGTATCAAAGAGTCCCCACAGTCAATGCCTCCACTTATAAGGTAATGTACTGACACGAGAGATTCCACGGGGACCGTACAGAGCTCTGTGTCTACGGAGGCTGTTCAACAGAGGGAAGGATTGGGAGGAGGGGGAACACAGCAGTCATATAGTGTGGGAGGAGGAAGCTGAATTGATAACGTACACAACTTACACTATACAGCGTTGAAGAGGTGAACAAATGCATACATCCATGAACAGCAATGCAGACCTCCAGTAAATGTACACTAGAGTTCAACTGGTTATCGTGCAGTGATTATTCACATTTTTATGATTATTGACAGCGGGAAAATGTGAGTAAATGTTTGTATTTTTGTTGTCTGATAACAATGAAATAAATAAATTATAAATGAATACATCAGCGTTGGCTGTGGTGCAGCCTCTTCACTCTGACTGTTTCAGGTCTGTGCATGTTGCGCTTTTACGACTCATGAGTAAAAATCAACACAATCAACAATGAAACAAGTGGAAAAATATTTATTTACTAGCACAATTTATTTAGGATTCCTACCGTTCAGTGTGAAACTGATAAATATTGTTTGAATATGATTCAATTCTAGATTATTTATTTGATTTGACAAGTCAGCCTTGAGGCAGTTCAACAAAGTTTGGTGTCTGACTTTCTTTAAAATTTGATACTTTAATTTCTACTATAATGTTTGAATGTTTTTTTAATTAATTTATTTATTTTTGAAAAGCTTTTTGAGGAATTGATGCTGAAAAACAAACAGTTAATCAAAGGTACAATAACATTTTGGCTTATTGCTATCTGATACTCTTTTTGTTGTTGTTGTTGTTGTCGTTATCTGTTATCTGAAAAAGTAAATTAATTAAAAAATGTTGTATTTTGACTCTGATGTTGCCTATTCTTGTCTCATCTTTCTGCACCACTCCCCAGTTCTGCTGAATTGGAAAATTCAGTTCAAATCACGTTTTGCTAATAAAATTTTTTGCTTCATAAAACCTTAAGCATCTACTTGTATCTATTTATTGTAACCGTTATTTTAAGGTTTTACTCAACTTTAAAATAGTGATGTGATTCCTTTACTTTTTGTTCAAGTCAGTGTTGAAACATTTAATTAGCACATGTTTTAGCAGACGTTTGAGCTGGAGTTTGTCTTATTCTCAGTTCTGACACCAAGATGTTCATTTTTACTACAAAAGTGTACGTTGCATTATTCTTTTTATTTATTATTATTATTATTATTATTATTATTATTAATCCATATTGGCCCTGGGTTAAAGATCGGTTTTAACATTATTCCAGACCTGTGTATTTGCCGTGCCTGTTAATCTCCCATCAAACACCTATACTGTTTCACACAGCCACAGGGGGAATACCGTGTCAGTGAGAACTTTTCATAGCAGCAAAATCACTCACCCATTTGCTTTTATTAATCCTTCAGACTTAGAAGGTAGCTGTCCATGCAGAAGGGGAGTTATTCCCATGCATTTCAATATCATATTGACCTCATAACTAGTCAAGTTTAAGTCATAAATCCATAGTTGCTCTTGTCTGAGAAGTGGACAGCTCGGTGCTCAGCAGCTCCTCCTTCCTGAACTCGCTCTTTACAGCTGGAGGTGGGAGGCTGGTCAGATGCAAGGCTGGGGTTTTGCTGGATTTAACCCAGCCAAAGCAGAAAAGTGGGTGGATGCATGTGATGGTCTGTCCCAGTGAGTGTAATGGTTCTAGTTCTTAATAGTATTAGAAGGTGTGGCATCGTTTTAATGTAAATATGGAATAAATGACATTGTCTGTATGCTGTGTGAACACATAGGCAGTGACAGAAGGTGACCCCTGTGTCAGTGGTTTATTAAGTCCGGTTCATTTGCTAGGCCAGATTCCATTGGCTGTCAGCTTTACTGCCTAACTGTGTCAGCTGGACGGTGTTAAGTCTGATGGAGTGTTTTTGCTTCTGAAGCCATCCTGAGCAGAAAGGCAGGGAGAGCTATATAACAGACTCAGTGACAGGTTCTCAAAACAGGCGGGCCATGAATATGCAAGCTTCTCCACAAACAGCCAGGAAAAAAAAAAAAAACCTCGCTTGATGTGGCTGAATCTGAAAATAAGCAATTTTGCCATATTCAGGCAACAACATTGACACTTTCAGCATATTTCTCGGCAAGTCTCAGGGTCTCCTCAATTTTACTTCTGCACAGTGAGTTAGAGGAGAGAATTTCGTGCCTCTTTCACCACTAAATATTAGATAATGTTTCACTTTACTGTCACAAGATAATGAAAACAGGAGAGACATATGCTAAGGGATAAAAAGAAATCATAATTGGATATATCTGAGAAGTTTGTGCTTTTTTTTTTTTTAGCTTTTAGTGTGATTTTTGCACAAGTAACATGTCTTGATTGATTGGGATAAGGACCTCCTCTTAGCGCCAAATGTGCTTCCACACTCCCCTGTTTAATGCAAATTAAGTGAGCATGTGCCTTTGATATTGAAATGATCTTGCCGCGTTCCTACAAACATTTCAGCAGATGAAATGAAACTGTGTGCACTTTCTTACTGTAAGTTACGTTACCTCACCAGGGCCCTGAGCTTCAAGGGGACCCAGATTTACCAAGTACTGGTTGGAATCGGAGCAACAAATCATTTAAAAACAATATCAAGTTTTTGTTTGGTGCAAAATGTCCACACAAAACAAATATTTTACAAGAGTGAAGTCTATTCTGACCATGTTCACAAGGCTTGATACATTTTTCACTTATCCTGTGGAAATGACAAGTGAGTTTCAGTGGTAGTTTTTGATGCTTTTTTTTTTCTTGCAAAAACAGTCTATTTATTATAAAGGTCCAGTCATCATAACCTGAATAACCCTGAGAACCTATGGCAGCTGCTAAAAGCATTAAAAAAAAAAAAAAAAAAAAAAAAAAGTAGAATATGTCCTCTTTGGAGTGAATATTTGGTTGGTCTATTCCAGATTAGTTGCAATGTGTTGAGCTTCATGGAGGAGGTTCTACTCCCTCTGTAGATATAAAGCGATTAAGTCTAAAGGGAACGACAACACAATAATTCCAAATTTCAGATGATTCTAAGAACATGAGTGAGCACATATTAATATTATAATCAGTTTCTGTAAACGGCTTCCCTAAACCCTGCTCATTGGACCTTTTAACAATAAAAAAAACTCACTCTACAAATATTAAATGGTCTCTGAAACAAATAAAGAGGCTGAAATGAGCTAAAATATGACTTTAACATTTGATTCGTGGGGAATCATTCCTTTACTTTCTTGGTAAATTCCACAGGTATTTTCAGTTGAATAACCTCTCAGCTGGCATGTCTGTATCTGCACATGAAACTTACCACCATGGCAACATGGCCCTATTTATCTGTTGCTAGGTAACCCACTTCAATGATTTATCAATAGCCACTTTTACACAGAGATCCCGGGAAAAGGTAAGATGGTGATCTTAATGTTTTACCACCAGTAACAGAGGTGAGACAGGCTGGACTTTTACACAAAGGACCTGCATTCTGGAATCAAAGGGGCGGTGACGCAACACAATGTAGTGTGGTGTGACACATAATTTGTGTGTCAGAAATACCCTGAGCATAGCTTCTTTGTTAACCTCTCCAGAGTCAGAGAGTTTCACCATCCTACAAATGTTTCTCCAGTTCAACATCTTCCTCGTCTTATTGATATGTTTGTTTACTGTACACGGCCTGCACTCATTTAGAAATCCTCCCAGCGTGGGAGTCATACATACCAACCATACATCCCAGGGTTCTCCCCAGAAATGTATAGTATCCTGGAGCACCCCCCTCCCCGGGAGAAAGTCTCGCACTAAAACCTCACGATAGATGCAACTCCACGAGATTTCAAAGGAAAAACAACATGGCGCTGGAAAACTGAGTGTGTACCTGCAAACCTGACAGATTTCCATAGATTTTAGCAAAATTATTGGGGGGAAAATAGAAAAAAAAAAAAAAAAAAAACACCCTAAATTTGAAAATGGGTATAGCGGCGCTGAGCTAGTAGTATACTGGCGCAGTACTGTTGTTCCATCATCTGGGGAGAACCCTGCATCGCCAAAATGACTCCTTGGTTGCAGTATGAGAGGTGTTCCTTTAAACAGCATTCTGGAATCATGAGTCCGCCTTTATCATGGCTCTGTTATTACCTCCAGATGTGTTACAAAGCCACGATAAAGGTGGAACCAAATGAACAACATTTCCCAACATTTACTTTACACAGACGCCGCTCCGGAATAAAGGTGAAATATTCCTGTAACATAAGTGCTGTGGAAAAGGGGTTAATGATGATTCTATGATTCTGGGCATAGCACAGGTGAGGCTATTGTATTCCACAATTACTAATATCTCCCAAAATATTGCTCCTATCAACTTGCCGTTTTCACTAGTCACTTCCTTGACCAAAAATACCTAAGTATGCCAAACTGTAGCAGTCAGCTCTATCTGAATTTTGTGTGATGCCTGAGACACACACACAGAGTCCACTTCCCTTTTATTATACAGATTGGCAGATTTCAAACTGTAAGAAAAACCAACAATGGAGCAGGTTCCTGTTTTCATTACTTGCCTAAAGTTTGTATTATTCTGCAGATGTGATAACAGATACATTTTACCCCTAAAACCAAGTCTTACAAATTGGGGGAAAAACATCAATTTGATTTTATTTCTTCAGTAAAAAAAACACACAATCAAAGTAAAAGCGCTAATTACACTATACATGTAATAATATTGTTTATGTAGATGCTTCGAGTGTAAGCCTTGTGTGTTTTTCTTGTGGTTCATGGTTCTTTTCAGGACACCATGTGTTTTGGGTCATTTGTGTGATTAGACCAGGCCTGTTTGTGTTTCTGTGCATGCAAAGCACAAGGGGCTGGATGGAAGTGTCTTGTAATACCAGGTGGAATTTTCATACAACACCCTGACCTCACAGACCTGCTATCCTGAAGAAACAACTAGTGGGGTCTGATCACTGTTTCTGTTTACATGAGCAGTGTTAGACGTATTTTGTCCGCAGCTGTTTCTTCTGGTTTCTCCTACTTTTATTTCTTATAGATAGCAGGAAAAATCATTTACAAACTGCCCCATATGTCTGGTCTAGACTTTGTGAGCGTCTACTGTGAAAAGGGCTCAGGACGGGGATGAAATCAAACAGCTGAAGTTCTTTGGTCTCTATGAGGGGAAAGGGTGGTGATGCTATTAACTGGACTCCTTTCCTGTTTAGAGGAAGGGGCTGCACATTCCATGAGACGCACCATCACACCCTCACAGTCACACTCAGGCATTCTTGTACTGGAGCACTCCTACTTTTACATGCACCTAAACAAACTTTACACTTAGTACACATTTAATGCACATATACACCAGCATGTACTCATGGGTCTAAATGCATGCACACGCCTTTCCTCTCTGACACACTCACACACCCACTCAGTGACTCTATCTCCCGATCCTACTTTGCGTTTCTCTCACTCCCTTTACTGGAAGGACACTCTGATAGGCCCCCTCATAAGGAGAGACACACCATCCCAGTTGATTCCAGTGGGAGTCCTTCAGAGGCAGCACTTCCAGTGGCTTTAGTGCATTAAAGCTTTTACCTTTTGCTTCTAAAGGCATCGGGACAAAAACAGGCCGAGCTCTTTCTCTCCACCGGGGAGAGAGGATGCATTGTCTTGTGAGGACACTGATTACTTAGGAATCAGTCATCAATTATTCAAACGATGGCATACTGTATTGCCTCCACCTTTAGTGACAAGACGGCCTTTCAAGGCTGGGAAGTGCAGAGACACACCCTGTGCGGTCCACAAGAATCAATACAGATGCCGGTAGTTTGCTTTCTCCTTTTCGTTTCGGTTTGTCTTACTCTTCATACTAATGTGAATTTGGGTGCTGGCATTACACTGTAAAGCATTTGGAAAACCTTGAAATGCCAGCTGCTGAGGAGGCCACAGGGCTAGGACAGGCCACCATGGAGGCCTGTGGGGTCTGGAATCCTGCCCTTGGCTTGTCCCTTTCGGTCCACCCTACTGCCTTTTTTGTCAAGTTCAACCAACTTAGTCTGTTGTCTTAACTCGACTGATTAACTGAAAGCGAGCCTGATGAATGTCCCCCGTTCATCTACAACACCTGGTTCTCAGGAGAGTGCAGGATGAAGTTGCCTAAGTGTTGGAGACTTTCTCTTAGACCGGTCCAAAGATGGGACCACCCAGGATTTGCATACTTGAGGTTTTTACTTTGCTTTTCTTTATTGCCTCCACTCCACGGTGTTGCAGAGTTTTCCCTGGACCAGACTCCTGGCACACCCTGCACACCCGCTCCTTAGTCACTGTCACTGAAACACAAAGAGTCCAACACACAGTCCTGTGTCCTGTCCCAGACTGTCTGACCTCCTCACTCTGGAAGCCTTCACTGCCTTCCAGTGTTTGCTAATAGAATATCCTATTACTCTGCCTCGGAGCCAGAACGCTTATTTTGAACAACCACAGAGCACTAAAAAAAGGTCAAGCACCTCAAACCAAAGAGGCAGTTAAACAAATGAAGCGTAATTCACACCTGATCAACTGAGGTGGATGTATTTTCTTTTTGTTTTGCTTCTTTTGAAATATGTTTTTAACATTCTAGTATTCCACAGAGATTTTTTTTTTTACTATCCTGGTTGTGTAGATGAATGTGCATGCCTCTTGCAATTTATAAAGAAATGAGACATGAAAGTATGAAATAAAAATACAGAGACATGGGCCAGTGCCCTGTAGAGACATTGTGGTTCTGACATGTTGATTAATTTTCATTTTTATTAAGTATGTCAGGGTGGATTTTTATTTCAGGTATGTTTTAAAAAGATCTCTGTAAGTCTGTGAAGTGTATTAGTGTTGGTATTATTATATTTTATTGAGTCATTTTAATTTAATTTCCTAAAGTTTTGACTGATAGAAACCCAAAAAGTTAGAATGAGAGACTGGATGACATCACCTATGATTGACTAGCGGCTGTTTCTAAAAGGTCACACATTGTGCAACGCCACTTCACTTCTATTACTGATATTTTTTTTATCTTTGAAAACTGTGATTCTAGTTTAAGCGCAGGTATTTTTTAAGGAATTTTACATTAACTATACAAAGCCTGATGCCCTAGGATGACTTTTAGTATGATTTGGTGCTATTTAAGTAAAAGTGATTTGAGTTGGGAGGAGCCAAAGAAAGGGGGAAAGAGAGAGAGGGAGAGAGTGAGAGAGGGAGAAAAACAGAGGTGGGGAGGGTCGCTGGAGGAGTTGGATAACAATGGCTGCAGTCCAAGTTGGGCTAATAGTATCTGACACACTGCAATTTTGAGGCTTATATCAACATTGTTTTTACAGCTGTAATTAAGCCACCTAATCAGAAGCACATTGGTCGGGACAGTCTAGGGCTGTGAGGGGGCAGACACACAGTGAGCTGTGTTCAGCCCTGCGGCAAGGCAGCAGCCCCGCACTGGGCTTAGGCGAGGTGGAGGCCAGCCAAAAGGATCTGTGGGTGGGAGAGCATCCTGAGTGTGACATACACATGCACACACATACACACAGATGTACACTGTGAACCAGGGCCACACTGAATAAGTATTTGAATAGCTTTTTTTCATGTGTATGCGTGTGTGAATGTACAGAACTGCATGTGTGTGTGTGTGTGTGTGTGTGAATTCTTGTGGTAATATAGAGTATCTGTCCAAATTCAGCTTGAGGCTCCATGTGTTGCAATAGTCTCATGGTGCCGTGCATATCTGTGTTTATCAAGTGCGCACTTATGCCCAAGTCTTACTTATGCACGCATGTGTGCTCAAGTGCATTTCCATGTTTGTGCAGTATGCTGTGTGCAGAAAAGAACAGTGTGGAAATGTGTGTGTATATATGAAAGAGAGAGGGAACATGTGCATGTGTGCGGTCGCAGCCCCACAGAGGTTCACCCCACCCTCGTCAGGGCCCAGTGCCGAGTCACCCAAGTCTCAAATGGCAACAGCACACACACACACACACACACACACACACACACACACACACACACACACACACACACACACACACACACGGAGCAGGACGCAGAGCTCAGCTGGGGCCAAAGTCAACAGATGAGCTGGTCTGAACTGGCTCGCTGTGTGTTCTGATTGTAAATTGCACTGGTGATGATTAGAGAACTCCAGCACAGGATGTCGACTCTTAAAACTGTCCAGAGAAAATAATTTTCTACTATGTTCAGGAAACTTTTTTTCTTTCTCTCCTTTACACTGCTCCCCACGCCACCTCCCCCCACCCTCCCTCTTTAATTTAAACATCATGGGGCTGTATGTGAGGAGGTGGAAGGAGTTGGTGTGTAAATTGGTTTAAGGCCTCCAGAGTATAAAAAAAACACAGGCAGACAATAGAGGCTGTTTGGGCTTCATTTTATCTATGAAGGTGCGCGTAGAGACCCATCGTATAGAGATCCACATGTATTCCCCCTGCCTGTCAAAAATATCAGTTAGTTTGAGTGAACATTTGCATGTACCGGTCTTGTTCAGTGTTGGAGAACACAAGCTTACTGTATGATATGTCACTATATTTAGGTATTTGTACATTAACAGAATTACCTTGTTTATTCCCAGAGATGTATAAAGTACTGGAGTAGAGGAGTGCAGTAGAAGTACAAGTGCTAGATCAAAAAACTGACTTGAGTAAA
>JAQQZY010000001.1:1110044-1122883 GCA_030068375.1 Ostorhinchus rueppellii
GAAGCACTTTGGGCTACAATTTTTGTATGAAAGGTGCTATATAAATAAAGTTTATTATTATTATTATTATTATTATCTTGGCGGAGGTCTGCAGGCTCTGAGTGCTTTTTTAGTTATAATAGTAATGAGGAACGATTCAGCACATGAAAAATGTATCGGAGTAAAAGTATTAAATTCATCAAAAATATGTGGTGCAATAAAAGTGGAAGTAGGAGGAAAAAATAATACTCCAAAAAAGTTCAGATACTGCATTTGAGTACTTAAGTACAGTACTTAAGTGGTTCCACTTCGTTACTATACATCTTGGTTTATTCCAGTGTTGCTGTTGGAAAATGAAAAAGAGAATCAATGAAGGTTTGTGTAACTGAGCCAGAGGTTGATGGGGATGAATGATTATTGTTGTTCTCTTTACTTCCTGCTCACTGTGTCATGATATCATCGTCATGAGACACACAATACCAGGCCAGCCCAGCTCATTGTTGTTTCCTACATCCCCACAAAAACCACAGCTTTCTGATTCATCACTCACTGACATTACATTGGGCTTGTCTGAGACACACTTGCTTACTGCCATACCGTGCAGATAAACAGACCTTGATGGATGATCACAGATGATACTTTTTTGTTGTTGTTGTTGTACAGTCACAAAAAAATTATTAGACCACCCCTTGTTTTCTTCAGTTTCTTGTTCATTTTAATGCCTGGTACAACTAAAGGTACATTTGTTTGGACAAATATAATGATAACAACCAAAATAGTAGTTTAATTTCAGAGCTGACATTTATCCATTTAACATGTTTTCTTGATAAAAACAAAAATCACTTCAGTTCTTACATCAATATCTATGGCATTGTACTGACAAAAACTACTTTTAGGGATTAAATGTTTTCTTTTCTGTCTGTTTGTCACCTGATACACACAGGAGTTAGTACTGGATTGCATAATTATTGTTTTTGATGACTTTTATGTATGTATGTATGTATGTATGTATGTATGTATGTATGTATGTATGTTTTCTTTCTATAGGTCTTTAAATAATAATAAAATATCTAAGAGTTTGTGTTGGGGTTTGTTTTGTTCTTGTAGCTGAGTGTTTGTTGATATAAGCCAAGTGTATTTTTAGACCGTCCTTGTAGTCTTCATCCACAAAAACAGCCACAATATGCTGATTTATATCTAGAGGATTTGGGTTTGATTTTCTATAAACTTACACTTATTCCAAGTTCTTGTTTGTTTGTTTTTATTGTTTGTTTGTTTGTTTGTTTTTGTCCACTCTTCAGCAGTTGCAACAGCAGTGCCTATAAGTACAGCCAACTAATGCAAAAATAATTAGAGCAAACTTTAAAACATAAACTTTACTTATACACAGTTTTAATAACTTGAAGTATTAAGTCTTGCGCATAAATACTTTTTAGGGAAAATGTTGTTGTGATCATGCCGTAACAAAACTACAAACCTTGTAAACTATGTAGTGAGGTCAAATCTGACCATAGCACCAAAAGCTGATGTCGTAGTATTGTGTGTGTGTGGGCTCATGTGGTTTCTCCTGACATCTCTACTTTTATGTCATAGAAGTCTTTCTGTTCACAATAATTGAATCCAATATAAGTACATAAAAGTTAATGAGATCTGTTTTTTGAGCAGTATATTTAATTCTTGGTTGAAAATAGAGAATTTGAATTCTACTGCGCTTTGTGTAAGAAAACTATGAGCATTAAGTTAAGAAATAAGAGTGTAAACAACCAGCAAAAGGCAGCTATTACCCATTACTGTTCTGTATTCTCATGGGCACCAAGGTTTGGCATGACTCACTCTGGAGTAACAATGTTAACATCTGCAGCTCTAGTTATCCAGCTGCACATTGTGTTTGATGGCATCATTAAACACATTATTTATATATATATTTTATTTATTAATTTTTTCGCTTACTAATTAGTTATTATTATTCATTGTGTAATTAGTTTTAGGACTCCAATTTCCTCTTCTCTTTCAGTGAGGTTTGGGTTCATAATGTTTTTTGGTCAAACCTGCAGAAATGCTGTCATACAGTATGCTACAAATGGTACCTGTCTGACTTTTCTTGGTATGCGAAAAGGACTTTAACTGGTATACGACGGTAAACTGTACTTTATATTCAGCTGGACACTTGTGCAGAGTCTGCTGAATGTTTTTCAGTCTGCAGCCAGCTGGCAACGTTTTGTCCCACATTCTTTCACCCCTGCTGTGTCACCCAGCTTAGTGACCATGAATGTGTTAGCAACTGCCGAGTCCTCTCACCACGTCCTTCAGTCTAATTTATATTTATGTCCTTTTTAAGGACTTTGCCATTCCTTTCCTCAACTGATGACATGTTCGCTTCGTAGAGTCGTTCGCTTCGTAGAGTCGTATGTTCTAAGCAGTGATTTTTTTTTTTTTTTAAATCAAACAATACAATGTGCTGAATAAATATGGGGGTAGGTACATGGACTGACAACAGTAGAAGACAAGTTTGTGTGACTTTTTTGGAAGTGTGCAGTAGTTTCTCTCCCTCCCTCGATGCTCTCCCTCCTTCTTTTCCACCTCCACAGAAATGTCCAGCTTGATTTAATCAAGGATGCAAGAGGGAAATCAAACCGGGCGTGGGACCAAAAGCCTCCGTGTTGGGACAGGCCAGGTCCTGCGACCTAATCGACCCCGGGGGCAGGCAACAAAGATGGTCATTGAGTTTGTGAAAGAGAGGCTGTTTATATTTGTGTAATCGTGACTCTATATGTGTATGAGTGTTACCCAAATGTGGCTGTTGGAGAGGGAGGAGACAGAATGTTAATGTGTCCCTCAGGTGGCAGCAACAGCACAGTCGCACACAGTCTTGTGTTTGACATGATGAAGGTGGGGAGAGTATTTCCTATGCCACTATTCCCTCCTCCCTCGTTTCCTGCTGTGCGGTTCAGACGTTAGAGCCGGCATTAAATTCCTGTCGACAAGCTCTGGGTGGAGAACGGGCCACGTTTGCGGTCGCTGTACCCCGAGGGCCTGCAGCAGAGTTGCTGTCTTTCTCAAACATGCAACACCTCACTGTTCCTTTTGTTCCTCCAAATTTTTTTCTTCCAAACCGCCCCCTGTCTTTTCTCCTCCCTCCCTCCCCTCCTTTGTGTTCCATGACTGTTTACTCAAAATGACGGTTCCTCCTCAGCTTGCTGGCTTGTGGTTCACCGAAACAAATAAATAAATCCACGAGGACACACACATTCATTCACAAACAGCCTGTGCACACCCCACCAGCACATAACAAGATGAGAGATGGAGAGAAAATGTAAGCTGTGGGAAGAGAAAGTAAATTAAAAACAAATCATTGCATTGCGATGGAATACAACTGGCAAACGGCAGAGACAACTATCTAAACAATGGCCGCGGGATTCTCTGAGTTGCTTATCTGTACGAAGCATAATCAGGAGTAGTCCAGATTTGAACCGCTGGTGTGACTCATTCTGCCCCACAGTAGTAAAGATGACATGAGTTTCTTAATTTAACAGGGTAACGGGACAGTTTAGAGCGGACCAACAGCATGTCTCACTAAAAGCATATTATTATAGTCTCAATATAACCCAGCCAAAGACCCAGCAGTGTGCAGTATGTATTCAAACTGAAGTCATAGGTCCTCAGGGAATTAGTATGTCTGTGAAAATGTGTGTGTTTGAGTTTAGTGTTCAGGAGAAGGACTTGGAAAAGATGTGAAAAGACCCAGATTTATACTTTTTGCTCTTGGAATATCCCAGAGATATGTTGGAGGCAGGAGGGGGATTTTATACAAGTCCTCTCCAGTTTCTCTGTTTCAGCATTTTGTTGTACTGAGGACATTACGTGGTGACAACAGGCATTAAAATACCCCTTTTTTCCCATTCACACCCGTCTGTTTCTCTTCCTCACTACGTCTCTAATTTAATTTTTTTCCAGAGTCTGTCTTGAAACAGGGTTAAAACCAAATGGCTGCATATCTACAGTTGGAATAAAATGACATATTTGACTGAGCAATGTGACAGACCAGCACTTAATTGTCCTGAAAATGTTTTAGCCACATCCCGCTTTGTTGAATAATGAGTCTTTCCTTTGTAGATATGTTGCTTCTTATGCTACTGCAGTGAGGGTTTCATTTCAAAGGCTTTTTCCTTGAAGCTAAATACTTATCTTATTCTAATGGTACTCCTGAGAACAGAGCGCTTATCCTGATACGAATTGAAAATTCACTAAAGGAAGCAGCCATAGCATAGAATCTGAAGCATAAAACAGGAAATGGCATATAACACATTTAGAGGTGGGGAAGAAATATTTACATTAAGTTTGAGTTTTATGAGAAATATACATGTGAGCAGGTTCCATCCACAGTGTATTTTGTGATGGAACTGTATCAGTACTGTATGCATGTATGTCTGCACTGTTTTCGGTGTAGGTGTGTGTGCTCTTGCTGAAGACATTTTTGATATTTAGCCAGATTAAAAACCCAATTCATGACTCTGGTTGCTGTTTCCACTGCACCATAAAGAAATCATTTAGGCCAGAGGAAATGATTAAGTGTTATTAATATTGTGCCAGTGCTCTCTTTGTGGACATGGATGTTACGGTGAACTGGAAGACCAAAATGGTCTGTTTGGGTGGTTGACTACATGTGAAACCACATGAGTGTCCTTGGGACTAGCTGGTTTGTGTGTGTCTGAGTAAATGCCTGCCTAAGTAATATGTATGTGTGTCTCCACCAGTCCTGGCAGGAACTTGGGAAACCACTGGGAGCTCCTCCAATAGTACCTAGTGTGGACTCATTTGTTGACTCAGTGATGGTTAGAGGGGCATGTGTTGCCATCTTAACACCAATCCAGTGAGAGAGACAGACTCACACACACACACTATGAAAACAACATTAAGTAGTACTTTTAAGACGCTACAGTGTGTATCTAGAGTACAGCTTTGCCTTCTCCTCATAGTAATCCACACTAGCTTCATATAATTTGAATGACAAACTATAGCCCGAGAACTACAGTCAAAGGGCTAAGGGAGTGTATCTGAGGAGAGGAAAGAGACTGGGACCAGCATTAGACTGCAGCTCTAGTGTGCTCTGAACGTCTGGATGAAACCGTCTGCCTCATCTCTCCTCTGGACTCTGGGCCTTGAGAAACGACTCACTTAAAATGGTCTGGGGTGCTCTGATTCACACATAGCTGGCTGTGTTATTTTTAATTTATTGGACAAAGCCGCAACTGCAGAAGTCATAAGAGAGATTCTGGCAGTTCTCTAATGCAGCCCGGACTGCGTTAATTAATAGTTAAAACTCAACACCACAATCAGATCACCAAACCAAACAACACTTAGGCCTCTGTAACAGTCAGCTTTTTCACTTTTACTTCACTCTCTCTGCCTTTTCAGTGGATGTCTACAGTGAACAGGATGCCCAGAGGCGCTGCATTGAAGCTGTAAAGGTTTAACAGTGTTAAAAAACACAAAATCCAAACAAAATGAGGCAGTGTTATTGCGGGGAGTAGTTATCCTGGTTAACATCATAGTAATTTCCTTTTGGGTATTGACAAATTTATGCATGTCTAATAAATGCTAATGTTAAATTTCAACTCTTATATTTGTTTTTACTTATCATACAGTAATGTGGTCTACTGGGGAGCCTATTGTTTAATAGGAAGGGCAGATATAATTTCAGCACACTGTGTTAAAACACAGGGAGTTGCATTTGGTGAATGGTCAATATCCTGGATCGATACTGTTCAAATTTGGGATGCCATAGGGCCTGACAGCTATGAATTGCATTAGTTTGGGCAGAGTGAAGAATAGATGAATTGGGATTGTTATGTTGTGGGAATTTAAGCCCAATATTTATTTTCTGTACATGCACAATTTTGAGATTTGGGGTGGGAGGCATTTGTTTTGGGTCAAATCACTCCAGGCATATAAAACTTTAGCTCCTAAATTCTATAACAACTCCACATTTAATTTAGAAATATACAGTGTCAGCAACGTGGGTTTTATCAGTACAGTTTCTGGCACAATGTTTTGATAAGGCTTTGTGATTAAGTTATGAGTCGCATTTTCTCCATCTTCGGTAAGAAGCTAATCTCCTTAAAAAGGGAAATAAAACTGAAGTATTCCAGTATATGTTCCAAATTGGGAAAGAACACAATTAGGTTAGCTTGTGGCTGTCAGTCAACCCACTGTTGCAAGGTGTTCTATGAGGTGAAATCAAGCAGACGAACTAGGGGAGAGGTGGTGTAGTGAGATGGAGAGGCCAGGCAGCCAGGGGGCTACACTAGAGTAGCTGAGTGCTGGGTAGGGAAACACCATTGTACTGTTCGTCTGGAGACATTCTGTCAAAGCCGGCCCAGGCTGACACCTCGGATCACAGTTTGATAGACGGAAGAGTAGCTCTCGCTGACTAGGTCCTATTAAGGTGGATGTTTTCAAAGTTTGGGCCTGGCACTAGGGAAAAAATAGGAAGGACACAGAGGGGAAGTGGAGCCTGAGCAGAGCTGACATGCTTCAAGACCCTCCTCCCCAACCGCGCAGTCGGGGGTCAAATCACTTTGCTTCCTTAGCCAAGTCTGGCTTGGTGTCCAACTTACAGAATGTCTAATAGAGAGAGTCTGAGATAGCCACACAGTGCTCTAAAAACACAGTCACATTTGAAAACACACACTCTTATCATGCACATACACTCAGAGATCTTCAAAGCATGCATGGATGCATGTTAACACCTGCTAGCAAGCACTCTTGCAAGCACAGATGCACACATGTGCATATTGGTGCATGTTTTGTATTCTATTGTGAGAAGGCTGAGTCGTGTCCAGTAGGATGAGTGTGCGTAGGATACCATGCAAGTGTTTGTACCTTACTGCACCCCCTCTCCTGGATCAATGCTCTCCCGCTGTCACAGTGCAGTGAACAGGCAGAGGCAGCCAAGAGAGGCCTGCAAGACCTAGAGAGGCACAAAAGCATTGAGAGGTAGTGGAGACGGGTGGGGTGTGGGGGGCTGGGGCAGGGCTCCACTGTGCGTGTGTGTATGCGTGTGGTTAGTCGTCAGAGAGGGGCGAAAGCAGACACACTGCACCTTGACCACCTATTATGAAGCTCTTTGCCGCGATGTCAAGTGAAAGCAAGTTAATTGGGTGAAGCTGTAGAGCATGTTAGGGCGGTGGTTGAGGGCTTGCCAGCTTGACAGTTGAGTGTCAGCGGGACCCAGTCAAGTGTGGCTGAGAGACAGAGCCCTGTCACCGGCCCTAAAGCAGGGCCGCTGGGGCTTACAGGGAGAGAGACCGACCCCTCCCCACACACACACACACACACACACACACACACACTACACGCATTGACACTTATACCCAATTACATTTGCTCATTCCCTTTGGTGAGTCCCCACAATCTGTCACAAATGAACATTATTTTATGGAAAGTAAAATAATCTTTTTTTTAATTTAAAGAACCAAATAATGATTTTTTTAAGTATTCTTTTTTTTTTTTTTTAGTAAACCTTTAACATAGTTTAATATTTGCCTGTTTATCTGTGACAAAAATCAACTATTCATTACATTTGTAACCTTTCTGAGCGCAAGACATGTAGTCAGACATACACCAGCATAAGTGTCAAGTTATTTTAGATCAATTAATTAAATGAATTATATCAAAATAACATTTTCCTTTTAAACAAAATCACTATGTAGTAAATTAAATATCCCATGACTATAATACGCTATTCCATTATTTTTTATTCTCTACACTGACATTTTGTAGTATAATTATAGTTGTATAAATAAAAACTCAGTGCGGTTAAATTTAACTGCACTGCAACGTGACATGCTATTGACAAACCTAAGCAGAACTTGACAAAAGGCCCCAAATATTCATCGTTAAGCGATTCCCTGGGGAGGGTTGTAGCAGCTTTTCAGATAGTGTCGGAGGGTTGCGGGATACCCATTTATCTTCCTAAAGCTCACATTCAATCTCCATCACTCTGTCAGATGGAAATGAGACCCTCTCTTTTGTACCATTTACACCCTCAGAAGTGCTACTGAGTGCCCCTCTCTCAGTGTGACAAAAAGACCCTAATTAGAGAGTATTGAATGATAGATGAGAGGAAGATGGCCATAACCCTGGGATCATTGTGTTTTACACCATGTTATGTCTATGGCTGTAATATTCGTGCTGAGGACTGTGGGAATGAAGCAGCAGATCCCCTGCTATGGGTGTCTCAACATACTCAATGATCCATAATGTGGGCCTTAAGAAACTGATGGGCCAGAACACAGTCTCTATTCTGAAAGGCACAAAGCATTTGACAAGGTTGTTAAGACTTTGTCCAGCCACAGTCACCGATTAGGCTAATTCTGTGGATTTGTGTTTGTATCAAACCTCACAGAATTTTGAAGGAGACACTCAGAGATTTGGGCTACAAGGTTAAATCTGTGTTATCTCTGTCAAAGTAGTGCTACATTTTTAGTCAAGCTTAAGTAGTATAAATAATGACAAGTCAATTAAAAAAAATAAAAAAAACATTCATTAAGGCATATTTGTTTTTAGGATGTTTAGGATATAAGTGATCAAATCCAAAATTGCATCTAGACATAAGTGCCTTGACGCTAGATGAAGTACTTGCGATAAGCAGCACTGAAATCATTATGTTCTATTGTTGGCAAATGCTACAAAATTAACTTTTCTCAATGAACTGCATTCAGTTCTGGGGTTGTTTTTTTTTTCAGTTTAAAAGGTTAGACATCCTAAAAATATTCCCTGAAACAAAATAAAATTATTCTCATAGTTACTCTAATTGGTCTTTAGCACTTACTGAGCCTTTTATATAACCTGGACAGTTATTCTTTCAGCTTCAACTTCATAAGTATCACCTAAAACCTGAGCATCATCTTAATGCAATCAGATACACCTTTAAAATCTAATTCCTCCAACATTTCTCCCATTGTCAAAATGTTCGCCCTGTGTCTGATTCTACCTCATGACTCCCTGCTCGTCTGCTAACAGCTTTGTAAACTGCTTAAAGGACCATTACTTCTCCTGACTTCCTGTGTCATAATGGGTGAAATGTACTACAAGCAGTCAAGCAGTTAAATGGCTGTGAGCTTTTGGACAATACCAGGATTAGAAAAAAAATATTTTATCATTGTCATCTTCATATTTTAATTATTGTTCTGATTCTGTTCTTATAATGTCAATGCAAGAAAATAATATTCAACTTTATAAGAGTAAAATTCCCACAAATAATTTCAACCAACAAAACATTACTTTAACTGTGTATTAAATATTGTCATTATCAGTCAAACTCCACTATTTGTTGTAAGCACATGTAGTTTAGTCAAATAAATAAACTGTTTTAAGTGAATTTTCGTTGTTGTAGAATTAGGTCGATCCTTCCATGTGTTTTTGGCTTGTTTTCCGTTTATTAAAAGTGATGACATCCTTCATAATTGCTTTAAAAAATGACTGCAAACTAACACATTGTAACTCTGATAATAGTAAGAAAAACAAAACAAAAAAAAAACTTTTTAAATGCTTCACTAGTGTAATACTATTATCAAGGTATGTGTAGTTATTTCACTTTTCCGGCTGTAATTGCAGGACAATACATAGGTCCAACACTGTGATGTGGTATTTCCTAAATTATATAACAATTCAGACATTTCAGTTGAGTAATTTTACATGATGTAACAACAGACTACTTTTTGTATTTTGTCAATTCAGTGTAATTAAAAAAAAAAAAAAAAAAAGAAAAAGATAAGTTTAAGGTGTAATTTTTTAAACTTCCTAACAAAGAAAAAAAAAAAGGGGTGAGAAAATCAATAAGCCATTTTAGTCTCTATCTATCAAAGCGGATTCCTTCTTGTCTGTTTTAAAGTGGGGATGTGGCACTTTAATAGGATAGCGCGAGGCTGTTTGAAATGTATGCCAATGATTCCTGTCATTTCATGGCAGCCCGGCCATGGTTCACTGAGCGCCCACTTCTCCCCTGTCAGCTCGACTGAAGACAAGCATTTAGTTGCAAACTTTGAGCAGGTTGCGCAAACCAGAAATGATGTGACTGCTACTTCCAATCCCCATCCTTCTCTTTCATGGTGCAATGCCACTGGCGGTCAAAGAAAGGGGAGAGAAGTGTGCTTTCCCTCATTTAACTGAAGAACATGCTGATTTAGTAAAAACCTTAAAGGTGAATAGACAAGTGGTGAAGGGTGGGGGCTCAGAATGACAAGAAAACACAGGATGTGGAGGAGAGGAGAAGGTGAGTACAAGAGGTTATAGGAGGTGGGACTTTAGCATAGTCAAAGTCAAAGGTTATCAGTTGACCTTTTGTGCCTTCTGTCTAGTTCTACCTGCTTTGTTATATTTGTAATTATTCTAATAAATTAAGAAAGTAAACCCCAACACCCATGCTTCATACAATGTTTCACCTACTGTGGTTCTGCACTGAGTACAAAGAATCATAGGTTTCATTTATCATGCATGGCCAGCTGTGTTTTCCAGATATTGATGTAATGTCCCCGTCAAAGGTTTTTGCAATCCCTGTGTCTTAACACTGGGCCAGTAAGTCAGTAGCAAGTAGCCCTGTTGGCTAGCTGACAGTTTGTGTGCGTCAAGGCCACGGCCCTGTATTTTCTGCCTTGTAGCACACCAAAGTAAAATCGCTTGTCAGGCTGAGGTGTCTGTGAGCTGACAAGATGCCCCAGTGACATTTCAGCTCGAAAGAGCAAGTGTCTTGCAACCGAGTGGTCAAATATCAGAGAATAGGTCATGCAGGGTGGAGCTGAGTGCTATCCGGAAGGCCAGTCTCTACCAAACGCCAAACGCCCTCTTGACTTTGACAAGTGGGACTGCTGGGGGGTCAGTGAGGGCAGCGAAGGGGTGGCTGTGCGACGGAACAAAGTGATGTTCTGTTGGGCATGGCCAGACAGTGTGCACCTTATTGGCTTCAAAAGGGAAAAGACATTGACATTGATTAATCTTCTTAACCCTCTTGAACATGAAGAGAGTGGTGGGGAGCTTAAAGCGGAGGGGGTTTGGCAGCCCCATAAGATGGGCCACTCCAGTGGTTTGTACGGAGCATGGCCCCCTGAAATGTACTCTGACATTCATTAGAATATCTTTGACACATATCATGGGGGAGACAGCAAAGCTAGAGGAGGAGAGCAGTGTCTCCAGTGATCTCAGTCACCCTTTACATCTTTTAACCCTAGATTAGGCCATGTGATTTCACCTTTCATCCCAAGCAGTAAAGGTAAATGGAAAAAAGCAGATAAGTGCATGTATTAGTTTGACAGTTTAGTTTGATAAAGTAGGTTCACATGTACCTTAAACGCAATCATCCAATGACTGTGACACACTGTACATAAATTCACTGGTAGTTATTTTTTGTGTCCTAAAGATTGTCAGTTGAACTTTTAGCCCACATGCTCAGTAATACTACATAGTCCTGAATGAAATAAAAGTGCATGCCCTTGTATATCCAGTACACTGCCAGTGTGAGGACTACATGCTGATGTTTATCTCAAATAACTTCTACCTTTAGCTCACGCCTTTGTGTTTTTCTGCTGTGTTTCTGTTTTGTTGAATTTTAATATAAAAGAGAGAGAGAGAGACAGAGAGAGATAGAGAAAGAGAGAGAGCATGTGTCAAAGTCTTGACAGACATCAAGGCAATACTGCGGTGCTGACATAAATATTTAACACTGAGGGGCAACCTACAGCATGTCATGTCACGGCCGTGATTAGGGTGAACGGTGACCCCCTCTCATATAACATGGTTTCATGTTGGAGAATGGCGGGGGGGCATGTGTCAGTGCTTCATAGGATGGACGATGCTCCCTTTAACCCTCATTTCCATAAAGCCATTCCTTTGGAACAGTGTTCCCAGCAGGTCTTGACCCCCTACCTGCTTATTTTCCATCTCCAGGTGGTGCAGACAAGTTGCAGAATGAGCTGCCTCCGAGGCTACGAGATCAGGCCTGTTTGAAGCGTGTTTATATGTGAGTTTATGTGTGCATGTGTGTCATTCTACTTGACATCAGACCTCTTAAGAACCCAATGGTGTCGGCCAAAGGAGAGCTGTTTATCATTCAGCCAACATCATTTGGTTGTTTCTTATCGATCGGTTCAAAAATGTTTTTCCAATGTTATGTCATTGTTTGCTGGCCGTCGAGGGTGAGCCCCCTGTGAATAATTCTAACCTTAATTGGAAAGAAATCTATACATGGAACTTCACTTGCACACAGGATCACACTACCTTGAAGAAACAATTATAACCATAGAGAGGTAATCAATGGCTAAGCCTTGCCATGAAATGTCACCAGATGAAACTGATGCTGCCCCTGTAGCATTAACATTTATTAATAGCTTTTCTCTACTCTACGAAGAAAATGAGCTGCAGTTAAAGCAAACAAAACAGGCACAGAATAGTTCTCTTTACGTCTTTTCATATTAGGAAAATACGTATAAAAACAAAATCTAATTCTTTTAAGTGGGATTCTTTTTTTGACCCTCATTAATTGATCCTTATTTTACTCCAGTATGTATAGTATCTTGTCTTCTTTTTCAGCTATAGTCCTCTGGCACACTGGTAATATTCCTACAAACACACATGTTAATGATTAAGCACACATCACACCTATACTGTTGTAAATGAGTGTGATTTCATCCAATCCTTAAATATTTCAAATCAGTACAAAACAACAATAATATTCTGTGATCCGTGTATGATCATATTAGCATGAAGTTTAGTGAATAAATGAACAGAATTACAGTGCCTGACAAAAGTCTTGTCGCTTATCCATTTTGTAGAAACAGCAGCTTATAACCTGACTTTTAACTAAT
>JAQQZY010000001.1:1139769-1153853 GCA_030068375.1 Ostorhinchus rueppellii
GATTAGTTAAAAGTCAGGTTATAAGCTGCTGTTTCTACAAAATGGATAAGCGACAAGACTTTTGTCAGGCACTGTACTGTATTATAAGCATGTGTCTGGACCACCAAAGGACAAATTGTAAAGTAACATTTTTAGCCATGCAAGTTAGAGCTACACTATGGCTAAACAAAAATATCCCAAATCCGTGCTCTCTTCTGGCTCTTTCTATTTGTAGCTCTGCCAAACCTGAATGCTTCAGCTCTTTGAGAAGAAAACCTATTGTATCATATTGTATTTGTGCAAGTCTATTCTAAAGTCTGTATTAGTTCTCTTTGGCTCTATATATTCCAAACAATTGAAGCAAAGCAGATTTATTTATTATAGAAAAGTTAAATGATGCCAACACAGTCAGAGTGTGTGACTCAGGCCTGGGTATGTGTGGTCTATTTTTTAACACTTCGAAGTTGATATGTTATGAATAAAATGTACTTCAACTTTCATATTAAGTTCTATTTTATCATAATACATTGGGCTTCATCAGCTATTTCTAATAAAGTATAGACTGATACCCATTCACTCTCTAATCAACATATTTGCAACAACTTTATGATACAGAATGCAGAATGTTGACAGTGTTAAAATAAGTGATTTTTGCTGTAGTTTGGCAAAGGCAATGTTTGGATATGTTTCGGCACTGAAATTATTTTAAGTTTAGGAAAAGGGTATGAAAAAAGAGACACTATAAGAAAAAGCAGCAAAACAGCATTTACCTTTAGCACAAAGTATTTGTTTTTCCACTGTGGTTATGTCAAATGTCTCCTAAAGATTGTCTGTATTCAGTGGCTATCTACTAGCCAATGCCACTTTGTTTTTCTGCAGTTATTTATGTGAACACATGATCTGTGTGAATATAGGGTGTTTTAATTCCCTTCTTCCTTGTTGTCATTATATTTTCCTTCAATAGAAAACAGTTTAATTGTTTTTTTTTTTACACATAGCTATCAAACACGTAACCATGTCACATCTTATCGCAAACTAGAGTGCCATTTTTATATTTTCTGAAAGTCTGCATTGTTAAACTCCTCCAGCTTTGCACCTTGGCCTTTATGTGAGTTTGGAACTGCTGTGCGTCAGTATACTAACTTGCCATAGCATCGAATTCCCTGTGGTTTAGGTCACCTTGGACACATGAAATGTGTTCATGATTCCTTTGCAATATGGTGACCTCATTACCTGTAAACACTCGCTGCTAAACTCCTGGTAGATGTGTGAGAACATTAGAGCTGTTTAGTGGTGCAGGGGCAAAAAGGTACAAGGCCTTATTTTGGCACCAGCTGTGGGCACTCCAGGAGTCCTTCTGATCAACACAAAGAGCCAGAACACAGCTCTGCATACTGAGGATCAGTCCAGGATTCATAATGAAACACATACATGTGGGGAGTGACACACATAATCCAACTCTAATCTTTTCAGACATTTTAACAAGGCTGACAAGTCAAATAAAATCAAAGGAACCTGACTATAAAATACTGCATATAATAGTTAGCACAGCTTTGTTAAAAGAAAAAAGAAAAGATATCACATTGTTACTGGAAACACAACTGTTTGCCAAACTACCACTTTCTTTTGTTTTACAATAGTTTTCAAATAAAACAAGGCTGGCTTTCACAGGGGAAGGAGGGCAAGGGCTTTGTAAACCACTTTCTCCCTCCTTTCCCCTCTTTCAATAAAGACCCTGTGCCTAACATACCTGCAATGTTTGATTCCATGTAATTGAAACAAGGCGAGAGTGGGTCCCTGCCAGCACATGGCCTCACCATTTAAGGTAATGTTTGCACTGCTAAAGCGGCTAATGAATCCAAGTCTTGGGAGCTGGCACAGCGACTCCCCTCACCAGGCCCTGAAAGCGCCTCAGGATGCTGTCCCCTTCCCTTCCACACAGCTGTGAAAAGTTTAAAAAGCCCGACCCCATAACATGAAACGGTGAGAGCGAATACAACTACAATTAAAAAGGGGGGGAAAAATATTACTTTGGCATCCTGAGGTCATTATCCACAGTTTATTGCCATTTGTACAGTGCTTTTATTTTGCTTTATATGAGAAGGATTGGCCTTTAATTGCAGAGTTTGCTTGTTTTTCCTTGTAGTGTTTTTAATTTCTGCTTGTATGCTTAAAGAGGGAAAAAACTCCTGCACCTTCAATGACCCCGTGAGTTTCCCCGTCAGAATGATGCGGCCCATGCAAACCCTCTTCTCCTGGGATTCTCCACAGAGCTTATGATGAGGAGGGTCCGTGGATTTGGTACAAAATGTCATTATTGATACAAATTTCATTGGGCGACAGACTTGGAGTCTGCTCGTGATCCCTAAGTGAACCTCAAAAGAAAGGCGAATGTTTACACAGGTTAACTTTCAGTGTCTTTTTCTTGAAGCGAAGCATGAACTGTTTATTCCGCAGATAAGTGCAGCAGACAGGAAAAATTGTAAGATAATATGATAAAGATCTCTTGGGTCAGAAATGATAACAGTTCAGGTCCCAGGGTCATACCGGAATATTTGAATTTTCTATGGTTGGTATGATTTATGAAGAATAATTGGAATTCCTATTGCGTCCAAGAGCAGCGCTGTTACAATTGTAAATACAACTTATTTCTACCAGCTTTTCTGTGATGAAGGGTAACACAACACAGACTTGCTCTACCCAGAACCAGACCACACAGCCAACAGTACAACAAGTACATCTGTCGTAGGAATTAAGAACACATTTGAGACCACATTTTAGAGGAAATACTACTGTGCTACATTCTTTGTGTGACTTGCTTTATTGAGCCTTTTGAGAGAGGGTCTTAATCCGCTAACCAGACCGGAGAGCACCCTAACTGGTCTAATCCAGAGGCTCTCTGGGGCTCTCGCAGGTACTGATTGACTGATTGGTGGAGATGGATGCTATCTGGTGTTGTGCAGCTCCACTGGGCATTTAAACAACATTAACAACACTGGATAGGCAGAGAGAAAGAGAGCATTATGAACTATGAATGATGGTCTCCTGACAAATCAGTGTGTGCCATGACAAATGCACATTTTATGACACTCAGTTGGCTCTGTCAACGGGCAAGACAAATGCAGCAAATGGGTTTGTATGTGGTGGGTTTGATGCTGATTGACGACCTTAATCATTGTTCATTTCAAGTCATTTGAAACTTGTTGAAAATATAATTATAGTATATAGTTAAGCAAGGTCTTGTACAGGCCACACAAGCTCTTTTTCACCCTCAAGGCCTTCAGACTCTGATTTTTTTTTTTCAAAGGCTGACTTAGTTTAACTGCGGAAAAAAGGAAAGAAAAAACATCTTCACTGTTGCAAAGGTAGACATAAATATAGGAAAACAGGCAGAGTATCTATAACATTGTTACAGCAGCATTGCAAAGCTTACACAGTGCATTAATAGTAGTAGGTATTGTCAGTAATATGTCAGTGATGAAACATTTACACAGGCTGACCCTCACGCTACACACAGACTATATCTATTCTCACCTGCTGTCTTTTAGCCGTAACACAGAGGGACCGAGAAGGCACAAGCAGCACAAACCGACAGCAGAAATTCACTGGACAAAAAATGTTTATAATTCAGATTACTGATGAAATTGGCATCATGATTAATTATTTATTCATTGATTTCATTGACCTTGCCCACTGTAGGAGGTGAGGGGATAGCTATCACGAGGAAACCTTGATCATTTATTTCAGGCATTGTTAAAAAAAGTTTAGAAACGAATAAACAGTGGGATGTTTAAATAGTTAAAATTGCAGATTTCACCTCACTAAACACACCAGGAGAGATGGAGTAGAGTCGGAGCGTAAAAATGTTCCAGCAGAGGTATGCATCTCGCTCTCTCTCCGCGTTGCAGCTGTTGTCTTTAACATGTTCAGGCTGCGTAGTTTGATTTTATCAGACGACGTCACACTTATGAAATAATGATTTTATCTTTATAGAGAAGAGTTTGGAAAGGCATGCTCTTTCTCTCATGTTTTTTATTTTTTCATGCACTGCGCCTTGGTTCGGACAACAATATAGACAAATATGTTAAAATAAGTGAGTTACACACACAGCACACGTGGAGTCAGACAGCAGGAGGCGGCTGAATGGGCAATGGGCAAAGTGACATCTGCGTAACAGTGAAGATAACTTAGCCTCTATTGAAATGGTTTTTCATTGTAATGCATTTTGATTTTCCCAGGAGTGTGTTTCCTGTCTGTTATTGGCCATCTGCCTGTAATCTGCATTTTGCATTATGCTCCACTAAACCATGCTGCACTTTAACAAAAAAAATCTCCCTCTGAATTCAACCACAAATATTTTCATGACGGATGGTAAAGTTATTTTTAACCTCCTTTTCCTTTTGCATTTAAAAACCAAAGCATTGCCACCAAATCTGGCACTGGAACTACAGCCTGATGATATCAGTGCAAGTGTTGATAAGAGTGTAATATTTTAATTAAAAAAATGAGATTTCCAATGATCACAAATCATTACTAAACAAGCTTCTTTTCTCCAATACACTGCATTATTTCAACAGAAGGATGTCAAGCAGTGTTTTTCTACACATATTGTGCCGCAACAGTTATAATCAATTTAAACAACAAATCAGTTTTCTGTTGATATGTTACACAGGTATTCAGAGTCTGAAATAAATCTAACCTAAGTAGAATGATCTCTACGAATTCATCGCTCCAAGGTTTCAGTTCCTTGTAAAATATGTCTATATCCTGTGCCTGTAACTCATTGTGTTCCCCCACCACAGTGTGCGAGCTGTCTCTGAGCTCAAATCTCAGCAGCACCACTGATGTAATTAGACATTACTTCACATATCAGATTTTAGTGGTCTTTCCTTTGTGACCAAAGCCTCAAAAACAACTTCATCTGACATTACATTTTAAGTAATTTCATTTCCATTTTTAATTTCATCTTTTTTCTTTAACTTCATAGCATTTGACTGCATTAAAACAACAATTTAGATAATAAAAAGGAACATGTATTGCTGGAGCATAATTGAGCAAAGCAATATTGGACCCTAATTAAATTATACCCCTCCCCTTTCATAGCTAAATGATAATCATCACGAAGATTCACATGCCCATTTGCTAATAGATATGTTGAAGTTATTAAAGTAATCAGCAGCAAAGGAAATCCATTCAGAATTGATTGTGGAATATGCTGATTGAGGCATGGTATTATTTGGAGGTTCAGTCCAGTGTGGGAGTGATCATTAAGAGATCTTGGAAATGAATGGGAATTATCCTTATTCTGAAGAGGGGGCTTACAGGAGTCAGGGCTTCTCACTGAAACAGGCCTTAATTAAGAGCTCCACTGTTATTATCGCACAATGGCAAAGAGTCTTCGCTACAGGAGGATTCTTTTCTGGGTGAAGTTACCTGACTATCTACCGTAATAGATAGATACAGTATGATTTCTGTCAGGTTAGAAAGAAACGCTTTGAACGCAGGAATAATTCTGTAACCAAACTTTAACTTCAAGTGCAGTCTGTCCTTCAGATTTCACAGTTTCTCACAGTAAAACACCTTTTATTTTATTTGCATGCAGCTCTTCCTATTGTCTTGATCTGCCTAAAAAAAAAAAATCAATGTTGATTAGTCTGGTAATATGATTATGTGCATCTGGAATTGATGTTTACTTTTAAAACAGTCAATGCCAGTTAGGTATGAAACCATGCATTCCTCCACACTAAATCACATTAATACCCAATCATGCAGAATGAGGGAGAAATTCAATCGGTGACAATTTCAGCTTAAATTAATGGTTGCTTTTCCAATTTTCATTTAGAAATAAATGCCAGGTTGGACTTAGGTTGATATTTTTAGATTAAGACACCCTGCAGAAATGGCTAAAAATGTATTAGTAATTATGAACTAAAATAAGAGTATTTAAAAGAGTTAATTATTTGCAAATTAGCTCAGATCGCCCTTTTAGTTTTTACACTTTAGACTTTAAACATTAAGCTTTCGTGGAAATTAAATTTTGCATAGAATGGATAAAATAAGATTTAGGACAATACTTTAGAGTGTGGAATAATTTCAACACATGTAATATAAATGACTGAAAATTAGCTTGAGGTATTATCATATTCAAAATCTAAAGTTTGATATAATCTGTTCTTTATTTTTTAAATAGCAGGTACACCGTTGATTCTGTTAAACAACAGGAGTAGCACATGTTTTGTCTCATTTTTATTTGTGCGAGCCACAGAAGACAAGGGAACAATAGCATTTTCAACTGTATCTGCTTTGCATTATACTACCAACAAGCACAGATGCCTTTTTAAAAGTCCAGAGCAGAAAAATGCTCAGGAAGAGGAAGAAAAAAAAAGAAGAGAGAGAGAGAGAGAGTGGGCATACAGTTTGGTCTAATGAGATCTGTTATTCTGGCCCATTTTATACCCACCTAATCACACGCTCAGATAGATTCAGTGAAACCCCATCTCCCTTTGAAGACACTCCCACCACTCATGTGATCTGATTAGTATTTTACATGAAATTCCAGCCTGGGCCAATTATCAGAGCTGACCAGAATGTTCCAGTCATTTGATGGGGTGAAGATTCACTGAGGTGGAATCATAATTTAGGGCAGTTAAAGACAGACCCCTGGATCAGTGGCTCCCATAATGCACTGTAAGAAAGGTGGCCCAATTAGTGGCTACCCAGAAGCACTTTGAGTTTAACCTGGCAATTGTGTGCTCCAGCGAAGAGATTAGTCACCAAATCCTGTGTGGGGAGCTTCTTAATCTTAACTGGCTTTCACATATCTATTTTCATTTTCTTTTCTCTTAATTAAAGATTATGGGTGCGGTTTTATAATCTATGATTTTTATTTTTTTTTTGCCCTCCTTATTTCTCAAGAGCTTCTCATGATTATAAATTACAATCTACAATGATACTGCAATTAATTGTATTTAAAGAACATCAAGCTTTGTTTATGATTATATGTTTAGAATTTTACAATTAATAAGTTTTAGCTATTATTTTCTAAGTAGTGTGACTAAGCAAAGCAGTGCAAATCATTTAAAGCACAACAATGCGGTGAAGTTTTCCTCCGTTCTCTGTGGAGAGGATAGTCAGAGATAGTGGGTCCAGAAGAGGGTGCCATAGATCAGAATCCAAACACGCTCAGTTTTTTCTTGTGCCTTCTTTTCTATTAGCCAGCACACACACTAACACACACCAGAACGGCGGTCTGATCAACCGGAGTAGCACACTCCTAGGTAGCAGCCTATTCTTCTGCAGAGTTCATAACTGTCAGCCTCTAATTCTGCACAGTATAGAGCAGTGTTAATTATCATCCAGGCAAGGCTGCAGAAAGGGAGATGGGGGGCCACGCAAGGAAGAGATATCTGGAAAATAGGAAAAATGTATTTTAGCTGTGAGGGATGTAATTATGCTTTTATCCTCAACAATATTTTTTTCTTCTCCATTCTCTTCTCTGTCTTTCTCTTTCTCCTCCAAACCAGTGTGTGTACTCTCCCACAGGACCTAGGTGAGGAGTTATTTCTGCATCTGGCTTGAGGTTCCACCGAGCTTTTACATAATCAAATCAATATTGCTATGATTCACCCTCTGGCAACGACTGCCTCGTGCAAGTTTCACTGGTGATGTTTGGCAGCTTACGAGATAAAAAAAGACAGAGAGTGAGAGGAAAAAAAAACCCTTAGTTAAAAATCTCTGGGCTATTGATTTCTTGCCTTGTTGGTCTTCTCCCTACCACCCGGCTTCTCATCGCCCTCTTTTTCTTCCCTCTCTTCCTTTGTTGTTGTCCACCATGTTCCAGGTGTAATTTTTCAGTCAGGTAAATAAAGAAGTGGTCCGACCGTGAGGTGGGGTTCCTGGCCGAGGAGGGGCCTGAGGTGTGGCGAGGTTTCTCGGTAAGGAAGCGCGGTAACCCACTGTGTGATCCATCTTGATAAGTTGACGGGCTATAGACAGGAGCACCACACCAAACGGAATCCTCAATAAAGGCAAATATGACAGCCAAATGTTGAAAAGAGTAAAAAACGCACCCACTGATATCTAAAACACAAAGACAAAGCCCTTGAAAATACTACAGCGAGAGGCAGAGCTCGGCGCTGGTGTTTCACTCGTTATTGAACTGGGTGGTTGAGGAGAAGGTGCAGAATGCTAGATATCATTACACTGCCCAGGAATGACATGATGAAAAGCAACAGAACCTAGTGTGATCGGGAAAATCAGCAGAAAGCATCAGAGACGGACAAAAATCCAAATGTAGGGTTGAAACAATACGTATATATATTTATATATATATTTTAAAAAATGTGATTAAGTTTGCTGTGTATTCTCCACATGGAAAAAAAAGGGCTTATTCAAGACAGCCTCTGTGAGTGGTAAAACTCAGCTTCACTAAAAAGTGTGTTTTGGTTTTGGTAGCATGGAGTGAGGAGATTCAGATATCCTCCATGATATTCACTGTTTTTTTTTTTTTTGTACCCTCTTGTATCTTCATAAATCATGCCCAAATATGACTTATTTAAAGGTTCGTTGAGAGCTCTAAGCTCTTCCAGCCTTTTCATCTTAATACACTTGTGCTGTCTGGGCTAGTTCAGTACAGTCCTGTTAGCTGCTGCATCGGAGCATAAATCCTTCGTCTTTGTCACTTTGATCAGCTTCCCTTCCTTTTCCCTTATGTGTCCGTGAGGAATGCAAGAGGGTGGGGGGGACAGTCGGTGGAGTGGGCGTACAGGGTGAGGTGACAGGAGGTGAAAGAAGAAGGGATGAGGAGAGAGGAGGGCGGGGTGTAGGGGGATTGAGGGTGGGGGTGTATACAGCACATATCGCATCGCATTGATTCGGTCCATTTGGTGGACTGAACATGAACCCAATAATCAGATCTTGCTTAAGCACGCGCTTCCTCAGTAATTGACTCTCGTGTATTGATTAAGATGTTGATGTGTCCCAGTCCTGCTCCTGTGCTAATGCAACTGAGAATGAGTCTGACCCCCCACCACCCCCCACCCCTCCCTCCAACCCTTACACACTCGCACACTGACACCAACTCTGACACACAGACGCACGACACACACAAACGTACATGCATGAACAGTCACACACATACACAGCAGGTACACGTTCTCACACACACACACACACACACACACACACGGACACACAGCCGGAACAAGGCTGTCATTGGGCTCAGTCTAATAGATAAAGCTGTCATGCCGATGCTGCAGCGTCTCACAGGGCCAGCAGACCAAATTAGCCAGTCAATAATTTATGTAGAATAAGCAAAGAGAAAGAAACACAGACAGAAAATGTGAACTACACTATGAGGGGAATGGCAGCGACAAGTTTCCTTTCAGGTGGATGTGACTTAGTTTTAATTTGTACTCATTATAAATCCTTTCTCTCCACTCCGTTGAGGTTTGCAGAAAGCGTGCAAATGATAAACGCATACCTTTGTTTTAACGTAGGATATTTAAGAGGCCAACTTGACATATTGATTTGTTTACTGTTGTACCTTGTTACTGTGCTTGTACACTCAATGTGGTTGTGGGATCCGATGACCCCAAACGAAAGCGGAAATGTGCGGAAAAAGAACAAGAGCAAGAAGGAAAATTTTAAAAAGTTGTAGAATCACATGCCTATATAGAAAAAAGTTAAAAAGACTATGAATCAATAACTCAATTATATTTCTGCAATAATAACCATGAGCAATAACAGTATTTTGTTGTACTGTAAAGCTCAGTATGGCGGCTTCATTATGTCGGGAATTATTAAGTATAATTAAATATATCAATTAGTGGAAAAAGCATTTTGCAGTTTTGTTGGAAACAAAAGACTGTGACTAAATCGCCACTGTTTTAAGTAGTTAATTGTAGCTCTTTGGTTCAAGTCTGTAATTTCTATGCAGTAGCTATAATTACAATATAATAAATGATAAAATAATACATGAAATAGCCAATTTATCACTGCATCCACATGCATGATTTGGTGAAAACGTCTAGATGTGGTCAATAACAAGAGTATTGCTATAGTGATTTGAGCCTACTAGCTTGTTTTCTTTTGGACAAAACACACAGATTATTGATCATTTCAAAATATTTTACTCTAATTTAACTACAATATTAGAGCACATGCAGTGACTTCAGTTAAGCATTTTTCTGTCTGTTCAGTGTCACTAAAACCAGAATATCACCAGGCACACACTGGAAATTTTCACTTGCAGCATTTTGTCAAAGAATTGCACAGACTGCCTTCCAATTGTGATTTGATTAATTGTGCAGCTCTACCTGATACGCAGCAACCCTGAGCCTACTGCCACTGTGTCATGATATGATATTGTGTTATGTTCATGATTATGATACTTTGGCACTGTTAAAATACAATTAACAGGAGGCTTGTTAAAGTGCATCCAGAGGTTACACTGGTGCATGGCTCTGGATAATGAAATTACAGAACAAGCAAAGCAGTGTTACATTACAATGTTAATTTAATATGTAAATTATCTTTACACACACACACACACACACACACACACACACATTTCCAACAACACTCTTTTTACTGCGTGATGGGTATTCTATGATTCATTTCAGTTTTTTCCTACAGAAAAAAGATGCTAGTAGAACACACTGATGTGGGTCTCAGTCATCTTGGTGGTCTTAAGAGTTTCTTCTAGATTTTTTTGTTTGTGAAAAAAGCAGCTTTACCAACCACAACTATTATTAGACGTGTGCTTTTGTTTCCTACTTGGGCAATAGAGTCAGTGGGAAATGGACAGTAATGAAAATCCAATCTGTGAAATAGGCAGATATTTTATTTATAATGTACTTTGCATTCTTTCTTATTGAGTAGAGAGATCCTATTAAGAGTATGTGTTTAGTAGTAATGTTATTCTGATAAACAAATGTTAACATAACATTCCATAAGTCACACAACTGAAATGTAGCCATTCAGTCCAGATTTGTTGTAAAACATGATGTGATTGTGAAACTGTTCAACTCTTTCTGCATAAAGCTTCTTTTTAGCAACTAACGGAATATATTACCCTCACTCTGACATAGTTCATACAAATATTCAGTGTTGATGCCCCTTAGATTTTATATTTTTCCCATATGGCCTTCCCATTGAGCTCTTGAATGACAGAAGCATTGTTTTTACAGTGTGTTGTTTTGTTGGACGGCGTAGATGATTCTTGATTTCCATCACCTTTGAAAGGCATACATGCATTTCACACACATGCACACAAAAATGCACACACACTTTCTGTCTCTCTTACTAGAACAGCTACCCAGACTTAACAATTCAACAATGCAGGGTTACAGTGGCAAAGCATACTAGCACTCTTGTTTGATATTAACCCTTATCTTGTTGGGACTGCAAGTCCCATGACAAGAAAAAAATGTTGCCAAGGATCTTGTAGAAAAGACTGTTGTGTGTTTGTGTCTTTTGAAAAGCAGAATGTAAGTGTGTATTTCAGTGTGTGTGTGTGGCCTTCAGGCCTCTCCTAGCCTGCTCCTGCCCCAATGGGAGGGCTGCCTGTAGCGAGGTGAACCATCACTCTGAACCACCCACCCCCTCCCTTCTCTCTCCCTTACTCCTCCATCTCTCCCAGGAGTGGACCGACACCTCTCCGCTGGCCAGAGGGAAGACCAGCGCCTCTCATGGGCCTCCTTCTATGTCTCCAATCAGCCTGCGCTGCCATGGCCCTAGGGCTACTGCGATGCGATAATCTCTGCCTTTTGCGTTATGCATTGCCCTGATGATTTCATCTTGTGACCACCTGGCACTCACTGTTAGGAATTCAAGTGTTGTTTTTGCAGCCGAGGCTGGGGCGAGCGCTGTGAGGGACTGTTTTCTGACTGTCAGAGAGACCCTCTTCTTCTCCCTCTCCCCTTCTCTTCATCTTTCCTCCTCCACCATTGGCAGAATGTTTTAACCTCTCAGAAGACCCTGGCGTATCTGCTGTTGTGGTGGCAGGAGTGGGATTCTTCACCTCAGCAGGACCTGTGTGGGAAAAAGCCCTGCTTGGTATTTAAAAACGGAAGGGCCTTTTGCTGTAAGACAAATTGAAACGCAGGAGGCTAGAGAGGAATGTGGCTGTCAGAGTCAACAGCTGCTAGTTTTTCGCTGTGAATAATCACTGAGGTTGACCCATGGAAGCTGAGGATTGTGTAACACACATTTCACAAAAATTAAAGGTCAATGCAAACATATGGCAAAGCTTGTGCCCCATAACTTTTGACTTTCTTCAAAGCTGCTTTTGTGACCTCAATTAAATTATGGAAATAGAAACTTGAGGCAGACAGAATCACTGTTGTGTTTCAGTGTCGAGTTTTATAATACAGGTTCAATCGAAATAATGAATTAATAGATGCATTTTTCATAAACCTTCAGTAAAAATGTGCGCCCTGATGCCGAAGAGTCTAAATTTGAATATAGTCTCACATGTGCTGTATGTAGTCACACTGCACTTGAAATAGCTTGTGGCTCAAAACATTAGAATTTCATATTTTCTTCTTGGTTGCTTCTGTGTGTGTGTGTGTGTGTGCATGTGAAAGACAGAGAGAAAGAAAGGAAGAGTGTGTATAAGCTAGAGAGCAATAGAGTGTCCATGTCCTTGGCATCAAACCAAATCTATAATTTACACTTTTACATAATTGGACTTTGCCTTTGCTGCTTATTGATTGTGCATCCTCCTCTTCTCATTTTCTTCAAGTGACAGACTAGCATGGGTAAATATTTTAATAAAGTGCCTAAAAGAAATGGGAGTCACTCCAGAAAGATTTGTGCCACATCTCAGAATAGAAAACCAGGTGATGGCGTACACAGTGCAGTGCTCCGGCATGTGTCAGTACATTTGATTTTACACTCATATTTTATTCAAGCCAGGAAACTAAACAGAGAAACATTTCTTACCACGGGGTTTCTGGACAAGACATTTTTCCAAACCATTAAAAAATGTGTTTTATAATAATCAAATGAAGGTTTGCCTTGTTTATTACACCTTATTAGACTGTGCCATAAGTGGATATGATAAATAGTGCTAGATATAAGGAGCCCCTGCCAGGAAAAAAGAAATATTTACCCCCAAAGTTCTATAGTAAACCACCAGTGATATATCAACAAAGGGCAGAATGGAACATTAATTTGCAATACCCTGCGATATTATCACAGAACATTTGCTTTTTTTCTCATGTGTTGCTGTTTATATGTAGCATCTGTTTTGCTTATTAGAGTGTTTAGCTGGTCTCCAAGCATTCCTTAAATATTATATAGCATTAGTTGATTTAAAATAGTACATCTGGTTTACATCAAGGTACACATAATCACAATTAACTTGTTTATTAGCATACCTATTAGTAGATCATCACTCTTTATGAGTCATTATAATCCATTTATTTAGCTTCTTTCTTTGTAACTTCTTACCCTTCAAGTACTCGAGCATTAACTCACAGTTCTCTGTCAATAAGCTTTTACTTAATGCTTACTAATGGTCAGTAAGGAAGTTATTGTACATGATTTATTATCTTGTGGTACTACTAGAGATATAACAATATGAAAATTTCATATCATGGTTATTGTGACCAAAATTATCATGGTGATTATTTTCACAGTATTTTTGAAATGTGCTCAGAATGTTCAAAAAGTACTTTTACACACACTGAAATAATTTAACCAAGTTTTATTTGAAAAAATAAAAATATTATGTACAATGTGCTTTCTGTTGGCAGAAACATTAAAATATTAGCATGTAAACAACAAATGTGCATTAAAAATGGCACCTTATGGCAATGAGAGGTAACTGCACTTTGTGCAAATTATAGAGCAACCCGACAACCAAAAATACTTAACATTCAGTAATCAAGACTAGATCTAGTCTTACAGATTTAGGAACTGGTACAGAAAGAACACTTTTGCTGTTTCACGGACCTTATCTAGAACTCAGATGTGCGTATAAAAGCAACACTACCATTTTAAACAAAGTAATATTAATCATAATCTATTTTTTTCTTTTGTTCAGACAAGGTATAATTTTAAGTTGTTACCTGCTTGACAGTTTCGACTGTGACTTCAGT
>JAQQZY010000001.1:1175066-1192716 GCA_030068375.1 Ostorhinchus rueppellii
GTAACTGTTACTCCAGTTGTAGTTGTTTTGACTCTATAAGAGTAAATAATACTTAACACTGGCTTTTTAACTCTTGCAATTTTACTGTGTATTGTTGTAGCTTGATACATCGTGTATGGCACTAAACACTGATCAAACAAAGCAGGTGTATTTTTCTATTTAAAGGGTTCCTGCAACAGAATCTTTGAGGGTTATATGTAAAGGTGAGCTCTTTGCAGAGGCAACTGAGGAGATGTATTTAGGGATCATGTTAGACTCAGGCACTTGCATATAATAGTTGTTTTTGGTTCGTCTATTACCAAATAAACTATAAATCAACTGCACATCAAATATGTTTTAATGTATTTAGAGACATGTTAATATTATGAGTCTTTAGTCACATCATTTAGAAAAAGCTGCGGCATGTAATAAAAAGGTTTTTGGTATGAGATTTTTTTTTTTTTTTTTTTTTGAGCAAAACAGTATTTGCTGCTGTTCTCACAGGGCTGCTGCTGTTGTCGATAATCCCTTCCTCTTCAATCCATCATCTGCAAAATAAACACAGGCCACCCCCACCTGTGTCTGACTTGGAGGGGTGAGGGCCCGTTAACCTGCTCACACAGGCCACCGGCTCCAGCCGCTGATTCCACGCCTCTCTGTTTAGATTATTTCCACGGAGGCGGGTGACTCTCTTGTGTCACTGATAAGAGCGCGGTAGGGTGGTGGCAAGAGGGTCAAACCACAAGGGGAATAAAAACTCAGGAAAATACCAGAAAAAAATATCTTCATCCCCTGGAAAAAGTACTTTTCCCCCAAACTTCTTCACCATGGCACAAACCTATTACACTGATAGAAATTCTTCTCCCTCCTTGGCAGTCTGGCCCTGAGTACGCAAGGGGCCAGAGTCTTAGCCACGTCTCAAGCTAATTTACAAAGATCCCGAATTATTCTCTTATCTTGGGCTTTAAAGGTTGTAAGGTTGATTAACAAGGCCCTGTCCTGTTTATCAGTTTGGGGCTGGGTGTGGAAAATAGCCTGCGATAAGTGCACAGACCATTAAACATTCTATTTCCCCTAATATTTGTCGGCAACCATCTGCTTAACTGATCTCCCTTCACTTTAATTAAAAGGGATTCCCGTCTTGTTGGGGTCATTATGTGCTGGCGGACGCCAGGAGAGGGGTTTGTGATGAGTTCAGCGTTCCCTCTGTCCCTGGGTTGCCAGAGGGCTTTTTTCATCCTCTCTTCCACCCTCTTCGGAGTTAACCCCTTCCTGTCCCTCTGCAGTTCCACCTTGTTATTTAGCGGGTAAAGCGGACTAAAGAGTTTGTAAGTCCAATAATTCTGAAAGAGATTCAGTGTGAGCTGGTGCAAACTTTTCTCTTCACTAGGGAAGTGTGTAGATATTCACACTATCTTGCTCAGCTCCGGGGCATGAGACTCTGGCTGTAATGGTTTGATTTGCCCAACACTAGTTGGATCGATGCGGCTGTTTACAGTTTCTCCCTCTCTCATCCCTTTTGTCTTTTTTCTAATTTAGTGTTCCCAAACCATGGACAGGGGTCTGAGTCTGTCTGCTGTGCTTGCATCTTCACCCTCCTCCCCACTCTCCATCACTGTCCATTGATGTTTTTCCCCTCTTTTTCTTTTCTCCTCTTCCTCTCTCCTTCCTTGGTTGGTCTTGGAAAAAGAGCTGCATGCCTCCACACTTCTGGACAAGACTGATGGCTCGTCAATAGCATTAGCCAGCATTGCAGGCCTCACTGGTGTAGAACCAAATCAATAAGGCCCAGTAAAAAGTCTTATGCGTGTATACGGTCCATCCCAGCCAAGGCTCATGTTACCACCAATGAGTTTTTGTAAGAATTCAAGAGTCACCAATTATTTTATTCCCTCTAATTCCACATTTCCTCAGCATTTCAGTTACATTTATATATATGTGCTTTAAGCGCTCTGCATATTCAGTCTAATTATGTGCTGTATTGTTCCAAAAGACTGAGATTTATCTGTTCTTTGTTACATTAAATGTTGAAAATTCAGTTTTGCAGCTGTGATAAAGTAGTGACATATGGAATATTTTCTCATCTTTCCCACTAAATTCTGGTAATTTACCCTCTAATTATAGCGTGCAATTACAATCAGTCAGTCCTCAATGAAAATTGATTTCTGCCTTTAGTGCAGTAACCGGGTGTGGATTTGTGTGTGCATTATAAGAATAGCTTTTTAAAATTATTTCCATAAATTCTTAGAAACTTCAGTCAATGTAAGTATGCAATATGTACTTTACTTACAGAATTGTGTCCATGGCTTGAGGTTTGACTGTAGCACACTTTTATTGACACTTATATACAGACACTGATCTTGTTGAACCTCGACAACTATGTACTTCGGTAATATAGAATATGATTTATAGATTACATTTTTTCTAAAAGTTAGGTGTTCCTGAAAAACATTTACATAAAAAAAAAAACCCAACTAAATTTCTTTGCTACCTCCAATGCAAGTTGCACTGTGCTTTGAATACTACTCTAATGTATTTTATAATAAAGTACATAATCTATATTAATCTTAAGATAAAGAGCATTATATTTTATCAGTTGACACCAGTTAATTTTTGCTACAAGCTTTTGACAAACACTGTTTTAGTGAAAACTAATGCAAAGGTGTTACATGCATTTATGAAGGTTCCACAAACAAACTAACCATAGCCTTCTCACGGCATGAAGATCCAAATAGGATGTAGGGAATTCAGTCATTAATCAAAAACATCTTGGAGGTGTTACTTACATCCATTGATTCCATGCATTCATACAATGGCACAGGGTCTGTAGTCATGGTCAAAATAAAGACGCACTCATGTAGGTTTTTTCATATGTTTACATTGTATTTCATTTACTCTTTGCTACCAGTTTAATACATTTTGTGGGTTTTACAAATTGTGATATTATGTATGTAATATTAATACAAAATGATATAATTTTGTTAACCTGTAGGCTGTACTTGTACATGTTTGACTTTGGTCTGAAATTTTCCAAACAACATTTCGCCATGCCTGACATCCCTTCAGTTATTCCACTGTTGTGTTGTTGTGACTGCAAAAAGAGCTCTGCCCTATTTTTTGTCCTATATATTTGCCCGTATGTGTGAAGGTGAACGTGGGGTAGTGATTTGTCTCTTGCTTTGTGTTGGCTGCTTTACACAGGTTTTCGAATGCTTAAACAACTACACTGATATCATTATTGTAAGCCAGCCAAACCAAGAGGCATTGGAATATTTCACTGATTCTGTGGTCCACTTTGGCTGTTTTATTTTTTTGTTTTGTTTTGTTCTCCTAAAGCGAACTATTGAACTCTTTTAGAAATAGACAAAATTGACAGATGCATACTCTGCAGTGACAATGAAGCAATAACTTCTCATTGATATCCCAAGGGTCACTCAGACAGACTGACAGATGGACTGACAGACATCTTTGCACCATCAACCTCTCCACCCTGCTCTCTTGGCAGCGTCCATTTCAGGTCAAACACAACAAAGCGTGCCCTGGCGGTCTGTCTGTCTGTCTGTCTGTCTACATGTATGTATTCTGCCACAGTGAAATACTCTGCCTCTCAAAGGTCAGTGGAGGGCCAGCGTGTTTGTCAGGCCAATCGATGACTTGCCAGTATCAGAAAAACATTCAGTTATGTAGCAGGGAGGTCACTCTTCCGCTTCCCTGGTGGGAGATTGTCATCGAGGGATGCAGAGCATTTGTGTATGTGTTTAAGATGGGTGGCTGTGGGGATCTGGGAGAAGAAGGGCAGTATCTTTGACTAACCTGCATATAATCAATACTATCCATTATTCTGAAATGCTGTGCATGTGTGTGCGATGCTCATCTACAATGACAGGGGATCAAGAATCTGGTGTGCGACAAAGAGCAATGGTGTCTAATTCAAGGTCAATAAGACCTGTGTCACTCCTTCACTTTCACAGAGGGGAGGGCGGGTGGAGGCATTATGTTCCTGTTGGTTACCAGAGCAAACATGACATCCCTGCTGGAGCTCATATCAATTTGTAATTTGACCGCCCAGTCACAGCAAATGATGTCAGCACAGGTCGCTTTTGTAGAATGACCCCATGTTTGTTCGTTGTCGTTGTCAATTCCTGCCCTCCACAGATGTACCATTGTTTAACGGCTGCAGGGAGAAGAGAAATACATGTATTTACAAGTAAATATGAGGTGTTCTATGTAGTAAATGTGTGGCTGTCAAATGACAGATTAATATAATCAAAGCAGTCTATAGATAGAAATCTAATTGCAGAAATTAGCTATAATGTTCATAATTATATATTCATTCATCAGTGTACTTACTTTAGTCATTTCTATGTGCAGAGAGCAGCGTTCAGGTACATCACTGTGATGTACAGCCTTTGACTTCTCCCATGAACTGAAATATAAACTAAACCAAACACTAGTTTTGGCAAAGGTCTTGTGGATCTTTTTTTTTCTCTGAAATTTAATGAGCCCCTAATTTAACATAAGGCACAATAACACCTTTACACCACAGCAGGCTATGTCCATTATCACTATTTACAATATCATTATTTATGCTTTTTATTCATCACCACTTCACTTGTGGGAAACCAGAGGGTTAAAAATGCTTTTTGATGTCAGTTTGACTAAGAGCGTTAGTTGTAAAACCGCAGGTGCACTTCATGCACAAACTATTCCACACGGAAGTAAATTCATATCTTTGTTTACTGGATTTCACACTAACTTGAGGCTGCAGAAATCTTTTTTTTTTGCCTGATAAAGTACAGTATTCTGTGTTTAAATGCACCTACCCACATGAGCCGTGGGTTCAGTCTACTTACGATACCAGTATTGACGGTCACACAATAATAATATAAGGGCAATGTTAAGTAATCTTATGTATTTAAAAGATGCTACTTACTTTGAATAATCTAAATACAATGTTGCTTCATACTCTTTTTATATAGACATGTTTTGCTATTCATTTCCTTTATTGCACTACTTTTTAATTTCAGTTTATTTAATTAAATTTTAGTGTATAATCTGTTTGAGGTGCTGTACTGTGTGTCCTTTGTTTCCCTACCGTAGTGGCCATCTTACTAATTTGCTAACACCAGCAGCCCCTTCTCTTCATGCCAGTACATCTTTTAATAACTCTATTAATCTAATCGTCCACTAATTGGTCAAGATAGCCTTTTCCCTAATGATTTTTATCATAGGGTAATTAAAGAGCCCAGTAAAACCTGCTGAAAGCACAGTGTCTTGTTAAAATGGCTTGATTGACACAGATGTTTCTTCTGCAATTTAAAAAAAAAAATCAGTATTGTAGAGAATAGTGTCTTTTCAAACTACTTAACTTTAATGAGAAAATTAAATGGACACTGTTTTTTGATTTGTCATCATAGCAAAATAAATGTAATGACTAAATGCCAGTGACTGATAAATCTTTAATATAAAAATTGTACAAGAATTCTGATACAAATTACAAGAGGTATTTGGACAAAATATGAATAAAATTCCATTTACATCCCAAAACCCTTATGCATTTTATGCAAAAACCATAGACAGTTATGATACAGAAACAAATACAAGAAAGGCAAAAAAAACCAAAAAAAAAACCAAAGAAAGAAAAAAGGAAACAAAAGAGTCTTTTGAAAAGAGGACATTTTTTCCTCCTGTCTGCAAATGGGAAACACCTGTTTAGGTAACATACAGTATTCATGAGGCTTCCAAATCACCATTTTGACACCAGAGTGATGCAAGCTTCTCTGCTCTGTTCTTCGCAGTGTGACTATGTAGCCATGCAATGCTGTGAAGTGCCAGTGTCGAAACGCACAGGCATTTTAAGACACACACACAAATGCATTGGATACACCTAAAACACAAGTGAAAACAAAACAAACAAAAACAAATCTAAATTCACCAGGTCTTCAAGCTTATTTATATTTTTAAGACTGAAAAATATGATTGGCACAGTGGAAAACATTACATTTTGAGCAGTATGAATTTACAGTATTTTTTTCAGGATCATTGACTTTTCACAGGTTCCAGTTCAAATGAATGAGGGTATTTTTAAAACGTAACACATGAGACTAAAGCATCTATACAAACCCACCTATTTTTCTTCGATCTGCATATTTCCTAATATGTCCCATCAAACGTTTGAATTCCACTTGAGCTACAACTGGACAGTTTGCATGCAGTGTCACCTCTTATTCTCACTGCTCTATCTGACATGTATTAACAAGTCAGGCGCTTCAGCCGTTTGCCACCTCTTTTTCCTCTGTGTGCTATGTAGAATTACAGAATAATTGATGCCTGAGGTTCTTCTAATCAAATATTAAAGATTCACTCGAGCGGTCTGGACCAATATGGCGCTCGAAGTGACACGTTCAGACTGGTCTACAGACTGGTCACTAGGAAGTGGAACACACCTGGGCACTTGGATGAAGAAGTAAGAAAGACAAAGATTGGATTTCTCAGAGGAGAGAGGAATATTGGTGGTCATTTCTCTGACGAGAGTGTGTAGGGGGAAAGGGGTGGAAATGTAAGGGGTAGCTCGATCGCTTTCCAGCAGGCAATCAACAAGGAGCTGGTGATGAGTCCTGTGGAGTCCTGCCACTGATGCTCTCTTGCTCTTCTCTCTCCCTGTGTTCCTCTTTCTCCCTTGCCTTGTTAAGTGACTGCCGCAAGGCTTCAGCCAGACAGCCTTCTAAGCCCGATGCCTTTCCGCCATCCCTGTCTTGCCTTGTCTGTGGCCGTCTGTCTTATGACTGTGCTGGACAGTCATATACATGCCGATGCTGCTCTGCTGGCATAACCCACCGAACTGGACTCAGATGAATACAGTTAGAGGAAAGACATCGGTGCTACATTTATCCATTGTTCTTTGCGTGACAGAAAGGTCAAACAGTCTGCTGCAGCTAAGGTTATTATTAACAAAAGCCAAAAATACCGAAACACATTGAACTGAAATAAAAAAAAAATCTCTCTGAAAAGAAAAAAGTAACTTGTGGAATCTTTTTCATGCCGACTGACACATGTTCTACAGTTGTATTTTGTGGATGGTTAATCTGTGAATGTATTTTCAAGCCGTGTAATGGTTTGTTCACAATGTTTTTCTTTTTTTTTTTATCATATAACACTTTTTCTGACCTTTTTGAATCTCGTCCCTGACAATTACCATGTATTCATCATTTAAAAAGACTAAAATTCAACATGTAAATCATTACAACATAAACTGAATCTAAATTTCCTGAAATTAACACCTAATCTAGAAAGCCTGCTTTGAGACCTGATTAAAACTGAAAATCAAAATGAATAACAGTCAAAATAAGAATAAAAGTGAATGAAAATGGAAAACTTTATAACCTTGGCTGCAGCTGCTTTGTGAAAAATGGATGATTTTGAACAATCCAAAAGGAATGTGTTACAACCTGAAAATTAGCTTTGAAAACTGTCAAGTACAAGTTTAGAAGGTTACTGTGCAGAAAGTTGGGCATGTCCAACCCCTGCTGCTGCTGAGATTTAATATGTAGTCTTTGTAGATGCAGGACACTAATAGGTTTTCTTCCTTTACTCACTGTCTGTGTGTCAGTAAAATGTTTTACCTTGAGCTATGAAACATTGAAATATTTAAAGTGAAATAGGAATGTGTCAACTTCACATTCCTGTGCGACTCAGTGCTGGCTCACATTATTCTCCCTAATGTAATGTTAGTGCTCAGTGTAGTGGCAGAGTCTATAATGTTAACATTAGATGGAGACTTTCATTTCCTGTGGTGAGAATTCTCTATTTTTCTCTGCCTCTGTCTCTTCCATCACCAGAGGTTAACAAGTCATCTAGTTCTTGTCCTCCTCCTGGCCTGTAAGTAGTATCTGTGAGCTTGCGCCACTCTTCCCTGTGTGCATGGCATTGTGCATTTGTATGGTTGTGTGTTGGAGAGACAGCTGTCAGCAGGGTTCCTGGAGTAGCACTTTTTTATTTCTGCCAGAGCGAGAGCCAGGGGGATTGAACGAGTGAATGAGGCAGCAAGCGCCTCAGTGAAACCCACTCCTGGGAAAAGGCAGGGGTTCCTGTACTCAATTTTCTCTTCACTTGGGATAAACAGGCAATTACCCATCCCTTTTTCCTATGCCATGGCCGTCCGGTGAACTTAAGCATACACTATTAGTGTGTGTCCCTGTAGGACCTGCGCTGTGGGGTGTGGAGGTGGTAAGTGAGTGGCGGGTTGAAGAAATGGGTAAGGCGGTTGTTAAATGACTGTGCTCTGACAGACAAAGAGAAAAATAGAATGAGCAAAAGAAATTGAATTGAATTACCAGTGACCCTGAATGAGAATGAGCACACACAGGAAATGAATAGATGAATCGAATTCAGCTAAATTGAATGAGTCAAATTGAATTGTTCAAAGCTCACACTCACTCTCCTTCTTTTTCTCTTTCTGTCAGTGTCACAGTCTTGTCAGCAACCTTGGCGTCTTGCAGTGTAACGAAGTGACAAGTGAGTTATTAGACAGAAGAAGCCGGAATGGCAGGGACGCCTCCAGGTAACGGAGAAGCAGCACATTTTTAATGATCGTTGCTGTCATCCTTTCCTCCCTAGTCAGCCTTCCACCTCCGCAACCTTTCCATCAGCCTCAGCTCTCTGCCTGCCTCTCTTTATCTCAGAGAAGAGAGGTCTAAAAACTGCATGTGTCATATGGAGTCTTAAAAAAAGACATGAAATATTTCACTACAATAGGTCATGTCTATATTGCAAAATGGCTTTAGTGTGAAACAAATGGAACTCAACACTGTTATGGATGTAAGGTGTTGTGAATACTGTACAGCACACCACGTAACACTGCATATTTTCCCCTCGTGTGTAGCACCAGTCAAGTAAGAGTAGATCTACTTGTATAGTAACACATGGCATTGCTAATACATTGATAAACAACTAAAACTGAGGAACAATCTCTATTTTTTTGTCTTTTTACAAAACAATATTCTTATACCGGACAAAAACATCTCCATTTAGATACATCACCCACCAATAAATACCCCTTCCCTTGGCTACTTTGCCCAGTTACTGGAAATATTTGTACCGTAAGACAGTCATGGACATGTTAAAAATGGCTGCAATCACCTGCCAGGAAAATGTTAACATTTGTAGCCGGCACTCAGCAGTGGAAACTGATATCTTTAATATCACAGCAAAACTTTAAGACTCAAGTGCATCGCCTTCCTCAAATGGGGCCTCATTAAAAAAAAACAAAACAAAACATGTGAACAGCATTGTTAAGCAAATAAATTTGTTTTGGTCACAGGTAATTTACCATTTTCCTACTTTTTTCTTTTTTTTCTATCCATGGGATGGTCATATTCCATTATTATGCCTCTAGTTCTTACACTGATATCCTTGTTTAACCATATTATGATGATTTTATGCTTTAGTTAGATCACTTTAACACATTTGTGTATCAATAGGTGACTTAAACAAAAGAGGGGGAGAGAAATGACCAATCTTCAAATCTTTTGTCATTGAAACAGCAGTGGGTATTCGGTCACACATCGTTTTAAAGCATAAATCTTTCTGATGGGGGGGTTGGGGGGGTGGCTTGTGTTCAGGGAGATGATATTTTCCGTCGTAACACTGTGTTTGAAACTGAGCACGTGCAAAAAGAAACTGGCATAAATATGTTAAAGGTACTGTCATTTCCCTTGGCACTGTAGCCATCAGTGACCCCACACGACACCTAAAGTCACCATTGCAAAAGTCCTCATTATAATAATATTACACATCCCCTTGTATAGATGCAAAGTGCAAAAACTGAATTGTTATACTAAAGCTCATTAACATAACAGACAAAAAAAAAATCAATAGAAATACAGAGAATGATATCAGTGTAGGAGCCTTAAAAAGCATGCCGGCAACCTCTGAATATCTAACAAGTAGATAAAACAAGTCACATGATACTCTTTTTTTCCTAGGACTCAGTTAAAAACTTGTCTTTGAAGCTAACATAAATGAGTCAAGCTAATAAGATGCTACCTCTTTCTTGCCTATAGCTGGAAGTATTGTACTGGACTGTAACATAAAAAAATAGAGAGAAAAAACAGAAGCAAACAACCATCAACACAACTCTTTTACACCAAAAGCCTCTTGGGACATTATTTACAAATGAAGCTGTCATGCTTTTGTAAGGGGTTCATTTAAAAGTTATTACACAAATACAACAAGAAGATTTTCTTTTTTTTCAGTACTATCATTTTTGCAGGCAAAGTCACAAATAAGAGTTTGAATAGATTCTTTGAAGACGGACATAAAAACAAGGTGGAGAGAAGTTTCAAAGGAAAAGGTGGAGGGGCTTTCCAAAAAGGAAAAAAAAGAAAGGAAAAAAAAACGACTGGAGTTTTGTTATAAAACAAACTCCATGCTCAAGAGTGTCGTCCTATTCTTCCAAAGAAGGAAAAGTCAAAGGTCACAATAATAAACTGCATTAAGAGTCAATGGATTTTATAGAGGGACATAGAAATCTTGCAATGACTTACAGAGGACGGGCAGGAGGCATACAGGCGATTAGCTTGTATCTGATGGCCCTGGGATGGGGGAAAAGCTAATTTGAGAATAAGGATGAGGAATAACGGGAGGAGTGGGCAGACTGACAGGAGGGTAGAATAGCAAGTCATTATTTAGTCTATTATTGTGGAGAAGGGCATGTTTTTATGGAGGTTGGGGTTCTGAGAGTGTCGGTTACGGCTGCGTACAGAGCTGAACACCATGTTACAACCGGGGATTTTGCACTTGTGCATCTCGCGCAGATGCACAGTCTTGTAGTGCACACGTAGGGTCCCTTTGTTGCTGTACATTTTATGGCAGATGTTGCAGAGGATCCCACTGGCCCCGTTACTGCCCCCAGTGGACGAATGGAGAAATGATGAGGAGTGGGTGTCCGCCCCCTCATCCAGTCCTTCTCCACTAAACTCTCCAGTCTCGTTCTGGTGCCCCCTTTCAGCCCGCCCCTCGGCACGCTGGGAGCAGTTCTCCCCCTCGCTATTGACCTCCTCCTCATCCTCTTCTCCCTCCTCTTCATCCAGGTCATCTAACAGGATGCCTTCATCGCTGCCCTCATCTGACTCGTGTGATGAGTGGATGCTGCTGCTGGACTGCACACTGGATGTGGTGCTCAGGTCCAAAACCATGTAGTCGTCTGGCTGACCTCGGGAGAAACCGTTGGTGTGGTGGATTTGATGGAGAGGGTTGTGGGGATAATCGTTGATCATGGGGGAACGGACATCGTGGTTGTGACCGGTTGGCCTAAGGCTGCCGCCTCCGATGCCCATACCGACCATAGGGTCCAAGCCCATGTGATGCCCAGCGTAGATCTTTGCCAGTAACTCGGATCGCAGGTCCTTGGGCAGAGGCGTAAGTTGGGGATCCAGGACAATGTCGTCCAGCTCTTTGGTCAGCAGTTTGCGGTGCAGGTTGATGTTGGAGCTGTGCCTAGAGGAGAAACATGATACAGTTATTGATCAAAATGGTGCCACAGCCAAATAAATAAACAGTACGTACAAAAAGAAAATAAGGAATGTGTTGCCATAGATAATACTGGGTTAAATTAGCAGCAGCTCTGATGATGTACTCGTATTAAGTTCACATTTTTCACAAACTATTCACGTCTAACACTACTAAGCTATAAAACTATAATAGGATAATTATTGCAACATCATTTTCCTCAGTATCTATTTAACAAATGTTTGATAAATGGATATTTCCGTGTTAATACCAGCTATACAGATGTAACCCAAGCCGATGAAAAAGAACAGCAACACATTAAAACATTTACAGTCTCTCTGAGGGACTTATTCCACTTCAAATGTTCCACTGTATAACAATAAAAAATACTTTGAAATTACAATTAATGATCTGGTTTATTCAACTTCAACAGGATCAGAAGCAGAAAAATAATGATTTGACATTATACACAGTAATTATTGCTGTTGATTGAATCAAATAACTGTTATTGTGATTAAAAAATCTGCTACTTTGCCCAGCTCTATCGATTAGGAAAAGTCAAGCGATTGCACTATAAAAACATAAGATAAAAACTGTTGCATTGTTATCGTTAAGTACACCATGTTTGTTGTAAAAAAAAAAAAGGGGTTTACTTTTCACCTGCATAGTTGCAACTGTTTCAAACCTGGACATAGTAGAGCTGCAGGCTGTGGTGGGTGGTTAATTCAACACAAAAGGTTCCGCTCACCATAGCTGCCCTTAAAACTGTCACTGCCTAAGCTCCCTTACCTAGTTGTGTGTACAATAAAAATTTTTGTGTCAAATTATCCAACTTCACTGACACGGAACCAGGCTAGAAGCATTAATTACCCAAGAACCATTACATGTGTAATCATTATTTCTATCACTAGAGATACACAGACACACAGAGAGAGAAATCCACCCTGCAGCTCTGAGAAAAGTGCAATAACGTAGCACACAGAGAGCATCCTGCTAGTGTTTACTGCTGTCAGCATGTCTGCACTGCACAGCCCTCAAATCCAATAGACTCTGACTCAATTAAATACTCCACCATATTGAATGGGAGTTTATCAATTGATTCGAGCTGTGGTAATGTGATAATCGAGGGGAACTGGATAGCATATTAGCACTAGGCCCTGACAGCATTATCGCACTCGTTCCCTATTGGAGGTGGCTTAATCGAGCACCTCAATGAACATGTCTTTATGTAGCTCTGGGTTTAATCAAGACGGACATTTTTTCCCAAACACAAAGCAAACTGTATCACACTATGTGCTACAGCTGATGAAAGAAACTAAGTAACACATGTCATGCTTAAACCAGGATACAATTAGCGAGGCTTTCAGTTATTATACAAAACCATGCCAAAGGATGCAGGGTGAAATGTGCTTGAAATTTTTAATTCAATGCGTATTTTGCTCCAATTTCACAGCTGCCAAGGAAAAAATGGACGCACCGCACACATGTCACAATAAAACTGCATCACAGAAAAAACAAAAACAAGAAGCAACTAATGACCAGTGTCATATGTGAAATACAGAATACAAGGGCCACGCTTTAATATCAGGTCAGCAATTGAATTAAATAAGAAAATATGCAAACACTCAGTGCCTTTTTAACGTGAAGGGTTTCCATGCAGGGAGGGCACATGTGTGTAAACAAAAAGCAAAAAAAAAAAAAAAAGAAAAGAAAAGGATCATCCTTAGCAGGACGGGCAAAAATGGAGTCACAATGGATAGTAGAGCTTACCAGCAGTGGCAGGGTTGATGCAGTCAAAAAGGGTCCCTTTCCTTTAATTATTTACTTGCCTATCCGACATTGTCCTGCAAGAGGTAAAAATACATTCATTTGAGGGACCCTTTTCTGTGAACCAGGCAACCAGGAGCCCGTCCACTAGAGCATCGTCAGCATTGAGGGGAGAGAGCGTGGCAAATCGATTGGCCGTGGCTGTCACTGCATGTGTGAGTTTGTCTGTGTGTGTGTGTGTGTGTAAAAACCAGAAAATATACTACTTCCATATAGCAGTACTTCGATCAAAAAGACTATATAAATCCTTTTTTTTTTTAATCCTTTGATAGTACAGTTGCACCCATATGGTGTTAGCTTATGGCTAAAATATGGGAGTCATCATTGAATGTCTGTGGTGCTGCATCCCTGAACAATCAAATATATGAGTGGGAAGCTTAGCGGTGAGAGGACAAAGTGTTTCTAGACAGTCTGAGTGATGCCGTAGTCAATGTCTAAATAAATAGGCACTGCTTCTTTGGGGATTTTAACCAACAAGCTTTGATGTACAGAGAAAGTGAGGGGAGAGAGGCCACAGATTTGCTCATTTATGGCTGAAGGTCAGGATGCTGTTGATGATGCTCAGGTAGGCAGGTCCTTTGCAACATGTCTCCATCTCAGTAACAACACCTTCTCACTGCTAATAAGCTCTAAAGTTAACCATGGCTATCTCAGTTTTAAGATATTAAAGTCAGACATGCAGTAAGTCATCTCATATACTGTATCTAAGTAGTCTTTTTAACTACTCAAAATACACAGCAACATTTTTAGAATATTTCAACAATGTCTAGGTGAACTAGCCCACATTCACAATGACCTTTAAAACCATTAAAAAAAAATCAAACAAATAAGATAAAACAGTTTATTTTGTCACGTACATATTTAATCACTTTTAAGTTGTTACATTTTAAGAGCTGAAGAGAAAATTAAAGTGCATTGCATTAGAAAAAAAATGAAAATAAGTCAGTCTTATTCACACACGGTGAGCATAATGCTTTTATCCCTTTATTTATCAGCTGGAAACTTTTCTACCCCATTTCCCACTCTCCTGCATCGTTCAATTTCTCTTTCCTCCCCCTAACCCAAGTCCTTATTCCCCTCCACCCCCTGTTTCTCCATTGCTACCTCCCTGTTGGCTAGTAATGTGCCTGGCAAACCAATTTGACAGTCTCATCTTCACCCAAAAGATGGGGGAGGCCTCGGGGGAGCCCATTTTTGACTGTGCAGAGGAGGCAGAGCGAGAGTGCGCTTGTCCCAACTGGCGTTAATCATCTTTAGGTTCATCTGATGGCCCTTGCCCTTGTTTTTCTTTTTTTTTTGTCTCAGCATGTCTGTATGTGCTTGCGTGTGTGTGTGTGTTTGTTGTCTAAATGACTTGTAATGTGTAAATGAGATGGAAGGCTGAGTGGTATTAAACTGACACCAGCGGTCCTTTGTCTTTCCTGTCATTTGAGGTGTGTTATGAGGTTTTGGGTGGAAGTGGGAGGACAAGAGTTTTCTGAACATCTATCACGCTCTGTCACTGTTATACAGTATCTCCTTTGCATTATTTCAATCTTTTCACAGCCTGAGCTGCAAGCAAAGATTTGTAGATCATCAAATAAATTAGTGGAAAGGAATTAAGTTTACATTACGTAGCAGCATTCACAAGTTAGATTCTATGTTACTTGAATTGATTCTTTACTCGAAATTACCCATAATTCCCTTTATTACTGTGCTTACATGTGCCACTACATACTGTTCATCTAAGAATAAAAAAATTCCCCTTTAAATACATCAAACTGTCAAAGATGTAATAATTCAAAATCCATGTTTTAATCAGCACGTGGCTTTTGCTAACACATTCTCTCTGTGAGCAGAGTGCCCTTTGTTTATAAGAGACAAACAGAGAGCTGATTGTGAAGCAGTGAAGCCAGGCCCACATGCCGTGTGGGGACCGAGGGAGACAGGGAGAGGAAAGAGAGGGGAGGAAAGAGACTCTCCAACATAATTAACCTTCACTCTCTGCGTTTGCAGTGGCCCATGCAGGGACCGCGGGCTGCGCACTGCTGCACCATGGGAATGTAAAAGAGGGAGGACACCTAAGTCGCTGTGGTCGTGGCGTAGAAGGAGCAGGTTAAAATGCTGAAGTAAAGGTTAACAAAAGAGCGGGGTTTAGGCCGATAAAATTGGATAAAGTAAGGAAACTCTTGTTGCCAGTTTAAGAAATATGATTAACGAGGCTAATAATGGTGATGATTACTGGTACGCACGCCTTTCCAGCAGTTAATCATGCACCTTCGTCAACACTTCTGCCGATGCTGTTCGCTCTCTGCAATAAATATGCAATCATTTACCTCCGTGCAGCAGGAGAAGACACCCCACTGTAAAAACCACACACACACTTTGTCTAACTCTGTTTTGCATTCACAAACATTCACACTTTACATGCCTGCTCAAGGGCACATTAAATTACCCTTTCCTGTATTCATTAGTGTAAATGTAAAGTATGTACAGTGTTCAGCACATGCGTATTTGATTTCTTCTGTTCCTTTTGTAGTTTAATAAAAGTGCAGTAATCCAAGTTGACAATAGTACTTAGCTGCTTTTTTGGTTTATCTTTCTTTTTTTTTCAGTTCGAGAGGTGCATCTGATGTTGCATCTGACAGTCTGTGGACTAATTAGATGTGCAAGTGCACTTGGACTTCCTTGTTGTTATATGTCAATAGCTGTTTAGGAAGAATTGAGGAGAAGCAGTTTGGCAGATCTACATATTTCAATGCTGCTTTGGCAGAAAAAAAAGAAAGTGAACAAAAATAAAATGATCCACTAGTTTAAATTTCTCTATACTAAGAGTCATTACAATTTGAACTTTTACAACAGTAATACTTCCAGAAGGTTTACATGGTTTTTCTTAAATGAATTTTACAAATCATCATCTTCCACTGGTTGTTTCTGGACATAACTCTGTATGTGCAGTTTCCTCAGCAACACTATTATGTTCCAAATGTATCACATTTAATCACTATTATACTCAAACATATTATATGACTAAAAGACGCTTGTTTGATAAGAGTCTCGCATACTGACTAGTCCCAAAGCCCCAGGATTCCTTGAGCTGTTTAGTACTATTTCTGTTTTGTTCTGTGTTTGAACCAGTGAGTAATATGTCCCATATGATATCAGGAATTTATCCCCCACAGAAAAAAGGATGGAAACAATAATGTGCTTACGTCTCACCCACCCATAACTATACTGTTCTTGCCCAGCTCAAAGATGCATTACATTCACAACAGCAATTGTCCTTGTGAAGAAGTTATCTCTTCACTGTCTCCCATATGTCGTACCACTAAGGTAAATGGCATTTATGTATTAGAAACCTTGGTAGAATTTAAGAGTGGCGTTAATGCAATTAGGCGTTTATGCGTGACCACAGTCTTTGGTTCAGTTAATCGACTGCTTTGCATACAGTCGAAGCTAATTACAAAGAAACATGTTAGACAAATATGAACAGATAGCATTAGCTGTTATCTGTGCATGTGCTGTGCAGCCTGAGTGAACACATAAGTGCATGCATGATTTACACAAGCTTGTCTTAGGCTTTTCACATATCCACTGACTTGTAAAAAACCAACAACAACAACACATAAATAAATAAATAAATAATACAGGAAACTGGTGGCAGTACATGACAGTGAAGCAATGCATCCTATAATAGGGCATCCTTTCACAATGCGACTCTAGGTGCAACTCTTAACAGGTGAGCAGCAGGGATATATGTTCAAAAAAGCTAAGTGTTTCCTTTTTGGCCCCCTCTGTTTACATCCCATATTGTAAACAGTAAATCATCCCAGAGTCACCTGCTCAATTTACATGCAGATGCCACTGAAACAGCAAATGTAATAATAAAATGTACAGGGTGCAAAATAAAAACAAAAAGCAGATTTAGACTTTGGGAGGTTGCAGTGTGTTAGAGACAGACTAGGGGCACAGTGTGGGTGAGATAAAACACTGGGGAACATTTAAAGGAAACATATAAAGCTCTATTGGGAAGAGTGTTTGCAAATTGGAAGCATGCACTCACTAAGTGGCAAATTGCACATCTTTATTTGTCTGGGAAAGACTTGTATGTAAGCTGGGTACATTCTCTTAAGAGAGAATGTGAGCATCAGATCTGTTTTAATTGAAGTGCTGTGTATTTTAGCAATGGGATATAATTCACAATTTCTTTCAAGGCCCCATCTTACACTATTGTATTAAGTCATTGAATAATTGCCAAAGGTCATGTCTTCTCTGTGTAACTCCTACAATCCTTCTACCAAAACAGATTTAATTTATTAATTTGATAGTGTGTTTATTTCTCAGTAATTATACCATA
>JAQQZY010000001.1:1193445-1216192 GCA_030068375.1 Ostorhinchus rueppellii
TGTGTGTGTGTGTGTGTGTGTGTGTGTGTGTGTGTGTGTGTGTGTGTGTGTGTGTGTGTGTGTGTGTGTGTTTCTCATCCTGACACCTACTCATCTGAACTTTGACTTGACAGGGAGCAGATGTCCCTGAATCCATCTTTTGGTGTTCCATTTGATAACAGATGTTAAGCAGTAACCTATCCAGATAAATGTAATGAAATACTAGTCAAGCAAATGCATATTTGAATCTTAACATTGCCTTTATAAAATATTAATCTTTTATGTTCTTTTTTTTTTAAATTTTACAACAGAGTTGCTGTAAAGTCTTGAAGTACCCTTCTTTATACTATAATAATTGATAGTTTTGACCAAAGAAAATATTAAGTTGAGCACATCTCTGACTTTAGACATAGTATTCAAATTATATTGTTACACTTCCAAGTTGCAGCACTAACCTGTCTCGGCTCCGCCGGGAGGGGAAAGCAGCGTTACAGCCTGCCACAGTGCACACATGCATCTCTTTGAGGTGCACATTCTTGTAGTGCAGTTTCATGCTATAGGAGCTCTTGAAGCTCTTCTTACACACATAGCAGATCTTGGGGTCAGGACTTGAGCACGGGTCTCCATCTGGTGATTGAGAAGAAGGGAATTTGGGTGGGCTGGCACCGTAGCCCATTGAAGAGATGAAGCTCTCATGCAGAGCAGCCATACTTGCAGCAGCTGCAGCAGCTGCTGCCATGCCTCCATTGTAGAGGCCGTACTGTCCCATGCAAAACATGTCATAAGTAGGGTCGCTGAGTTCCTCCTTAATCTTGATAGAAGGTTGATGAAGGGAAGGTGAGGAATTGCCCTTGCCTTCCAATTCTTTCCTTAAAGGGCCTTCCTCACCACCCTCATCATCCATTTCCTTGTCCAGACCCCTTCCACCTCTATGTTTTTGCTGTTCTTCAACATCCATCATTTCATCACGGTAAAACATCTTGGAGTCAGAGTTCTCAGACTCGTTTTCAAAGTCTCTCTCATGGTCCTGGTCCTCTGAGGTGAAGCTGCCCATGCAACGGAGTTCACCAGTGCCTCGTAGATCATTACCACCTCGGCTGTCACTACCAGTTCCTTCCCGGCACTCATCTTCACTCTGCCTCATCATCCCTCTAAGGGCAAAGCCAGGGCTCATCTCATCCTGCGAAGGAGACTGCTGCCCACTACCACCACTGTGGTTCCCAGTACCAGTGCCACCATTGTTGTTACTGTTACAGTTTCCATTCATTTTTATGTTATTATGAAGAAGTGATGACTGGTGATGGTGGTGATTATGGTGGATATTATCATCCTCATCTTCATCTTTGTCCTCATATTCATCTGCCACATCAATCACTTCCTTCTCAATCTTCACAGGCATACTAGATTTACGTGGTTTCTTCTTAGGTGTGGGATCACTGTTGCCAGTAGTGTGGTCCTGATTGGCACTAGGTGTAGGTAAGCGGTGGGACATTGGTCCTCCTTCGGAAATATGAATATTATTGTGTGAAGCAACAGCAGCAGCCAGGATCTGCTGTTGCTGGTCCATCAGAGTGGTACTGTTGGTTGTGGTGGGCAGGATAGGGCTGGTAGGCAAAGACACTGGAGGACTAACAAGATCTGCAGGAGACAGTAATGTACGGTAGAAGGGGGGCACTGGTTGGACTGGCTGTACTGACTTCAGGGAGGGGAACACCAATGGACTTTGCAGTGGTGACTGAAGCATAGGGTCCACTGGTGGGGTAGTGAATCCCAGCGGTGGTCTTCCAGGGCTGGTGAGTGTGAAACCACCATTTTTGGTGCTTGAGATGACAGGTGTACCAGGGGTTGAATTGGCACGGATAAGGTCCTTGTCACGGTTATTGCGCAGCATGGGCATATGCAACCGTGGATTGGGATTGGCACTATGGCGATTACGGCTGCGTAATGAGCTGAAGACCATGTTGCAGCCCTCAATGGTGCAACGGTGTTTAATCTTCAAATGTACAGCATTATAATGTATTTTAAGAGTGCCTTTGTCATAAAAGGTTTTTCCACAAGAGTTACAGCATACACGGCCCTTACGTGAGGTGGCTCCCATTCGACGCATGCGATGCATCTTGGAAGAAAATGAAGCATGGGTTATGGTTTTATTCTGCTCATCTTTTACAAAATGAGGATGGACTGGGTGGTCAGTCAAGCTGCTGGGCTGCTGAGGCTGATTTTGGGACTGCTGCTGGCCCTGTTGCTGCTGTGGCTGGAGCTGTGTCTGTTGTTGCTGCTGTTGTTGAGACTGCTGGGTGGAAGGGGTTGGAGAGATGGGTGATGCTCTGTTGTTGGGCTCTGTCTTGGGTTCTATATTGTTATTCATAGCTCCCAGACCTCCTCGACTGGGGCTTTGGCCTGTGCGGAAAGGAGACAAGGACACTTCTGACTCACTGGTCTCCACCTGTTCGCCTTGGTTTGGTAGGCTGGGCTCCCGGAGTCGGAGAGCTGACTGCTCCATAGGCAGACCATTGGGGGGCAAGCCAAGCATGGGGGCAGATACTGGATTGATATACTGGAAGGGCAAGAGAAAGGCTAGGCTATTGGGGATATTCTCAAAATGATGAATGCTGGATGGGCTACTATTTTCCAAATGTGTCAGGAGCCCCGGGCTGCGGGTTCTGTTGTTGCTTTCAATGAATGTCCTAATCCCGGAGTCTGTCTTGGAGGAGGGAACTGTAACTGCCTGACCTTCCTTCTCCTGAATGGCCATCAGTTCAACAATGGACTTCGTCTCACCAAAGCGTAGGAACTGCTGCAGGGTGATGATCTCCTCTTCCCGGGACATGATGGTCCAGCGGTCCAGGACCTTGCCTGCAGCATCCTAGAGGCCCCAGAGGAGACAAGAGAGAAGACAAAAATACAAAACATTATTGATTGTGCATAATCAGTGTGGTCAAAGGAGAACATAGAGCAGGGGTTAGTTTGTAAGGGCAAGCTTTTCTGCTCATGAAATTCAGAGGCCCCTGGAGCGACAAGTAACTAACTGAGCTTTGTCAAAACTCTTGCATCCACTGTCGCTCTTTCTCATCCAATTTTCACTCATTCATTTTTTTCAATAAAGCCTTAAATCATGGTTGTTTATCTTGGACACTGTGGTAAGACTCGGCCAAAGTTAATCTGAGTCTCAAGGAAACAAATTGAAAGCACCATGGTGGGTCTCTCAGCAGGTCTGTGTGACTTCCAACAATGTAGGAATATTAATCTGTAAAGACTGACAAAAAACGCTCTGTAAAAGATGTGAACTCTTGTTGGGACTCCCTCTGTACACAAACACTACCAAGGGATATTTACAAACTGTGAGAGCCAGACATGAAATGGCTAACAGAAATAATAGGATAATTAATGCAAACCACTAATCACACCTTGCTTGGCAGGCATTTTTCTTTGTCTGTGTTGCATCTGTATAAGGCAATGAAACACCTGAGGGAGGATGGAACTAGGATATGTCAGGGAATGCTTTAGACAGTCAAGCAGGAAAACTGATGATTATGTATGACAATGACTTTACAATGGCATTGAGCTACGATTATATTTATTATGCAGACTACGTACCTATCACATAATATATGATTTAAATGATCATTAGCATTAAGCCTTTAGGTGTTGGGGTATTTTTTCCCCTAATAATCAGTATTGATATCAAGATTTTAAAAAGCTGTCTGTTTCTTTCAGTTATGTTGCTTGCCCTGTTGTTCAAAGGGTTAATATTAAAGCATTTACTGTTAAAGTGATGATGGTTTCTTAGTTGGCATTGCCACAAAAATAAAAATGTCACCAATTGATATTGTTGGAGACAATAGAAGCAAGTATCTAAGAGAGCAGAATTGGTCCAAAAGGATGTTGTCTGCTGGATATATTCTATGAATGGTTGAAATAAAAACCATTTATTCCTTGTAAATTAGCATGAAGAATTGGCAAATAATTTGGGGGAAAATGTGGAAAGAATGAGTGCAAGAATTGAGTTAGTGGTAAAGCTACTGTGGTTGAAGCAATGAATAATTGGACCAATATCTCTTCCATCATCATAGTACTGAGACAGACCCGCTGCCACTACTGCTGTTAAATAACAAAGCATTGATATTTGTGTAAACAAGAAAGAAATAGTCAAGAGAGACGGAAAGAGATGAAATAAACACTGCAGTTCACAGTTAGGATCCTGGGGGACGAGGTGCAAGTGACATCAAGGGAGTAACACAAGCAGTGACAATTAGTCACACTGAAATGGTAACATTTCATATGTGCTCCTAGCTGCTGGCATCTATAAAAGATAAATGGCAACTCTAGTGAGTAAAAAGCTGTAAAAACCAACATCACAAAGCACAAAGGGCCTGTAAGGAGAAAACAGAAGATAAATGTTTAAAGAGAGGGAGCGAAAGAGAGATAGAACAGGAGAGACACAGAGGAAGAGGAGCTGAAAAACACAAAATAAAAGTGTGAGTGGTTTCATATCATGCACTCAGATATACTGGAGAAATAGATTCTTCTGAGACGAAACATCAATAGTCACTGGGGTATTTGTTGTTAAATATACATTAAAAAACATTTTACACTTTCATTCTGTGTGCGCTGTGGAGTTTTTGCCTGGAGGTATGACTTTAAATTCTAGCCTGGGCACTATTATTTCATACTGCATGGCCATCTGGGCATTACTACTTCCATTTGATTTAATTGAAACAAAAAATGAAAGCAAATTAGAAAGCGAATCTTTAAATAGTTTTACAAGCAAAACATTTCTAAAGAAATTGTAGTTATAAGATGTGGAGGAGTCTTTTAATATTTTCTAATGGCCAAACAAATTAATTTACATGTTCCATATGCATATATACTAAGGTAACTTTCAATCACAGCTCTGTACTTCTACCATACTAATAACAGTTTTTTTGGAATTTGGGATTGGACAGATTCATTTCAATTTAATTTCAATTCACATCTTACTTTTATGGATTATTATAAGTTATTGTAAACAAATTCTCCTTTTAATGTTGCCTCTTCAAATAAATAGTACATTTAGATCCTTTACAACCACATCTTTCAATAAAGGAAAGTTTTCATAATGTGAGCTCTAATCCTAATTACAGAGAAAAAGACTAATTCCTCTAGCTTTCAAAAAAATATTCCAAAAAAAAAAAAAAAGCGTTACAAAAATATGAATGTAAGATTGCCATCAAATCTGTGTAATTTGTAATGTCCTTTTCCACGTAATTTTCCATTCCCATCTAAATAACAGATTGAGCAAAAGATGAATAATGTATTTTTCTTCCACACTGACCATGACCATATAGCTCCTCTCTGTTGAAGTCAAACAAATGCCAAAACACAATGACACAGGCCAAACTGCAAACTATTAGTGTTTTGGACAGCCAGAAACTGTCAGAGCAGGTCAGCAGTTCTGTTCTGCACTGGACCCTGTTTGAAAGGAGGCGATCCAAACCCTCTAGTTCACCGGTCAATTGAGTTTTGGAGGCCAGTCAACAAGCATTTGGGCAAGGGTCAAACTGAGTACAGAGAGACAACACACAAATCTATAATAATTTGCCCCAAAAATCAAGCAAAAGAATACAGTGGGATGAGGGGTGGAGTTATTTATGACTCATTCCATGTGGAAACTATTATTACTTTTTATGCCAAGAAGTGTGCACATTAAGCAATGCGTGGCTTTGCTGTGATAACCTTTCGTGTGCCGCTGTAAACTAGATTTTGCAGTACTACACATACAGTACAAATCAATGTGTATAATGTAGATAAAAATCAATCAAAGTTCAGAAAAATAGTCATGAAATGAATGAGTATGGTCTGTATAAGTTGACATATTTGCAAATACAGGCCCTGTAGTCACTACTACAGTATGTCTCACAACTCCACTCCCCTGCATTAGCTTTGTGATGCTGTGAGAGAAACAAATATGCCATTAGAAGCACTTTTACAAGTAGGCACTCATCTTCCAATTAGCTTAATGTGGCCCTCTTTCCCTTATATTTTCCAGGCGTGCCCCACCTCTTCTTGTACACTCCCTTCAATAAAATCTCATTAATCCACCCCTCCCCCATCTCCCCCAGTGCTATGACATATTAGTCTGTCATTATGCATCCAAGAGTCCTTTAAACAATACAGCTAAACCTCTGTTTGCCAGGTTAATGACTATTAGCCAATAATTACAGCACAGAGACGATGGGGTACCCACTTTATCTGGTGGACAGCCTGCTGCTGTTAGTTTATTTTATCTGCCTGCCTTCATGTCTCTCAGAATTAATCTCGCAACGGCTGTATTTATTCATCACACTGCCGCTGCAGTGCATTCTTAATTCATAGCTGTCTGTAATACTGTGCTGCTGGATGTTGTGTAGTGGGTGTGTAGTGGGGTATCCACATTGCAAATTGCTGACAATGAGGACGTGCAAATGATGGCCTTGTCATGGGCCAGGGCACCACTGTCAGTTAAAACAAATCAGGCAATTATGCAATTAGCAGGTTATGTGTAAAGCTCTATTAAAAGCCTATGTGTGTAGCTTTGTTTGGATGCTTGGTGTGCATTAGGGATTAACAGTTTAACATGTATACACTTTTCTCTAATCATCACCTATCATACTCAGACTGACTCTATTTGGCAAGCACTGGAGTGAGATGCAATGCTAGGCACAATGATACAAAGGAAAAATGTTAGCTATCAATATCCTCTACTGACATGGTCTCTACAGAAGACTAAATAGGAGATCCTTGACCCTCATTGAGACTGTGTCATGTAACATCTTTGCTCAGATACGACCATGTTAAAATGTTATAATGTACAATTTGAGTAGGATGACACTTAAGGTGCACATTAACTGATCATAAGAACACATCACTTGCAAAGGGGAGGATCAGTTCTCACAATGGCAAAGTGAACCATGGGAACCACATTGATTCACCAATCACCTTGCAGTGGGTGCGATCTCCATCGCGTCTCAAAGGATTCCCCATTGATCTGCACTTCTGCTTTCAGATCCAGTTCCTTAAAAAAAAAACGTCTCTATCCCTGTGTTCGCCACTTCAAGGGAGGTTAAGCAGAAGTTCCTTGTGATCTGAGAAGGTCTTGAACCTCTGTGCTTCTTTTTCCATATTCTGTTTCTCTCCCCACCCCGTCCAGGCTGTATGAATAATGCAGAGGATCTAGTGGCGAGAGGTGCCATGGGGGATGGGGTTCATGCAAAGCCCATTGCCTGAAGCCATCACATCAGAGGGCAAGAGCTCCCAAGACACAAACTGCTCCCCCATTGGCTCCCCAGTGGCAGGTCAGAGGTCATGTGTGAACAACCAGATCTGCTTCTTCTCCTGTGATGGACTACAGGGAAATCAGTAGCTACGTCCAGATGTGGGTGGAGGACATTTGTAAGAATCATAGAGGTTGAAATTTGGACTCTGATCTTTGCAAATTCCACATCCGAGCTCTGTGCATCAAAAGAATCAGTTACTTTTGGATGTGACCCCACAGCTTCCAGTATCCAGCGTGGCTAAACTACATGATGTTTCCACAGTAAGATATCTTTACTCACAGAAAGGTAACCAAGTAACGAAAACCCTTGATTAGAACTTCTGTTCATTGATAAAACTTGAATGAATATTATGCTGTTATGCGTTAACAATCACCAGATTTCAAAGCAGGGAATGTTTGGATGATATGTTAAGACGGTACTCTCCATCTAAACCCCAGATGAACAAACACTTTCCAGAAGAGCCATGTTAATCCATTCATTAGAGTTCTGAAATGTGCAAAATCAATGCCAAGGTGCACTGAAACTGTTGTTGTAAGCTATTTTTTTAAAAATGTATTTTTCTTTTATTGTTTGATTTTAAAATACAATGACAGTATAGATAGCTTTAGAATTAATAAGGCAAGTGAAAACCCATCATTTGTATTAACAAAGCTGAATATAACAAGATCCCTAAAGACCAATCAGTGGCAACTCAGCTGCCTTGTGTTTGCAGCGACACAGGGACAGGGATTACACAAAACCTTTTTCAATGTGCAGAGGGGGAAAACAGAAACCTATGGTACCAATGAGTGGTGTACAGCTGTCTTCTAACTCATCAATAAAAGATCCAACTGAAGAAACAGTCCTTCTCTTTAAAATGTTTAACCATTTTAATACCACTGTTAAGTTTTTTTCCCTCATTATTTCACTCTTTTCACTGCATTTTTCAAATATATCAGTAAAAAAACGGTAAATACAGTTTTAGCACTTAATAATGCCAATTAAAAAGAAATGACATCTGTGATATTTACCAAGAGAAATAAATGCTGCTTAAAATGAGTCCATGCAGGAATGTCTGTCCGCACCGGTTCATCTTACCAATCACAACTTGGAAAAGATTTATTCGTTTGATTTAGGCTTTTTCATTAATTAACAAACATGCAACGGGCACAGTCTTGGTCGATATTACGCTCATCACTGCCAGAAAAAAAGAAAACTGCTTTGGGGGGCTCCTGTGTGAGTAGATGTGAAAAGGCTACAGGGCTACTTCACTGGGCCAGACGTACCGATCAACCAACAGGCTGCGAGGTATCGTGCCACCTCTCAACCTGATTTAACTCATGGCTTTGGTTAAAAATTAATGACTGTGTTAGTTGTTTCTAAGGGCACACTAATCGACTTGAGTGAGATATATAGTGCATTTGCAGACGGCTAGCATGGGGGAGGGAGGAGAGGGGGGCTGCAAGGGGATTATTTTAGAGGACTTTACCACAGATGGGTGAGTCACAATCTGGCACATCTCTGTTTCCAGGTGGCCTTTAGTAAACAGTTTCCGTTTCTTTTCCCACTGACTTGTCTTTTTTCATTATCTGTTTTTGAAAGCAAACCCGTCATTTAAAAAGCAATGTCCTAACTTCTGATTCATCCAAACCCTCTGACCTCCACCAACACCATCACCACCTTCTTTGTTTTAAAGCTGTCCCTCTGCATCTTTTAAAAGTGGAAAGGACAGTCCTTTGGCCACAGCCCAGCAGAGGTGCAGATGGGGCAGCACATGGAAGCCATTTCAGGCCCCGGTGCGCTGCAGAGCAAAGTCGGCTGTTCTCTGAGTTCAGAACCTCTGAAGAACCGCCTCACAGCACTTACATGTGAATAATGTCTGGGACTGGGCTGATGTATTGATTCCCTGTCTCTTTTCACAAAGCATACACGATAACGTTGGATTGCCTTACCCAGCTGTGCTAAGGAACCGTAGTCTGTGGTCAATGTGTAAAACTCAGCGGACCCAGCACTCAGCTAGAGGGGATGCCTCAGAGAAGAAGGGAGGAGTGATAGAAGCAGTGAGGGAACGCCTGATGGTTCACATTAATTGAGGATGATTCGTGTGATCTGCTGGGTCTGGATGCAGCAGCCAGGTCTGTCGTGGGCCTGGGAGACAGATGTGGGGGCCGCTGTGCTCCCTCCAGGGCCAATGGAGAGCAGTGAGGCGGCTGAGAAATGGTCCGTCTGCCCAATGTGTGTGTGTTGGTTGAGCTGTGTGGAGGTGGGGCTGACAACATGCTTTTCTCTCCCTTATATCACATCTCCTTTGTCTTGATTACTATTTTGGCAGGAGGCCGGTGCAGAAAAGGTGCATTAACATATGCTCACAATTTGCTCTTTAGCCACACAGTTACATGTTTGTACTGTGTCTTGATACATCAGTCATTTTTTTGTGCTTTAGAGTAATACTCACCCTCTAACACAATACATCCTCAGGCCTTTAGGTGGAAACATAACAAAGCAGCTGTGTTAACAGTCCCAATGTAGAGCCTGAGAAGTATAGAACTTGTTTTTACCGTCAGCAAAAACCAATAATGACAGTTCTGGCTGATTATCCCAAAATATGAGAAGCTGACTCCTCACTGCTGTGGAGGGTTAACTGATATGTTTTTTTTAGGAACAATACCAATTATCAGTAATCATGATACTAATGACCGTTTATATGTGCATTCAAAATTAAAATCTTGGGTGGCAAATTTTTACGGAAACTCCAACACAAAACTATCCAAGAACATTTCCACAAAATATCAGGTATTAAACTTAAGATATAATACTACCACGAGTAACTTAATATTCTGTTCTCATTTTAGCATTGATGTTTAAAACTTACAAGACTTAATAGATTTATAATAGATAAAGCATTTACAGGGAAATATAAATTAACCACATTTTCTTGAATTGATGAGTTGTTGACATGTATGTAGACACTGTGTGAATTCCAACTGCTTTGAGAAAAACAAATACAAAAAAAAAAGCCTTCATTGGGGAGTATGAAGTTGCCAAAAGAAAGATGAGTGAGAAGAGTCCTGTCCCCCGGTAAAGATTACAACAACGGGCCATTACTCATCACGTATAACCAATCACATAGTGCTGATGGCATGACATTGCTAGAGATCATAGAGATATGACTACAGGTAAAGAGAGGTGGAGTAAAGTATTTTAGCACATTTTTAAAAAATTATTTGATTAGATATTGGGGAAAGTACTGTAACATCACTAATCTAATGCCATTAATGCTTAATATTCAGCCCAATAATAAGGGCAATAATCCACCAACCCCTTTAATGGAGACCTAAAAATGTGATTAAATCCCCCATCTACAATGTGAAATGCAACATTCACACACAATCAAAATTATCCACACATTACTTTCATGTCACTGTGTTAAAGGAAATGGTTGTGAATGGATAATGGACTAAAGCGAAGACAAACCTCCCAAGTTATTTTATTCTGGTCTAACTGGGAACAGATAGAGGTGTCTGTAACGTGCAGACACACTGCATTAGGGGTGCTTTTCAGCTTTCTACTGGGCTTTTGCAATGGAGCATGCTGGAGGAAAGAGAATAAGCTAATGGACTCTTTACTTAATGTGATCAGAGCCATTATTGACATGCTGCCAGGAAGATGCAAGACCATTAACTCGATCCTCTCTCTCTCTTGTACCTTCCCTCCACCCCACTCTTTAGCCGACACTATTTCACTGTCTCACATAGGGGACGCGAAAGGGCTGGGGTGCCCCAAAGGAGTCTACGTCTGTCATGTTAACTATGAAACTACAATGCAGACGGTTTGATGAATCGGCAGCCGACAATGTTTTGTTCAGACCTTCATAACTGTGAATCACTTATTTTGTCAGAAAGAATGATTGTGTGGGACATGAGCTCCTATTTTTTTGTATTGTATATGTTTTGGAGGTTTAGTCAAGCTAGCAGCCTATCATGCATCATTGGGGAAGAATTCAGTTTCTGGGTTTCTTGCTAATTTGTGTCTAACGATACAGATGGATTTAATATTTGAACTCTCACTCAAAGCGTTATAAAACTAAAGAATTACAAAAAAAGAAGCTTCAGCTATTTTAGCAAAACACCTTTTGTTACTATTTGCCGTAGTACATAGAATTGGGCTATGCAGATCTGCAATTACAATTTACAACTTGAAGTCTTTGATTCATGACGACAGGACTGCGCAGTTTTAATCACAGTAAAAGTGTATTGAAATGGTGCAGTGTGGTAACTAAAACGGCCCCTGTTTTTAAACTGCCTCACTGGAGTTGTTGCCTGGCATGTAAGTTGGCTCATTTATCTTGAAGGCAGACGATGCCAGTGTGGCTGCAGTGTAATTTACGCTACCGCAACCTATGTGCCAGATCACATCTATCCCTGTGGCCCAGGGCGCACATCTCCAGTGGCCCAGAGGATGTTCATGTTTATGTGTGCATATGAGTGTGTGTATTTGCGTGTCTGTGATCATGTGGGTACAACAGGAAGTGGTGTGCAGGTCTCTCGGGGCACGGTTCCAAGTCCCAGGGCCTGTCTACTGTCATAAGTTCCAGAATGGTGATTACTTACTGCAAAAATAAACACCATTACCATCTGGTGCTGCCTCATTGTAATGTAACTTATACACCAAGAAAAGCTCTAGACCATCAAAACACACAGAAAACAGAACAATAACAGAAAAAAAAAATCAAAATTACGCTGTAAAAATTTAATTTTTTCCCCTTCAGTCTCTGCCATTTAGCACCTCGCAGGGAAACCCTTATTCTAGACACTTAAAAACATTTAATATACAATACTTTTTGATCTAGATGAGGGGGCAGATAGTAAAAAACAAAAGGTTTACCAGCAGGTCATTCAAGACCGTTGAGGCCATGCAGAGCCAGCAGATGTTTGATCCATCCAAAGCACATCTGGTCCTCAACACACTCAATCCATTTCACTCGACTTCTTTTTAGATTTTCATTGTTCCTCATGGTCCACTAAACTCTATGTTCCCCCTCGCGGCCCACAAATAATTTTTTTTACTTCATTCATACTGCCCACTAGTTTAATAATATAGGATTATGTTTTGCATGTCACATGTTTTTTCAAGATCTTGCCACTAAATGTCCCCAACAAATATATATTTTATTGTTTTGAAACTATTTTATACCCCTGCAAGGAGGGTTTTCCTTGAAATGAGTTACTGAGCAAGTTGTAACATAACACAGCAAGGAACCCTAAACCCAGTGGCACTAAGTAGGGAAATGAAAGCTGTCATTCTCATTGTAGTGGGCCCTCGGAGGGTCATTCTGCGCTTAACAGCTTCATTGTTTCATTTATTGTTGGAAACACAGAGGGGTGTGTGCTGTAGCGGTTTCTGGATTCTGGAAAGTGACGTGACGAGAGGACTGTCAGCTCCCTGTAACTCTCCATGCAACTTCCTTTAATAAATGTCAACTCTGTGACCCAGCAGCAAATCCCTGGCAGGGTGGGTGGCCATGTCAGCAGGCACAATATCTGGGGTTCACCCCGGTGACATGGGGGAAGTGGAGCGAACTGCTGTTCTGTTTGTTCAGAGGGAGATGTGGGGCAACCTGGAGGCTCAGGTCTAGGATCATCAGACAAAAGTGCAACCTGTGTGTCACTGTTAGATGTTGGGACGGATTGCTTGTTTGTATTTGCACAAGTTTACAATGATGTTTGTGTAGAATTGTCTAAAAAGGGAAGTGGTAATGCATTAGAACATGTAAAGCTCAACAGAAATATCATATAACCTCATCATCATAACCATTTCCATAAAACAGTTGGATGAAGATAATAGAAATGTCACAATTGCTACCTTCTACTTTTGGTTGCAACTATGTATTTAATTTTTTTCTTTTATCATGTTTTTTTGTTTTCCAAGACAAATAGAAAAGAAGTTTTTATTCACATATTACAGTATTGCATGGCAATAAATGGTTCTTCTTTATTAGATGTACTGTTGTTCATAAATGAACTACTGGTAGGTTTCTACTATACAAGAGACATAAAATGAATAGAAAAAACATTCAAAATTTTCAGTGCAGATTGTTATTGCTTTGTTGCTTGTCTGAGTTCCCATCTTGGCTGCCACAAAGAATGTTACCGTTTTATGTTTCCCCAAAACCATGGATAAATAAAATTTTAATATGATTTTTTTAATGACAGAGCTGCAATTTCTAGTCTTTCCTCAGAAGGCAGGAGGTAAATGAGGTAGAAGCCACATATACAAAATCCAAAACTTTGGATTTGTGTCCTGACTCCCATTAGTTTTTTTTTTTTTTGGTTTAAACAAAAGAAGTGCTTAGGTTAGGGTTAGGAAAAGATGGTGGTTTGGTTTAAACACATTTTCGATTAAAACAAGCCTCAGTGTCTCTCTCAAACAATTACTTACATTTACAATGGAATAATACGTATACATATATTTAGAAATGTTCATACGATGAAACATTGCAATTACACCTATATGTGGTCTGTTGAAATGTACCATTGCAACATTCTTTCTGGGGCAAATGGATTGGAATTTGAGCGCAAATTGAATGTGCAACACTGTAGGTTTGCCCTTATTTAAGCCTACGTGTAATGTAATCTTCCTGTGTTTGGGTCTGACCTGGTCTGGCAGTGCTGTGCAGTGCAATGCTATTGATCCCTATAGCCTTGTGGTCTGCAGGATTCCTGTCCGTAAACGCAATGAGCCGGAGCACCTTCCATTCCCCCTCTCTGCTCCGTGTAGCACTACAGGCTAAACAGCCATCACAGAAACTCAATACAGGCAGACATGGGCCCCGGTCGTCAGCCAGAAGCAGTGCCCTACAACGTCCCATGAGGCCTCGGCTAAGTCAATTTAGCGTCCGTGTAGCATCTCACCTCGCAGACCTGTTGCCAGCCTAATATGTCGTGCTAATATGTCTCTCCATATGAATTACAAGGATGTGAGAGGGATCCAGATGCAATAAGTATGGATTAGCTAATGTTCAGGTCCTGTCTGCATCTTGTTGGGATGGAGTAGGGAATTAGCGATAGTAATAGCCTTTAACAGGGTGTCTGGCTGTGGCTTGGAGGTGAGATTGGGGCATAGAGACTTCTGGGATTTCTCATGAGCTCTGGGAAATAAACTTTCCTCTTTACTGCAGAAGAAAAGGGGAAGGGGTAAGAGAGATAACATTGAGAAAATGATTAGCGAAGAGCGAGAGAGATGGAAAGAGTGTGACGGCTGTTAATGCTTTTTTTCTGACTATTGATCATCCCGGAGGGCCAGAAGTGTTTGGGTTAGATGTCTTGAAGCCCTTACCTTGTCTGCTGTGTGTCTGTGTGTTAATGTGTGAACCCATTGATTTGTATTGTGCTTGCACAGTTGCCCTGTGTGTAGGCCAAATCGCCTGACAGAGGAAGAGTGGGATGGGAGCACAGCTCAGAGAGAGAAGAAAACAAAAATGTGGGAGAAGAGGTTAGAGTGTGGTCAAATGGGGGCGTAATTAGAAACCATGTTACCACTAAACACTATATATTGATCAGGGATAAATATTAGCCCTTAGCCAATGTGCCTAGGTGCTTTAATAATTCATGTTGCACATAACTCTCTCTCACCCTGTACCCACTTACATGCACCTGTATGTGTGATTTAAAGCCAAAGTTAACAATTGAGCAATGCCCATTTTTCTATACAGGAGGTTTTCTAGTCTGTTCTTTTCTAGTATTTGAGACAAAAGTAACTAATGATGGCAGTATTTCAAAATTAATAACTAGGAAAACTGGGAAATGCTTAGTGTTTTCCAGTTTTTGCTATCTGCTAAAAGATGGTCTCTTTTTCCTAACTCATCAATACAAATTAGGATTGAACATTGTGCAACAGAGCATGTTCTATGTCTGTAGAATATGACATAGAGGCCAGGGCAAGTCTGTAGAACCTCAGTGCTCCAGTTACAGCAGCATGTTGTGACACATACCACTATAACACTGCAGTTCTTACAAATTAACTGATATTGGTTTTGCATGTAGCTGAAATATCCTAGCAATAGTAAAAGTCTTTGTTTTATCCACAATTGATGAAATGGATATGAAAGGAGTGGAGATCTGGAAATGTTTAGATGAAACTTCAGAGATCTGAGACCTTGACAAAATTGAGATTTAAGCCATTTTTACCACTGCTACCACAAAATGTCACATGAGGAGCTGTAAACAGTATTTACACAGACATGTAGTATGACCAACTAAGAACATATGTTTTTTTTCTTCCATACAAACACTCATCCACACAGGCACACACAGAGGTCATGCTTGCCATTGGCAATCCCTGCAGGCAGATGTGGAGTGAGTGCCAGGGGCCTGCTGAGTGAGTAGACCAGTGTGCCCCTAGCTCAGTACTGGGCACTACGTTGAGCCGCTTTGATGTGTGTCTGTGTGAGTGTGTGTGGACTGTGTAATCCTCTGACATGCCTATGGAAAAATACAAGGATCCCTCTGACAGTGGCTGAACTGAAGGCTCACAGGACCAGTTAGTGTGTCTCCAATTTCATCTGTACAACACTGACTGCAGGCTGTGTGGCGATACAGTACACACAGTAAACACTCAACACACATCTGCATATGAGATCAGTGATGGAAGTCCACAGATCCTTTATATTAGTAAAAGTATGATTACCACACTGTTAAAATACCACACTGTTAAATCAGTGAAAGTGTGTGTTATGTGCAAGTGCGTATTAATACCAAGAGGGGGCTAAAATAATGTACTAAAAACAGCACAAGCATTTTTACACATGAGCTGGAACGAGGAAATATTTTTGACTTGAAAAATGAAGTTATTTAGTGTCACCGCAGTAGAAACCTCAGCTTGTTTCTGGTGTGGTGACAATAATTCTTGTGAGGTGATGTCACAGGGCCGTGGTGTAGCCATGTAAGGTGCAGTCCTGAACGAACATCCAGGCCGCATTGCTTTAGGCCATATTCATTCGGAAAGTCAGGCACACTGGCCAGTGCATTAACACAAACAATTTGGTTTTCCTGTTGGAATGCAGGAGGACTAGCAAAGCCCTCTTGTTACCTCTTTACTTTGCATAATTGCATCTTACATTTCCTTTAGTCTGAAGGCTTGTTGAATCTGAAACAGTGATGAGAACCGGGTCTGTTGATCATTAGATTTTGGCAGTGTTACCAACTGCCTCATGTGAGAGAGGTAGCACTGCTAATGTGTGTGTGTGTTTTGTATATGTGCTCAACTGTGTGTAAATGTCTTCATCGCTACAGTATGTAGCCTCTTGAGGGAAAGACTGGGCAAATAAAAGGACATTAAGGATATGAATAAGCCAAGGGTCTAATGTGAGCTCTGTGAAACAATAAGCAACAAAACAATAGTAGACATTTCATCTTCTTATTGTCTAATCGCCCATCTGACTGCTCGTGTATTTCCCCTCTTAACCCTTGAGATACTCACTAATGGCCCTCACAATGGAATTATTTACTACCCGTGGCAGGGGGGCAAATGGGTCAAATTGTATGCGCGTGCACGTGCACGTGTCTGTGAGTGTGTGCAGTTGTTGTAGTGTAGTTAGAGTGAATGAACGGGAATGATGGAATCACTGAAGCACACAGTGACTGAGAGAAGAGGCAAAAGGAGAGGGGGACTCGAGGAGGAGTACTGAGTGGTACTTGCTAAAGTGAAAAATCATGCCATGGTGCACTGGGGCCTGGTTTTGTCCACTGGGAGAAGTGACTACATCTATGCTGGCACTCAAGTGCGCTTAAATACTCTCTGTTTCGCTCTCCGTCTCCTTTTGCCTTCCTCTGTCCTTACCCTCCTCACCTCCCCCCTTCTCTTCTCCCGTCCCTTCCTGTCTCTCCTCACCAGTTCTCCCCAGGTCCAATCCAGGTACAAATGGCTATTTGCTGTACAAGTCCCTTAACATGTTTGTGTCTGCTAGTGGTTGTCCCTAACAGCGTGTAAGACAAAAAAAAAAAAAAAAACAACAGAAAAGAACGAAAATGGGCTTGTTCTTTATTCACAAATTGCTTCGTAGAAGACAAAAGGGTTCTTGAATGGAGATGTCAAAGTGCTATTAGAAATGTCAGTGCTGAAAGAGGCCACAAAGCTTCTCCATCAATGGGCTTTAATTCACTAGAAGCTGGGAACAGTCCTAGCAAGTGCGTGTGTGTGAAGTGATTCAACTTGGCAATTAGTTAATCTGCATCCTACTCAGCATCTTGCCACAAGAGGTCAATTCTAATTAAATTGTGAAACAATTACATTCTATGTATTTTTTCTTGGCATGTTTTAAAGTTGCTAATCTTTAACAAATTTGTCCTTGAGAGGTGTAATTACATTGTCTGTAATATTTGTATTATATCCATTGAAATAATTGACAAGAAAAAAAATCTGAACCGATTATTTGACTGTTTTATATTCCATACACCCCTAATTAAGAGTGTCATCTGGCAGCAAAAGGCTCACTTCTTGATTTAGTGCAGCTAATTCAAGAGGTGAGCACTGCAGAGATGAAGGCTGTCTGTATAAAAGGAATCAACAGTGCTGCTAACTGTCACCTGCTGGGGTTAACCCCGCGGTTGTCAACACATTCAAAATGTAGATGAAACACAATGGAAGACAAGCCTTTCATTCTCACACCTACCTACCGTTATAACTGCCTTTCTGTCAGCAGCACAAAAGTTGGTGTGTGTGTGTTTGTACTGGAGCGCATGCATCGTAGACATATTTCCCCCCTCTAATTAGCACAAGGGAGTCCTGGGGGCAATCAGAGCTGAGGTTAATGAGAGGGGGAGTGAGCGGAAAGAAAAGAGGTAGGGGTGCGGCAAGTAATGCGCACCGTGATGCACTGGTATAATACACCCTTCTTATCACGCTGTCACCCTGAAGGGGCATCATCCTCACGGCACCTACATTGATGTTTCAGGCCTGTGACATATCACATGTGTGTATGTGCATGAGAGCGGGTGTGAGAGTTCCTGTCTCCGCACCCTGGTGATCCTTCTACCCCTCTTTGTCTTGTATTATCTCTCCCTTCACATCCCCGTCTCTCTGTAAGGCCCAGATGTGACAGCGTGTTTCCGATTTTAGAGAGAATGAGCAAACCAGGAGGAAAAAAAAAAGAAAGCGCAAGAGGGAGCAAGACGGAGCTGCCACAGTGGTCTTGGCATCTGTTTGTTCTCAATTGGTGTGCGGCGGTGCTGGTGGGAGAAAAGCACAGTCCACCAGATGTCATTGCTCAGGCAATGATGCACCATCCCCACAACAAATCATTTTCATCCAGAGATTATTTTAGGTCATAAATTCACATCTAATTAAATTATGAATATCTGAATTTGGCATAGTTACCCAAATATAGGTCTTTGGTTTTCTTACCTTCTCTCACACACGTTCAGAATAGATGCATATTTTGTTTTGCTTAATTTAGGATAAAGTTAGTTTTTGTTATGTTTATGCAATTATGGCTATATCCTTTAAAAAACTAGAGTACGTTCTGTTCTACACAGACAACTACCATTGTTTATGCGAAGTATAGAAGACATTAACGGCATATTATTATAAGGTGTTTTCTAAATGACTCTTATGAGTCAGGACAGATCTTTCAGGCCTCGATGTTACAGATCCAATTTTTTAGGCTTTATTGCAAGATGCACTAGATTTCTCTGTGTTTTCTACAAAACTGGGCTAAATGTTCAGTTATAGGTCAAAGCTGCATGTGAGATTCTATACAGATGTTTATCAAAAAAGAACATTACACTAAAACAGGGTGTGATTAAAAAAAAAAGCATAGACAGAAACAATTAAGTTTCAAACCATGTAAATGAATGTCCTACATTAAATAAAACAGGCATCTTTTAGAATGCTCCTTCAGTAGTTTTCATCAGAGGTATTATACAGCAGGTCAAACTATATCAATATGAGCAGCATTGCTTCATCCCATATCTTCTTTGAAAATACATTAATATACAGCCATAGTTTTAAGTTGTAAGTCAAACTATAGGCCTGCCTTTGTTTAACACACATAATTCACCTGTTTCTCATTTTCACTCCCTTGTAAGTTACTTCTTTATACTTCAAAAAATGTTTTTAGTTGCTAACTTATTTCAAGATGTCAGCTGTTATTTGCTCCTTTTCCTTTCCTGTGCATTTCTTTTGCATGGCTTTGGTATGGGCTTCCCTGCAGCGTAGTGTGGAGGTGACCTACAGTCGACAGAGGAAATGGATCAGGAGTGGTGGCTCATGTGGCTGTCACTCCCAACATGATGTGATGGGAATGGGGGCTGGAGGGACACAGAGAAGGGATCCTGCATTATTAAACAGAGTGCTGCCATTAGAGACATTTATACAGTAGAATGACTCGATCAAACTGTGGCACGGATACACACATGAATCCTGGCGCCCACAGGGTTTCCACACACATGCACACACTGACTCTCCCGTCTTCTTACATTCATTACATGGTTTACAGGAGTAATGTTGGTTTGAAAACATACAAATATCTAATATAACAAAGACCTAGTCACAGACCTATCAGGTGTAGCTCAACACACTGTGTTTATAATGTGACAGGTGCATTATATTTTCTTTCACACTGTTTCACCACGGCCAAAACAGGACTTAAGGGTCACTGTCATCCAAGCAAAACATTGCTTTTGTTCACATTAAAGATACTGGCATTGCATGTACTTCACATTTTTTCTCTATCACTTTTTCATGTCGCACAGCCAACACGAGTAATTTTCTCCCACGCATCTCACAGCGCATAGGTTTTTGTCTTCTGGCTCATTTTTAGGTCTCTCACCCTTTAACAATAATGCTCGGGGTGAGCACAGATGTAAGAGGTAACAGCTACGGTAAGAGGAGAAAAAGATGAGCGGAAAAAGATAGAGGATGAGAGAAAGGGAAACAGACGGGTAACGCTGCTCACAAGCATCACTTGTCAATTTACAGCCGTTGCTCCCTGAACCGCACCGTATAAATTTCCAGTGTGACATCCGTTTCTACTGCTTCCAAGCCGACACAGGCTCCGTCCCACCAGATCTCCTCCCCAGACACATACTTGGAAACCTTAAGTACAGACATTGTGCCAGATGTAGTCTGCCTTTACTTTTATTTATTAATTTTTTCAGGTTTTGAAATGTTGACTTTTTTCTGTTTTGGAATCACTACGGGGGGATTGAGAATGGATGGGGTAATGTCTCTGAGGACCGCTGCTTTACTCTATTTGATGTGGCCGCTGCCATGCACACAGAACACATATGTGCACACTCACAGGCATATAGGCACACACGTTGTAGTGTATGACAGTAAATCATGGGTGTGATGTGTGTGCGAGTGGGTTGAGGATGAAGAGAAGGGCCAAAGAGCACCAGGGGATGTTGTGTATCCAAGCGATAGAGAGACAAAGAAAAAGAGAAAAAGAGAGAGAGGAGCTTGGCACTGCTCGCCTTTGAGTGATGGCAGTACTTCAGGGCTGAGACATGGCCTCCCTTTAATCTCTCTATCCTTAGACATGAAAATGGAAGAAAAGGAGGAGGAACAGAGGGTGGCTGAGGGGACCAAAGCAGAAACCTTTACTGAGTCCAGTGCCAGATTGATTTTTACTTTATATCGCTTTTATTTTAAGGCAGACAATAAAACTCACCTACCTGCTGACATGCACGCAGTGGATAGCAAAAACAGAAGTGATGAGGTTTGCCTCACACAAGAAATGACTTTTGTCTTTGACTGGTTTAGTGCCAGCGCATATATTCTTCATAGCTTACATCTTGAAACATTGACACTGCTTCCAACAAGTACACCTGACCCCTTGTAAGTCCATTTTAAAATTACATCCATATTGAAAAAGCTTTAATGACTTTCACCCTCAATCTCTAACTCATAAGAAACAAGGTATAGGACCTCTAAGCCAAGACAGGAATCTGCAAAGAAAACACAGGCTCGGAGAAGTATGAGCTGAGGTGCTTGCACTAATACAAGATTGCGTTATAAGTGCAACACCTGTTTCAACTTAAAAAGCAGAGGCCAGTAGCGAGATTAGTGAAACATGCCCATAAAGGGAGAAGGTGGTTGCGACTGGGCTCTGATAACAACTGGAGGAAAAAAAAAAACAGACTGTACTGCATTTATTTCAAAGGGCTGAAGGAACTGATGTGGTCATAATGCTGTGGAATTCATTCCACTGGTACACAAACGCAAGCCTCTGTCACTCAGCCAGAGTAAAGTGCCTGAAACCGTTTATTTTTAGATCACAAATCATACCCTGCTGAAATGAAACTTTGATTTTGTGTAGATTACAGACGTGTAAAAACTATTTGAATATTAATACATGTCAAGCTGAGTCATAGATGTCACCACTAGCAAAGTTTTACAACTATTTTTACATCTGTTTCAGGGTTTTTCAAGGTATTAGCTGATAAATAGTGAAGTTTCACCTCACACTGCAGGCAAATGATATTTTTTTTTATCCTATAATTGCTTGAACTCTCCAGGTAACACGTTTTGTGAGTAATTACAAAGCTTTGAGACATGTTCTGTGTTTAGACCTGGGAATCTGGGAAATCTGTGAATTTGGAGAAGTTCCTTTCCTAAGGGACACTAGCTGCTCAGCTCACAGCACTAAGACGCCTTGATCTAGGACTGATCCCAGGAATTTTACCACGGTAATTAGGTTTGTCAGCTTGGCAAAGTGGGAAAACGCTTTGTACTGTGTCACCTCAGCAGGCTGGATTTTGTCAGGGATCAACATGGAGGCAGCACACCCCATACCAAAGCAGGCCGCACGGCTTGACAAAGTGTGATTCAGTGCTTCATGTGAGAAGCCATTGCTGACGAAGTCATTGTCGAATTGTCAGGGTCCTTTGCCACATTGTTCCGTGACTTGCCATCATTATATTAAATATTAACAATGTTTGAATCACTGACAACCAGTGACACACTTCTTAACAAATCAGAGTGGAATTTAACACCTCCCTTCACCTTTGTCAGTTAGCATTTAGCACTCTGTAAAAATGGCAGTGACACAAATTTGCTGGCTCTGTAGCTGTAGCCCTGCCTTCACAGTTGCACATAAACACAAACAAGAGCACACATGCATCCACACAGCCACGCGACTGTGGTCTCCCAGTAATAGCTTTGTACCTCTTGGGGCCTTGCGCTGAGCGTTCCCGTTCTTATCTTTGTTTATGTGGAGGCTGGATCATCATGTACGACTGTGTGAACGCCTGTGCAGAAACTCTTGCAACAAGGTTGTTTAAAGTGCACATGTGAGTAAGAATGCAAGTATGTGTGTGCATGTGTGTGTTTGTCGGGGAGGTGATAAGGCAGTGCCTGGCACCAGAGCACCAGCTGGCACTGAACCTTAGATCCTGAAGATGAGAGAGTAATGCTTGGCTCTGTGTGTGTGTGTGTGTGTGTGTGTGTGTGTGTGTCTGTGTGTGTGTGTGTGTGTGTGTGTGTGTGTGTGTGTG
>JAQQZY010000001.1:1225570-1246880 GCA_030068375.1 Ostorhinchus rueppellii
AGACTGTATCTGAGAAACTACAACCAACTAGGACTTTGGACTGAATTTGTCTTTATTTATGACTCAAATTTGGTAAAATTGAACTGCTTTTATTCTGGAAGCATTTTACTTGTAGACCAGTGTTATCTCTCTCAACATATATTTTTTTCATTATTAATTTTTTTTTTTAATCAACTATTCGAAATTTGAGGCGAACCCATTTGAATTCCAGACGACCCTACGGTTGAAAAATACTGATCTAAAATCATGTGTGAACATATATTATTTGGACCTGTGCGCACATGTTTTATACGTATTATAACCGTCTGCGTTGGTTCCCTTGTAGGATGAGGACTCAGTGGTACAGACTCTCTGCAAAGATGAAACGAGCAAAAGAGAGACAATTATTCATTTTAATGGTTATTGATGTCATGTGTAATTCCTTTACAAATCAAAATTGGCACTTGATAGGTCATTGGGCTTTTAATAATATTGATTAATTTCTTCGTGTTAAGGAGCCTATTACAAAGGAAAATTGCAGAGTTTATGCATATTTAGTCACACCTCAACTGTGGATTTACCTCCACGCATGAGAGGGAGGACAGAAAAGATAATGTTAATGATGGACCTTGACATGAATTAATTGCTTCTGTAAATAGAAAATGAAAAGCTACACCAAGTACATTCAGTGTAATATAAATGCAAGGGAAATCATTTCTTCCTGCACAGTAAGCTATCATTTGAACTGTAAATGTGCTGATGATAGTGACCGTTCTTGTCATATCTGTTTACTAACCTGCTGTATATCTGCTTTGGAGTGAAAGTTTAGCTCCGTTTTTCTGTGCGTGCGGGCAGAGCAGGCGAGTGCAACAAGAGATATCTCAAATATTTTGGGAGAGAGAATCCAACCAGATGAGCTAATCCTACTCTAAATTCAGCTGAGTCCAGGTGGAGGCAGCTATAATGTGGTATCATTCGCAAATAGCGCCTCAGATGAACGATAAGGATTGGCTGAAATGGGCAAAATACCATCGTTCACTGTTTCTGACCCAGATAAATCCTATTAGTGATCAACGCTGTGTCAAGAGGCAAGCGAGATACAGAAGCGTAATAGTTCTTCAGAGGTGTTTTTTTGTGTTTGATGGAATATCATTGTGTTTATTCGTCCTGTGTACTGCATACATTGAGAGGTCAGGCATGAGGATCTGCAGGTATAGTCTGTCAGCTCTGTCCTGAGCTCTCTGACGCATCACTGACACCCATACACACTGACACCTAACAAACACAGTGCATCAAACACATACTCAGACTTTTACCTCTGTATATCCTACTGCTTGGATATTTCAATATTTAAGAGGAAAGAGAGACCATTAAGAGACAAAAATAATATGGTGCACTTCTCACCTTATAAGGCAGGGGGGACAAACATGTGACCCGGAGACCAAAACCGGCCCGTAAAAGGGTCCAGTCCGGCCCGTGAGATGAATTTGTGAAATGGAAAATTAGACTGAAGATAGTAATAATCAAGAGTGTCAAAGTAATTTTAGTTCTTGGAACATATGCAGACAAATATGATAAAAGTAAAATAATAGCATAATAATATATAAATGATGAAAATTCCAAATTTCTCTTTGTTTTAGTATGGAAAAAAGGAAAATTCCATGATAAAAATGTTCCAAAAGGTCCAATCTGACCAGTGGGATGAATTTGCAAAGTCCAAAAATTACACTGAAAATATTAAGGGTGTAAAACTGATTTTCGTTCAGGTTCCACATACAGACCAATATGATCTAAAGTAAAATAATAGCATAATAATCTATAAATAGTAACAACTTAATTTTTTCTAGGTTCTTCAAAAGAGCAAAACTAACCCAAATGAAGCTCAAGGAACTACTAAGAAGAAAAATGACCTGGGAAAGTGTGAAATTGAATGAGAAGTTATTCTTATAATAGTTCCAAACTTTAAACTGTGTCACTTCTGCACTTTATGTCTGTCCTTTCATTGACACATCTGAGTGAACTGTTTATTGTGTTGTATTTAATGTCTTGTCCTGCTGCGAACCCATGTCTGCAAAATGAATTGTCCCAGGGGATAAATAAAGTTATCTGAATCTGAATCTGAATGTTTACCAATATTCTGTATGTTCCCACATGTTTGTGTACCATTGTGTGTTATGCACATGTATAAATGATAAGTTGAGGCATTATATTGTTAAAACTGCACTTATTTTTCTTACAAATTTCATTTTTTTTTCAGGTTGTTTACATATTTTTGTTAAAGGATAGTTTGTAAAAGTAAATATTTTCATAATTTAATGTTGTTTATTTCATCAAAGCAAAGAAAAAAGTTGTCATTACTATAGGTGATGATGCTATTACTTATTACTAGAGGTCCGGCCCACTTCAGATCCAGTTGGGCTGAATGTTGGCCCGTGGAAGAAATGAGTTTGACACCCTTTTTATAAGGGATAGCAAAGCGAGACTCTATTATATCATAATTCAGAAAAAGTACAAGCAATCGCTGGATAATTATGACGATTTATTGCACATCTCATTAAAATATAAATTAACGTGATTACTCTTGTGGCCGGAACACTTTTTATTTAAATTCTGAATCCGTACGAAGAAGCATTTGAAAGGCTGACTGCTAGGATTACGGTAAAGTAATTTATCATCAAATAATGTCCCTTGACATCATTATCAAAAAGACAACTTATTATCTATCATCTGCAATACTGTTCTCCTCATTTTATCTCTCATTTAACGCGGCATAGTGGTGGGGAACACACCCCTGACACAAAGTGTTGCCCGGAGGCTTGGGAAAGATGATTGAATTTCATAGCTACTTACAGGCTAATAGGGCCGTACAATGACTACTTACTGTCCTTAAGTGACTGGCTGCTTCTCTGCGGCCGCGGCCCCTTTGAAGCTCTTCTGAGGAGATCTAGAGGATTTAGCCAGTAGCGTGACATGAGGCTGAGCAGTTGAGCAACGGTGCTCCCACCAGCTGACTATTAGAACCAGCTGATAAAAACACACGGGCTACATCTATGGGAACCTCAGTCAATCCAATAGTTTCTCAATACAGGGCCTTGTCAAATCTGGAATATTTAGGTTCTCAGGGGGGAAAAAAGATCAAATGAAATGATGAGAATACTGAAACACTGCAGTTACTGATGACTTCAGAGTCAAAAGTCAAATTGCAGTCTAAGAAAATGTATTTGCAGTCTAACAATATAGAGTATAAACAGTGCAGCAAATGCAGTATGTGTTATAATATCAGTATTATCTTATATTATGTCACCATTTCATTATTATGATGTTATTGCTCATAGTATTTTTTTTTCTTGCATTTTCACCTTTGCAGAATTGGCTTATTTTTTAGTATTTCATGTATAGTCCAAAATACTAAAGTTTGTAAACCATTACTGAAATAATTACATTTACTATAGAAAGAAATATGGATCATTGGCTTTTCTTCAGGCATGTGTCGAACTTCACTGCTGTGATGTTAGAAAATAGTTCAGACAATAAAGAAATGCATTCATTATGGAACACACCTTTACAATTGTATATGTATTAGAGCTTGTAATAATCAGTATTTTAAAAAGAAAAAAAAACAAAAACTCATAACCAGGAAACATGGCCTAGTTTGGTTCATATGACAGGTTTTCTCTCCAGACTGGTGGAGTTTTTCCTGTTTATTCAGGTTAGGGTCTCGTCTCTAAGTCTCTTAATGGTATAAGATATTTATAATTCATGTATTAATATGTTCAAAGTCATTGATTGTCTCCAGCTTGTGTGTAATGTTTCATATACAAATATATAGACAAAGCAAATAGCTAAATTGTTGAATATGAACAAATGGGCTGTTGGTGTTTTACAAATACTCGCTGTAGCTGTGCAATATCCTGCTTTCCTTTATATATGTGTGTGTGTGTGTGTGTGTGTGTGTGTGTGTGTGTGTGTGTGTGTGTGTGCATTCTTTAACAGACAAAGACTGGATCTGTGGATCTGTGAGTGCTTTACTCACAGAAGCTGTTTCCACATACAAACCACCCTCTCCTCACCATACTGTTCCACTTACACTCCTGGAATACTAACCCATATACACATACAGATAAGCATATGTGCACACAACGTAGACACACATATGTACACACACAGCTAACCACATGCACATGTTCACTCGCTCTTAACTAATTCATTCAGGAACACTTTGGTTTGGGTTTCAACACCAAAACCTCCGTACCTTTGATTGAGAAAGTGTCTGACTGCAATTATATGGGAGGGAGGGATGGAGCGAGAGAGGAAACGCACTACAGTGGTTTTATAGTTTGCTGGCGTGACATTTTTTTTGCACTTTTTTCTATTCCTTTCCTTTTTCCAGCTGAGGGGCATAGTGTTGACAGGGCAGGAAAAAGGGGCAGACTGGAGTAGAAGTAACAGCAGGGAAAATGTGAAGAAAATGGACCAGCAGTGGGACTGAAGTGGCTGAGATTGTCACTGTTGTGCTTTTGATCAATACTTCCCAAAATTACTGCACCGCTGTTGAAATCTGCAGATACACTTGGTGAGGATGTAATGGTAGTGATTGCTGTGAGCATCATCCCCACTTTCTAAAATCACCCAAAATTGCGGCCAGATATAAAAACGAGTGCAGGGTTGGCATGTGTGGGAAAGCAGAGTAAGTGCTGCTAATATTTGGTTTTGACGTTTTCCCTTCTCTGCACTGGGTGCTGCATCATGTATGTGGAACACTGACCTGCAGTATGTAGCCTCTAACGTAGTCTCGGAGGGTCCAGCCCAGGCCGTGAAGGATGTGCAGCACTTCTTCCTGCTTGAGCACGGAGAAGAGGCGGTCGAGGAGGATCTTGAGCCTGACAGGGACGGCCTGGGTGCCGTACAGCATCAGGCTGCTGATGTCAAACACCACGTTGGACTGGACAATCTCCACCTGGGTGGGGTGGTACAGGTGCTGGGTGCTGAGCTTGTCCAGAGCTGCATTGGACGATCAGGCCATACAGAAAAAAAAGGAAAGGACAGAAAAGAAAAGAAAAGGTAGAAACACACACACAAAGACAGAGCCAGTTAATGACTATCAAGTTTCTCTTGCATCTCAGATCTTCCCTCGGAGGCTACTGCGCAGTCAGCATTAGCTGATAATGACATATCTATTAGATAAAAGAAGTGACATTAATGTAATTTTCTCCCATTCTTTTTATTTAATCTAATCTCTTGCTCTTTCTCATTACTGCTGCCCTTGCATCTCTGTTTTTATTTGCCTCCTCTGTCTCTTTCTCAACCTCAACCTGTATTTCACACCATTTCATTTTAACCCCAGGTCTTTCTTTTCTAGCTGGATTTCTTATTGGAGTCCTTTATCTTCCGTCTCGCTCAGATACTTTGTCGTAACACTCCTATTCTCTTGTTTTGTTACTTTCTTTTAAGTTGGTTTTCGCCCCTTCTCTAGCAGTATTCACCTGTTTTTCTTCTCTGGCGGTCTGTGCAACACCTGGTCAACTCTTTTTCTTTTTCCTCTCTGTCTCAATCCCTTTCTCTTGCCTTACCTCATACCTCTTTCCCCTCTCCCTCTCCCTGCCTGTCTGGGTGACACCTGGTTGGGTCTCTCTCTGATCCTGGGACGGCTTTTTCCTGCTGACGAGGGCTTTGCCTGACAACACAGTGTAGCCAGACACGAACATAATAAAAAATGAAGAACTACTTGTCAGAGTCCCTGCCAATGCCGACATGAAATGAAAAGTGGGGGAGAGGAGAGACGGGCGCCTGACAGTTCAGAGGGAGAGATTAAAAAATAGTCAATGGGGTCCTGTGCGATCTGCTGAAGGGCCCGTGGCCCGCTCTTGTGCGGACGCAAGCCAAACAGGTGTTTTCTTTTATCTTTTCCCCGTCCTCCTTCTCTTTGTACTTTCTTGCCTCCTCTCCCTTTTTCTTATACCCGCGTGAAAAACTCATAAGGTGTGGTCTTGCCTCTCACTCTGTTTTGTGGTTCTTTTTTTATTTTATTTTGTTTTGATCTAAGGTGCAAAAACAAGACTTTAAAGGCAACAGAAAACACAGAATCACAAAAAACCTACTTTTACCATGAAAAAGGTGTAAAAACATTTGGATTTAATAGAATATTCAAAATAACAGCTGAGAGATGATATATTATGCAGTAAATTATATTGTAAACAAATTAGAATTTCTTTATAGAGGGCACACCAGAGTATTAAGCAACTGAGGCCTTGTTTGTTTAACCAGAACTTCAACTTTAACTTGAAATTTATTGCCCCTGAGAGGAAATTTGTCTCACAGCTAGGCAAAAACTAATGCTAAGACCTTTAAAAAACAGTGTACATCAGTATTTAGACATCGCAATAACAGTAAAATGTTCGTACCATGAGCTACCCAGCCATGTTTGCACTGGTCACATGTCCGTAGGTGAATCTTGCCCGGCTGGAAACATTCACATGTGCAGTTCACCAGTGTGCAGCGAATGGCCTGGAGAAGGACAAACAGAAACAGGGAGAAATCCATGTCAGTCAAGAATCAGGTAGAGGTGGATTAGGAGTGTGTGAACAAAGACAGGAAGGATTCTTAATTAACGTAACATTCAGACATATAAGCAAAACAGCAAACACTGTTACTTCGAATGATTAAAAAACAAAGAAAACAGCTCATGTTTCTGCTACTGCCACATGGATTCTCTTCAACATTTTCCTGGTTACTGCTTTATTCCAATCTGCCTCTTCATTCTGTAATTTCCCGTCGTTGGTGTGATCTGACAAAGGACTTCCCTTCCTGAAAACACAGAAATGTAACTTGTTTTGACTGAGGCTCCATTACTCAACACTGGTGCTGCACTTAGTCTGACCTCGGAAAGCTTTTAGTAGTAAGAGGTTAAGTGTCCAGACTTGACGAGGGTAACTCAGTACAGCTCACAGCTTACAACTTTATGCGCAGCTGTAAAAAAAACTATGCAAAAACACAGGTACATTTTACAGGAGCTCTTTTGATCCTGTAAGAAGTTCCACATTCTTCAAACAATAACGGTGATGTAGAGAATAGAAATAACGTATGATACACAATGAAATCCCTGCAAATGAACACAACTCTATCATTGGAATGAAGGCTGCAGCTGCAAGCCATAAATTTCAGTCAGACGTAGAGAAACAAGAAAGGAGTGAAAAAGAGAAAAATATATTTAGAAAGATGAATCTTAATAAGCATTGGCAGCCCTTTTGTTTACCAGACATTTTTTACATTATCAAGATGAATTGATGAATAAAGATAGTAACACTCCTGCAACCTAAACTGCCTAGAGGGAATCTGCAACTGTAGGAGGACTGGTGCAGCAAATCTTGCTTAAAAAAACAGGAGGTGTTTTTATCTTTTTTTTTTTTTCTTTTTTAGTGCAAATAGTACATTTCCTTCAAATAAACATATAACCCAAGTATGTTGGCTGCTGATGTTAGAATTTAAAAAAACTACACGTTAATAACTTGGCATTGTGAAGAGCAGTTCCACACTATGTATTTTACATTTGGCACATTCAGTACAGTATTGTGTCAGTGTTTAATAACTGAGGCTTTTACTATACGTTAATGTTTCAGCCTATGAAGCAGGAAGGCCTGAAATAGCTGAAAGGAGAGTGCAAAAAATTTGAAGAATGCAGGAAATAAGGTGTATGGTGCACTGTGTATGTACTGCTGGGGATGGTGTAGTGGGAAATCTGAACGATGTCGTGTTAATGAAACGTGTGAAGGAAAGAAAAAGGAGACGGCGACAAGGAGAGTGTCTGTCGTCACACCACAGACCTACTTATCAGAGCCTTTATGAATTTACAGTCGGCACTAAGTACTGTCTCACTAGCATAAGGCAACAGTGTGACAACAAGGTGACACAGACGTGCGTGTGTAAAAGGTCATAGGTCGGAGTCCATGTATGTGGTAACAACTAATGTTTCACAATGTCAGAAACAGTCAATCAGCACTTCCAGAAACAATAAGATCCACTGAATAGTTCAGCTCTGAGTACTGAAGTAAACCATCTCTAATGACAAATGTTGGCCTGATTCTGCTTCGGTTATGTGTACTGACTTGATCCACCAGTATTGACCTACAGTACATGGACATCTGTGTTTAACAGCGGCAAATAATATGTGGATTAGACCGGTATCCTGTAATTTAGAATATAAAACTCAGCTCACCCCTAATCTACTAAGGGACCGTAAAATCTATCAGAACTCCCCTTGCTCGCCCTAAGGTGCTGTAAACCAGATTAGTAACTGAAGGTGTCAAAGCGAACATGAGCTAATCCAAGATTAAACACAAAATTACACCACTTCTAACCATGTCACCTCACTGTTTGACACCGAATGAGACAGGAGACAGAGATTATTTGACTTTACACCATTTTTAAGCTCTCCAGGTGCAGGCACGGCAATCCTCAGAGTGTGTGAGGATTACACGCCGCGTGTCAGTTAGTGTACATACATTATACACTGAGCTGCTGTTCTTATCCTGAGGAGGCAGTTCAGCGTCTGCTTCAAGGACATTTTCACAGCAGACTCTGCTTTTCATCAACTTGAACGTAACATGATGGTGTTAAATCTGTGACATTTTAGATACAAGATAAGCCGAAAACACTTAGAGTAGATCTACCCTGCAAACATCAGGTAACTCATCTAGAATGTTACGTTTTGTTTCGAATGTATCGCAGATATACACTCTATGGATAAAAACGTGGAAAGATACCACACCTATTGTACAGCTTATAGGACTGATTTGAAATATTACCAGGATAAAAATGTTCATGTCAGTTGTTGTCGACAATTCTCATAATAAATGTCCAATCAATCTTTTATCTCTTTCTATTAATAAAGGCTGATTTTTCTTTCTGAGAGTTGAAGTTTTGTTATTATTATTATTATTATTATTATTATTATTATTATTATTATTATCGTCAGGAAGTACAAATATTCCAGACATCTAGAGGAAGATCATTTAAGACAATTTTGTACACATTTTAAAATTAACCCTATGGACGAAATAAAATGTTGATTGCATTGACATTTATTACAACATAAAATTATATTATGACATTTGTCACTGTGGTTTTGCAGCTGAGCCCCTTCTTAGCAATAAAACACCTGAATTCAAGGTGTCCCAGTACTTTTGTCCATGCAATGTACATCAACTGTGTAAACTGTTATCCCTATTATTTAACTTTTACTGACATTAAATAAATGAAATCTGGATCCAACATGTTTTTAGTCAGTCCAACTGATGAGTAATTCAGATGATCTGATTAGTCAGTTCATCTTTGACTTTACAATAAGCACTACTTTCAAATAATTATCTTTTAACCTATTATTTCAACTGACACACAAACGTTTCTCCATATACTAAGATCCAAAAGTCTTCTATTAGTAAACTAACTATTCATGACAAAAGTTATGATTTCTGTGTTCATTTAAGTAGGATTTGTTTTTTTTACCCTGATGCTTATTTTACTAAATATGGCTTATTCCATGCAAATTAAAGCATTTAAATAATTGCTTAAAACAATTTTAAAAAGTAGTGAGCACTGTATCTACCATTTCAACCCTAAAATAAATATTTAACCTTTTAAAGGCCCAGTCATTTAATGGATAAAGTTAGGTTTGAAATAGACAATGTATAATAAAGCAAAATGCATGAATTAAACTTCACTTGACAGGAAATATCTTCTAGTTCCTGTGTTAACATGTGGCTGAAATACACCTCAGACTATATCAGTTTGAATGGCTCAAACCCTAAAAAGGTAAAAAAAGTGATCTGATGGAGGTGAAGCTTTACTGTCATAAGTTTGGAGTGGATTCCATGTCGTTTATTTTCCAGGGAAGATTAGGACTTTTATATAATTCTCGTTGCATAAAGAATTTCGTAAGTCAAATTTTGCTGTGATGTCATGCAACACAAACCTTTTCTAATTACCTCTCCATGCGCTAACAGCAGCAGACGGAAGTAAACAAATGGAAATATCAAATGCACCTCTGCTGTTTACGAAGCGGGGTCTGACAGCTGACAGGATAGTTAAGGGGCGTCTAATACGGCAATTAGAGCATGCCACTGTCTGCGGGGCTGCTGCTGTGACAAGGCACCCTCTAATCACTGACTTATTACGCCGGCTAGCAGCACCTCTCATATCTGGCCCATTAAGCAGACAGCAGCATTAAGAAGCATTAAAGCAGAAAGCCCCCCCACCCCACCCCAACTGAAGAGGCACTGACGGGAAAAAAGGAGAAGGGAGGGGACGGACTGTGTCTGTTATTTCTTGGGATTAATTTGTGCATTCTTCCACATTCAGTTACAAAAGTGTAGAGATGTTTGCGGTATGACAGCATCTAAATTGATCATACGCAATATGTTGAAAGAATACAGCTTGGTTACGCAATGAAATAGAAGGTAAGATGAGAAACGGGAATGTCAAGGATATGTCTTTGTGTGTCGGAGGAAACAAGGCCAGCGAACTCACAAAGACATCTTCTCATGACTCTCACGTAGTCAGCTCTCTGTGCGTCTGTGGCCAGCATGGATTTGGCCACGGTTTAACCTGTGTCAGGCCTGGGCTGGGTCAGGGACAAGCTTGGGCCCGGATCCCACTGCTACACTCGCGCATATTTGTCACAGCAGGCCGGGGGAGGAGGCTGTGTTATCTGAGGCCTGGCCAGATACACAGCATTAGTCACTGTGCTAGCGTCTCGCCAGGGTTTCCTCTTTGGCTCACAACTAAAGAGGACGACGGTGAGGAAAAGGACAGAGGAGTGTGTGTACATAAGTGTGTGTAAATCACTAGAAAAATGAACAGCGAGAAAGTGAAAGCTGAAGAAAATCCCACAATACTGTGGCAATTAGGGCCAGACAACACTCTCTCACAGCTGCTGTGTTGCCGCTATGGTCAACAACTTAACCTATCTGTGTTCAGAAAGCATCATTTTCAGCCCTTATCTGGCTCAAGTGTGTGTGTCTCACTGCTGGGTTTTGTTTAGCTGGAGGCTTGATGTTTCATGGATGTTTTGCTTGGCTCGCAGTCCCTGTCCCAGCCCAATTGTATAAACATTGACAGTCAGCAATGGCCAGCATCAGACTGGGGAGGACTCTCAATTAAAAGACTGTTAGTGGGACAGATGGACTGAAGAACGGCAGGAAATAAGAGCTGCAAAACACGACGGCTTCAGTCTGGACTCTTGAATTTGTTTCCAAGAGGGTTTTAAACAGAGAGACTGGAAAAGACAGGCAACATGGCAGAGAGTCAATGCCGTTTCATGGAACTGTGGCCAACACTAAACCAAGCAGCATATGTAGAGGTCAACAAAGATACTGCATTGGCCAATACAAGTACACAGAACTAATAGAGCTAAGATCCTGTACAACTACTACTCTGTCATTTTAATGGTTGATATGCCAAACACAAGCGGCAGCCTCTGAAAACAACATAGAAGAGCCAAAATCTGCACTCTCTCAAATGGACAGTACAGGCTGGACTCAATTCTTATTGAACCCCTTGTTAAAATACCCAACTCTACAACACAAATAAACATGTTACAACCTGGTACAAAAAAGGATTTTACTCTCCATAACCAAGGTCTTTACAAATGTCAGCAAAAGTTTCATGAACTGTTGCGTATTACAACAATCAGACTGTTCCGATAAATCAGCTAATGTTAACAATTCATTGTTACTAATTAGTCCATTTAGCGCTATCTACTGTTTATCTGCTATCACATGTTACCGTATTCGTCAGCATTTCTCATCAGACTGAAATGTGCTATGTTCATATGAGTGTTTGTGTGTTTGTTAGTGCTTTTCAGTTAGTGTCAGTGTTTTCGGTAAGTTCGCAGAGGCATTGGTTTGGTCAGTTTCACCCCTTACACTTTTCCAGCTCCACCATCTTGTTCACAAATGATGACTTCTTATTCTAAAAAACCAAGTCAAGGCCTCAAAACAGGAGTCACAGTGGCACCATTCACTTACAGGCTATGTTAAAACACCACTAAAACCCCAGTTGCGTAGTTTTTTATCTGTTTTTTCGTCTCCAGCCTCTCTGTATCCTCTCTACTCTGCGTACAAATGAAAAGCAAATCCAAACAGCTGCTGGATGCAGGGTCAGTATTGTTCCTCCTGCTTTAATTGAAACCTTTACCATGTTCAACACATAGCCACAGACCACATTTCTTGTTTGGTAAGTTAAGCAAAGCCGAGCTTTAAATGAAAACCCTGTGTGTGTGCGTGCATACATGTTCATGTGTGCGCGCAGCAGCAGCTTCAGATTTAGATTTGTCTCTGCTTAGGGTCACTGTAAAACACTAGGAGCATCTTGTCCTCTCTTCCACCCACAAGATATTATCTCATCCATGAGTTAGCTGCTGAAATGCTGTCAATTTCCTGCCAGAAATGTGCAGCCAACGTGTGTAGGAAAAGAGGCACAGCAGCTTTGCGTGTCATAAAGCGGGCCCTGGCTCCATCAGATAGATCAGGACTTTACAATGTCCATATTGAAAACAGGTGACAAATAAAACATGCTGAATAAAGAAAGTCTTTGTAGTCAAGCACAGCATGCCGCAAAATACAAGGGAGCAAATACCTTACGCCAAGGCTAATTTTTGCTTGTTTGATTTTATACATCAGTTTTGACTTCAAATCAAGTTTTCTTGTTTTACAAAGTGGGACAAAACAAACAACATTTACTCGTTTATGAAGCGGCTTCAGTGTAAACCTCTGCTATAGTCATACAGCCGACAGTAGAGGCTGGTGTCTTCCTCTGAAATCCCCACGGCGTAAGGCCCGTCCTTCATGTCAGTTCTGGTTTGGAGCCCGGCGGCTGGCAGTCACAGAGCCAGAGGTGCCTGTCCTTTGTGCAGCTGTGCGTCTGGGCTTTGACACGGGGCAGAGCGACCAGAGCTATGCTAATGGGAACCAAATGGGCCGTGAGTCCCCGGTGGATTACAGAAGGAGAAGAGAAGCATGTGTTTTCTTGTATTCATGTGGAGACCTGGGACCCCTCTCTTTTCTTCCCTTCTTTTCTTCTCCTTTCTTAAGTCAAACAAATGGAAGCAGCTATGTCTGCTTTGCACGCACTCCTAATTAATGCTCTTGTGGACTTGACAGATTTTGCGATAGATTGTCAGTCAGTAAATGGATCCCAAATCTGATAAAATGTATACAAAAGGCTATTACAATGTTTAGACTCAGCCCTTTGTTAGAGGCGTGTTAGTGACACATTGTAAACTACTTAGTCTAAGTTGAAAATGGCCAAATTTAAGAATTAGGATTTGAAATGAAGTGAATAAGACAAATAAACATTTCGCAAACAATGAGTGGTCAGTCTAATTTCTACATTGTTTTATCATTTACATATGGTGTGAAAGCCTAACAAACACATTTCATATGTTTGGGAGTGAAGGTGGGAGTACATATCGATATGGGCATAGGTCACTGTGTATGAGAAAAACTAAAACGAGCAATCACTCTGGCCAGTGAAGATACAGTAGACTTAGGAATTTTGTGAACATGACAATGCAGTGCACTGAATAAATGCACTTTTTTGCTTCATTTTTTCTTCTTCAGTTAAATACCATGATTGTGTTTCAGTTTATAAAGTTCTGCCAAATTGCTGTATTTGCATATGAAATCATTGTGGGCAGGATCTCAACATACTAATGACAGTTACTCTGTGATTTCCACACATCTTTGGCAAAGTCTGTAGTCTTGTTCCACTGAGATTTAATTTGTTGACCTAAAGAAGAAAGACATCATAACATGGTCAGACTGCAAAGCCCTAGTGCCATAGAAGTAATAAATCTACTAGACCACATCAGTACTGTTCAAGTGTTATCGGATTACTCATGGGAGAAAAAAGTTAAAGTTGTAAGAATGTGTTAAACCCCTCCCCCTTGTGATTCTAATCTGTTACATCACGTAATTTTTGTGAAAACATTTTTGCTGCTGCTAATAGAATGATAGTGTCAGTCATGGAATTGTATTGTACTGAAAGTAATCCAAACATCCGTTATTTGAGTGATGACATGTACCATTCAGGATCATTTCAGGTGATGTCCGGTTTTAACTTTGACCACAGGTTCACTCTTGTCATTTTGTGTTTGTCAGCTGAGACATGACTCACCCTCACTCACTCCTTCACATACGCTCACAAAACCACTGTGATTACTCTAGAGTCAAACAAGCACACAGAGTACAAATTTTTGCTTTGGAAATCGTAACTTTTTCAATGTGCTTTGACACAGTCACAAAAAGTAAATCTCCCCATGATGAGCACCACCCCAAAAATTTTCAAATCAGATCAATGACGAAAGTTTAAGTCTGACTCAGTTGCATGATAAATAGCTGTGCTTGTACTTCAGGACAGTCATGCTTGTCTATGAAGTGGACGGATAAAGGACACAGCTGGCTTTGATATTGTGAAACAGAGAAGCAGAGGGAGCTTAATATCACAATACTGGACAAAAAGTACAACCCTGTGATCTCACTATCATATGCCATGCTCTCAGTCAGCGCAGCCTATATAGAAATAGAGAGAAGTAGCACACCGTTAACACTGGACTGCATTGTCAGTTCAAATATGGAGGCATCAAGGGAGCAGCGGTTTCTCCCATCTTTTGTGCAGACAGCAGGTCCGGGCAGAGACCCCCAGTCCAGGCCCCTGGCCTCTCTCAGCTTTCCTCAAAGCATTTCCCCAGCCAGAGATCAAACCATCTGCCCAGTGACAGACCTCTGGGCCCACAGACACAAGGCCAGGTTCAAAGAAGGGTGCTGGGGGAAGCAGGGAGAGCTGGAGAGAGACAGAGGGAGGGAGACGAAGGGAAAGTTGGCAAAAGGTAGAGAAGTGAGATAGCAAGGGAGCAAGGGGGGGAGTCATGCAAGCTGATGCATCAGAAAGGTGGGGAAGGGTTGTTACAGCAAAGGTGGAGTAGGCAGAGGAAAGCTGATGAGGAGAGTTAGGAAGGTTCAGGAAAAAATGCTGTGCAAAGTGTCAGAAGGCATCACCATTTTTTCTCCTGTATGGTGCGGCCTCTTGTTTGGCAAAATATACTTAATTAAATTAGTTCAAAAACATATCAGCCCCCCCCCCCCCCCCCAAAAAAAAAAGAAAAACAGTTTGATGCCCATTGTTTGTTCTCATTGTTGTAAAGTCTTGTAGGTCATCCATTCGATAAGAGTTTTATGCCATTGATGACCATTCAAAAGACATTCATTGATGACCCATACAATTTTGCAACTTTTAAAAAAAATGTCTCTTTTAAAGGCATTGGTGTATAGACAGGAGAAGAAAGACTCCCCCAGGCTGCAAGGCAGATATTCTACCAGGCATTCCACCAGAACTCCCCTACATGTACTTTCAGCAGTAATAACTACTGTAAGAGCATCATATGGTATAAAATGTAAGCTTGTATAACAGGTTTCTTGGATTCTACAAACATAATCCAAATATCTCCAATGTTGCATGTTTGCTGGGTATTTGGTATCATTGAATCCAATTGTTGATTCATAGTCTCTTAAGGAGCAAATTATTTTAGCAATAAGAATGAAGTACTCCTGAAGCTGCTGGGTTTCCTGGCTTATTATCACTGTCTATTGTATGGACGGGAAGGGAAAGATAATAAAAGAGGCCATTGTCATCGGTACAGCCTAGATGTGCACTGATATTCAGCCTATCAGCAGGAGCGACCTGCTCCAGATAAGGACAACTCCCTGTCAGACTTGACACCTGCACTCGCTGGCCCACTGAATCTTTCCCACCGCATGCAAATATCGTTGCCCGCATTGTAACAACACACAAGGTTTCTGTCTGGAGACTTGAAGGGAGTGACATGACCACACAGTGCGACAAGACACGTTTAGGTTAGAAGGCAGGAAAAAAAGAACAGAAGAAAAAAAGAGGAGTTAAAGTGGGGAGGGGAGTCGAGTGTGTGTGAAGTGGAACTAGAGAGAGGAGAGGGGAGACGAGATGACCAACAGCGTCTGTTCTTTACTTCCATCCCCATCTACACCCTAATACAAACAGAAAGTATTAGTCAGAGCCCAGACATGTTGCCGACCCCTCTCTGTGAGGGGACATCTCCATGGCGATCATTGGTTGGCGTGGGCGATAGGACACACACAGAATGGTTTAAGCTTGACAGCAGCGTGACGACAGGAGACTAGCACTGCAGAGACTCCCCCGAATTGACTTTTAGTCATCACACTAGTCTACAGGGTAGGACTCTACCTCCTGAACTACACACATAGAAGCACCCACTCACTCTCCCACATTCCCTCTCATGCGAACATGTGTACACACACGCACACACACACACACACCCACACACACACAGTGAATTCCCCTACTCAAATGAGCTCTCAGCCAGAGAAATGTTGGAAGAGCTCCTAGATTTAATCTCGCCAATAGCGCTTTATTTTCTTTGACCATTTTTAATGTAAAAAGGCCTGCACTAATTGTGTGTATGCAATCTACAAATTATGTATATGTGTTTTTTCAACTAAACTGAATACTACTGTAGACACATTGGCAGGATTTCAAGACACACGACTGGGCAATAATATTTGTTTCTTTCCTCTGAGTTTTGTTCAAACAGTGTGTCAGCACGGTGGTTTACTTGTAAACACCTGGGCCTGCACACCCAACAGCTGTGGAAATACAAAACTATGTATAAGCTATGCTGAACTAAGGATAATTGCGCTTTTCAGATTATTTGTGCAACATCCACTTGCCTTTTTGCTTGCATTTCACACTTCTACAACTATAAAATCGCACATCATTAAATATCAGCAGAGGTGGCAGGGGAACCACAACAAAACAACAATAAAGAAGGGGAAAAAAATCAATGCTCAGATTGTTAGAGATCTGTGCAATCAGTTACCTCAGCCAGCATAGCGAGAAGACTGTTCCTAAATCGCAGATCCTGCTTTACATATCCAAGAAAAGGCTTGAACTTCCATTAGTATTTACTGTCTCAGTCAGCATATGACACATAGAGAAATAGGACACAAGACAGAGATACAGACAGAGAGGGGAGGGAGAGATAGAGAGAGAATTTAACCAATGGCTATGTTACATTACTGCAATGACAAGTGTGTCACTCCCAAAGCCACACAACAAGAGAGAAAAGAACAAGACTCAGAGTGTGTGATGGGACAGAGAAAGAGGGGGGGAGACGGCAGACCAAAGGAAAAGTCCATCAGGCCGGTTTAGTCTTTATCAGTCTTACAAAGTTCACAGATAGAGGGGCTGAAGTGGAGGCTAGACACTGTTCCAGAGTCACAGGTCGCCGAGGAGACACCAACCGACTTAGACAGGAGGGAGGGAGGGAGGAACAGGACGGGGAGGCAGAAAACTGGCCAACAAGTAGAGTCAATTTATTTTTCTGTCAAATTTTTACTTTTACTCCATGTTTTCGAGCCCTCACATTTTCAAAGCAGGCTCTATTTCAGAACGTTTGAGGGCTATCATTGATTATCTTGACTTTTCCATGGTAGCGTGTCCTCCCAACATCATAACCGATCTCAACCTAAAGGGACTGGACGACCTCTTGGTGTATTCATCAATAAATATCACACTAACCAATGCTGTTTTTTACTTTATTATTTGAAGTTAAAATGATTTTTCTTCACCTGATATTAATATGGCATGAGGTCCAGGTAACTTTGCAGAGAAACAGCTGATAGAAACGTACTTTAACACCTCTAGTAGAGTTCACACTTTCGGTTTTGCTCGAGTAAATAATCTTGATCTTGACTTTTAGTAGAGTTTTCTGGTTTTACACAAGCGTCTGTGTGCCTGCTTGAGTAAAAAAAAAAATGTCTGTACTTTCACCACCTTCGGTAACAACAAATGAGAAAGAAAGAGTCGCGCAAGAATCGCGTGAGAGGAAACTGTGCCAAGTCGTTGTGATTGCCATTCTGCAAATCGACCTGACCAAATTGCAAATTCCCTCTCAGGACCCTCTAAGTCCGCTTCATTTGGCTAAAGCCGGAATCCTTATTTCTGCAATTATAAAGCTATTGACTAATTCGACATATGTTAGCGTGTCTTCCAGCCCTTGAGTGCTCATGTGCCTTTGAGTCATTAACTTTGACAAATTGTGACAGACTTTTTTATTGCCACCCAATCATGAGAAACAAGACTGTGGCAGAGGAGTTAATGAGTGGCATGCCCCCCCCACACCCCCCTTCCTCCACCTCACACTATTCTCTCCTGTTCCTCTTAGATTCCTGCACCCCCAAATCCCCCTCGCCCCTCCATATTTATAATTTTACCACATCCTAACAATAACATGGCCGGTACTCAGCACAAAACACGCGGGCCCTTGCCTAATGAATCTCATGCCTTTGCCGCGGTAAAATGGCCAGTAAGTATTACCAGCTGCGACACTCTCCTTCTTTTCTCTCTTTCCTTGGCAGTGGCATTGAGCTTGGGAGAACAGGGGTGAGGATGGGGTAGTGGTGGGAGGTGTGTGTGTGTGTGTGTGTGTGGGGGGGGGGGGTCGATGCAGACACATCTGAGTGCAGCTGGACCAGGAAGGGATGGGAGGCGAGTGGGGGGAGAAGCGGGGGAGAAAGACCGCAAGTCTCTGTGTTTCCAGCTGCCTTTCTCAGGGGCTCGGTTTTCTCTCCCTCCTCTTGGTTTTTCGCAAGGCCCTTCTGGTCCCAGCTTACTAGAAAAATCACAAATACACACACATAGTCGCACACACATACACACACAGGCACGAACGCCCTGATCCACCTCCCTTCCATCCCTCACATTCGGCCATCTTTGTTTGGACAGGGCTCAGGAGTTCCAGAAAAGCTCTCTCAGATGTGCTGAAGTAAGGGAAAAACAAAACAAACTGGCCCTCACACACGCACACACACACACACACTTGAAATTTATGTGAACGCAGACACCAACAAGTACTTTGCACTCAAATAATACTGTGTAGTAACAGAGGTTCACATACAGTCACATACATGAACAATTTCACACATGTTAAAGACAAACTACCAGCTTGAACCAAAGAACAAATTTGCAAAGAGAGCGAAAAAAATGCGATACATTTTTTTTCCTGAAAGCCATCGAGACTGTGCTTTTTTTAAATTTTTTTTTACCATGTGTGTGTGTGTGTGTGTGTGTGTGTCCCAATCCAGGATCGTAGCACCAGGGCAGGCCTGAAGCATACCTCGACATGTGTTACCTCTTTGTAATATTGACTTTGTTACAGCGATACGAGTGGGAGAGTAGAGCCAAGAGCCGGGCCTTGCACTAGTGGGGCCCCTGAGTTCACCAGAAAACAAATACCCGAACGAGTCATGCAAATAGAAAACACAGCACCACAATAGCAATCTATAAAAACTCATTCTGGAGACATTCTTCTTAAAACGCGTCGGTGCTGTTTGCGACCTTTACATTTTCGCTCTCTAAATTAAGAATATTATTTGTCTGATTCCATTTTCTGCAATGTGATGCTTACAAAGCCATGGGATTTGGCAACTGGCTGAGCCTTGGCCTGGCTTCCTGTCTGAGCATGTGTACTGGACTAACTGTAAAAGTCAAAAATCCTCTTTCTCTAAAGCCTTGACTTACTGTATAATTTAAATCAAATACCAAACTGCTTCTAGGCTCTTGCAAATATACTACCAAGATTTCCAAACGTTACTTCTTAAATTTAATAATTTACCATACCAGTGCAACATAGCGCTTCAAATGGATTGTATACAGAAATCAGCCTCAGGTGTCAGGCAGGGTACTGAACTTTAACACTTTTATACCACTGTCCGAAATCTTCAGATTCTATGAGAGTCCGAAAATGTCTTGATTATTTCAGCTTCAAGGAGTAAATCTCCTCAGTGTCAGTGCACAAAAAGCCATGTTAACAGACATGTATACGCTATAGTAAATAGATTTGTATTTTGTATGTTGTCAAAATGCCAGGGACTTGAAAGACAAAAATAAAGGGTTGAAATAGACACCTTAAGTTAAACCACATTGTGCTAAATACGATAATATTTTTGCACTCTGAAGCTGCTTGGAGACTGCAGATGGGTTTAAAAATAAATCAGTGTAATGCAATCCTCTTATTATTGTTAAAATGAAAACGTAGTTTTGAAACAAGAACTGTGATCTGTATCAGTGCTGCTGTTGATACTTGAACCACAATGTCACAAATACACACATTTTGGAAAACACAAATAAGGAAACCTAGGATAAAAGAAAAGCACACATTTATCTGATTGCTTTGCAGAAATAAAAGATTGATTATCATTTTCTTTCTCCTACCAGTGTGAATCCCATCTTGTCTCTTTCCCCCAGTGATGACTTTGCTTATACATTTGAATAATGAAGGCAAGTCATTTGAATATTCCCTCTGTATTAAAAAATGATGTTTTTACACGATGCAGCAATATTAGCCATGTTAATTGGGCTCTTTGGACTTTCCCAATAGAAAGGCTAAATTAATTACTTATGTCGACAAAATGTCAGACACGCCGATCTAATAACTACAACTGTTTGCAGCGCTGTTGTTTTCAGCGTCTGCTTCCTTCATTGTGTGTGTGACTGTGAATGAAAACACTGTGAAAGTTCTAATGAATAAGACGGGAACAAAATGCTTTGACATCCCCTCCATGTTTCATCGAGAGTCCTCCTCCAGTATTCATGCCCTCTTCTCATACTAATCAGCCACTACGGTGCTAACTGTTTGTGCTTGCAAAGTGACTCGTGTTAGTTGACGCTGTGCAAACACACCCTCCGTTTTATGCTCAATCCACAGTCCACTTTGCAATTAAACTTGCAAGATAACTTGAATTATTTGCAGGATGTAACTGCATGTGTGTGTTATGTGTTCGTTAATGTGGACCCATCACCAGTGGGATCTTTGAAGTTCCACATTTTTTCGCTTTTGGCTGTTTTTGAGACTTGAAGAAAAACTGTATCAGCGCATTTTCCTCAAGCACGAGTAAACATTAGACTTCAGGAGAGGAGGCGATGGGGAGACATTATGAGTATGTGTATCTGTGAAAGTGAGACGACCAAATGTGAGATGTGTGTGTGTATGTGTGTGTGGAAATGCTATTGCGAGTGTGTATGATCTCGAGCTAAGAGAGAGGCCTGCTGATGCCATGTTTCAGACGACCCCTTGAAGTGGAAATGAGCTTCCTCTGTCTTCTAACTAGTCCATTCTCACAAAGTCAGCAAACTCTGCCACTCCTCTAAAGAAATGCACACACACACACACACACACACACACACACACACACACACACACACACACACACACACACACACACAC
>JAQQZY010000001.1:1256320-1270458 GCA_030068375.1 Ostorhinchus rueppellii
ATATGCTCCCTATATGAAATACTTGACTGCCTGACTATATTCAGATCTTATTTGAGCTTCTCTGTCTGCAGTCTTACAAGTTTGAAAGGTTTCAGCAGATTCAACAACCACCTTTCAACTTGATCAGCATGACATCAGTTTGTAATCCTAATTTTACTGTTTTTCCCTTGTAACAAATGCACGTGGATCGACATTATAGTTTGTAAGTTCCTTTATAAGTAGCCCTTAGCAACTACAGCCATATGCCTGGTTTGTCTTTGGGTGAACAGCTGGAAAACAAACCTTTGTATCTGTTTCTACATGTGTTTTGGAGTGTGTCTGAGTGTGATCAGAAAGTTGATCAGAAAAGAGGCACTAACTGGGAGATTTGCTAATTACAGAGCAGCAGCAGCACGCACACACAAAAAATTCAGAGCCACAGGCGACATTTTTAATACAGCACTAAAGCCTAACATGCCTCCTTATGCTTTTTCAGTGCCAGATAGACTCTCAGAAGAAAAAAGAAAAAAGACAAAACACTGGCAGTACGCCCCGCACCGATTGTTAAGCCTGCCTCTTGGCCTGCCCCTAATGACAAGAGAGAATGTGTGCAAGGCCAATTACAGCTGCCGTCCTTCAGCAGTCAAACAGAGTAAAACTCCCGCGTTCAGCCCCTGTGGAGAGAAGCCACAATCGACCGGAGCCCCCAGGTCTCTCCGAGGGACAGATTCAGGCACACAGTCAGCATACTTTGTGTGGAGGACTGGATGTCCATCAACAGGGCCATCTCCCTTTTTCCCCTGCCTTGCTCCCTTGGTTCAGCTGGAGTAAGGAAAATGCATCAAATAAAACAGCCACTTTAATGAATTAGATATTGAGCTGTTCATTAAAAAAAATCAAATTCCCTGAAGTCAGCAGGGGATACACAGTAACAGTGTAACCTGGGGATGAAGGCGACTTGTTTAGAGGAGTCATAAAACACACTGATCTGATGACTTTACTGAATGTTGGCCAGAAATGTTCATGCAACTCGCGAAACAATGTCTTTTTCTACGATAATGGCATGGTGGAGTGGACTTTCTGCTAACAACATATATCTTACAGAACACCTCACTCTTTCTTTCTGGTGGCAGCTGTATTTATTTGCTGTGTAAAACATTCAAATACATCTGTGATTTAAATCTCTGCAGATGAAAACAAAAGGGCTGGGTGACTTCTCAGACCAGCTCTTAAGCAAAAAAAAAAAAAAAAAGAAAATCCCTGGCAAGAGTAAAAATTATACATCTGTGCAGGCAGATACCTGTTTTTATTGGCTGACAGTCCAGGTAGTACTTTGCAGCACCCTCTCCCAACACTGCTGACTGGTAATGTTTCTACATGGGCTTAAAAGACAAGAAACACACTCCCGCTCCCTAACCAAAGTGCTTTCTGATAAAGAAAAATGAAAGCTTAATCTGCTTCAAATATTCAACAGTCACTCTATGAAAGACCGATTTAACAAATATCACTGATAAAGCTGGAAACAAAGGATCTATTTTTTTTTTTTCCTCAAGTGGTTTTATCTCTGGCAAGCCACCATCAGCCTTGCCCCCATTTGATGGAGAGATTTAAAGGATGCTGTCCTCGCTCTCTCCTCCTCCTCTGCTTCTCCCTGGATGGATGTGATCTAAACAGCCACATCTCCATACTGTTTTTTCCCACAGTGACAGCCTTTCTCATGAATTAAAAGAGGAACCCATTGATTTTCCCATTGCTTAAATTTGCAACTTAATCCCCCAGATATGTCTAGAATGTACTGCTCTGTCAATAGAAGGCACCGCCACTGACGAAAGACAGCAGGGATGCTCACAGGAGAGAAGGGGGAAGGAGAGGAGGGAGAGGATGACAAGACAAAGGAGAGGCAGAGTGTAGTTTGGTGGTGGTTTCTTGCACTGGGTTCAAATCCAGGGGCAACAACAGTGGCTTGAAATTGAAGCCAATGAGGAATTATCTTTAAGTGCTAATGCTGGATCCAAAAATTCCTGGCTCCCACTCAAAAAAACTGCAACTTCTCTCTGAGGTTCTGTTTATTGAATAAAACATAGTTTTCTTTCTACTGCTGGGGTTAAGAAGTTACACCAACAAGACTGTTACACAAACTCCTCACAAAGAGACAACTTTTAATCACAGGCCAGCCCAAATAAATGCATATTAGCATTAAATTGTTGCACATTCTGTCAGCAAATGGCAGTGTGTGAGTTTATACATGATAGCAAGTTGACATAACATTAATCAAAACCTCCGTATATATGATAGAATTTATCAAGTTGAAATGACCTGGTGATTTTTAACATAGCATTAGAATTTTACTTGATGTTTTCCGTGTTAGCATTAGCTTTCGAAGTTTTGTCCAACCCTCTTGACCAAATATAGTCACTCTTGCCTTGAAAAACCCAAAATGGCAGCAACCAAAATGCAAAGTTGAGGCATAAAAGTAATAATTGACATACCCATGAGTCATGTCACCCTGACTAGCTACATCTACTTGTTCAACAGATCAGTCGTCAGTTAAAATTCAGGCCAGATAATGTATGATTTAACACATACTCGTCAAATCACCATAATCATAACACATCATCAAACAGCCGAGAGGAGAATACGAAAGAAATATAACTGCACCCTCGTAGAACTACTTCAGTCTGCTTTTCCAAAGAGGAAAACACACCACGTCGTTATGTTTATAAGGCTAATAAACCAATCACCATTGTACATCTGTATAGTGTAACCAGCCATCTAGCACGGCCTTCCACCGATCAAATATCGTTACATAAAGCCAACACTCGGGGGGGAGTTGTGTGGAAGTGAGATGGAAAAAGCACACTTGTCCCCTCTGAGTGAGGGGTTTGAGGAAGTAACAGGATATCACGACCTCTCCCCAGGAGCAAACAAGGCAGCGAGCCCATGCCCTAATTCACAATAAGTGCCATAATGTTCTCGTCTGACTCCTAATGTAGTCTATAAATCTGTGGTACTCTGCTCTACATCAGTGTACTGGTTGGTATTAATAGCCTGAACTGTATGACGAGTGCAGAGCAGTCTATAGGTCAAGATGTGTGTTTTATCTTTAGATTAAAACAAAGACATTGTTGAGAAATGTGTGGAATATGGAATTCCACGAAGACATTTGACAGTTTTCCGTGGAATAACTGGACACTATAGACGCTATAATACATGGTGACCTCTACAGATTTTACCCTCCTACACTCCTTCTCTGGTTGTAAACCCTATCCCATAAGCCTCTGGGGTGGTATGGCTCCTTGCCAGTAGCTGTGCTGTTGTTGGCAATGGATTTCCTTTGTGGCCTCAGTACGTGTGTAGGCCATAACATGATACACACAAAGGCCGACAAGCAGTGCACACTCTCACACTCACACACAAATGGCATATGCTGTGCACACACATCAACACACATAATTATACACAAAATCACTATTCTCACCACTGATCCAGAGAAGAACGCAGCCTCATAGGAAACAAGGAGGGGAAAAAAAGCACAATGTATCCTTGACGGGGTTCATCTGTTTCCAGTTTGGTGCAGATGCTCAGGTTTTATTGCAGCAGTCTAGTATTTCATGGCAGATTTAGCCAGTGGTTTAGTTCTCCACTCACTGCAGCCCTAATGATGGCACATCTCTTGTAAACTGTGGCATACCAGTAATATAGTTTGTTGCTTGATTCCACCAACTTATATCATACAGACACACACAGTTTATCTTCCACCCAGGAAGGTAGCGGGGAAAAAAATCTGTTATCTAAGGTACGTATAGGGGAGAACAACAAGGGAATGTACAGGTAATGTTCAGGGCGGATAATTGATCTGTTTGTTGTGTTTCATCAGGGCTGCTGTTGAGGCTGGAACTTGATATAAAAAGAACCACATTTACTGTTCTACTCATTAAGTGGTAAACTTACAATGTTTTTCAGCCTGTGGTCCTCTTGTCAACATAATGGGTCTCTATTTAACTTAGATAAACAGTGCTCACCAAAAACTATCATAGAATTTAAGGGTTGTGCAATAAACCACATTAGTTTAAACTGTGTGTCCTGTATGACAGTTCTGTTCTGAAGTGTTGGTGGATTTTATCTGATTAGTTTGACTGGTAGTTGTTCCAAAAAAGGATTTTCAGCAAGATACTTGATCTAGAGGTTACTTTTTGTTTGTCTACAACCTACCATTATTGCTAGTGCAATAATAATGCATAAAAAAAAATCTTTGTGTAAGCTAAATTTGTGACTTTATCTTTTTTAACTGTAACGCCATGTAAGACAATAGCTGTTAAGGGTTACACTGCATTTTCAACCTACAGTATGTAATTTCCATGACTGGGGATCTCTCAATAAAAGTAATAGCTGTTGATACTGTTGTGAAGTACAGAGGGATCATGGGAGCTGTTTTCACCAATATTTATGATGTTTATAGATGAGGTAATGTATTCACATTTTATTTAATGACATATTCACACTATGTCAGTTCATTCTGATAAAATACCTATAAAACATTGTTAAAGGGGTAATGATGCAGGTACAGGCTGTCACATCAGATAAAATCACAGATTTCTTCAAATAGCAGCATTGTTGGAAATATTTATTTTAATGTAAAAACAAAAATCTGATAAATATGTGACAGTCCTATTTATGTATTTTATTTAACTAGGTATATTAGTTGAGAACTGATTCTCATTTTCAATAATGACCTGGACATTTAGAGACAAGCAACCAATCACTCTCACATTCACACCTATGAGCAATTTAGATGAACCATTTAACCTATTAGTGCATGCCTTTGGACATACCAAAGACAATACCAAAGGTATTATCATGTGGAAATGTTATGTATCATAGATTTAACTTGAATTTCTATTCCTGTAATGCAGCATTAAAGCCTCAGAAACACATAAATTCCATTACACTTTTAACAACATGTGAAACAACTTTGAAACAATTTTCAAACATCCTGATTATTTTCTAATGCACATTTAATAGTCTGTAAAGTCTAAAGTGTAAAATTACAGCAACATTCAAATCCAGGGCTCAAAAATGATGAAACCATTTGTCTAGTGGTACAAATTCACCTCATAAAAGCCCAGGATAACCACCCTCATATTGAATCCAGTTGTGTTCATCACAAACACAGCTGTGTTAAAAAAAACACATAAGTATACATAGTTAATGCACTTTCTACACCCTGTCAGCTTCCGCACACGCACACATCTGTTTTCCCCTCCATGTGTGTTAGTGCCAGCAGCACACAGCCGATGCCTCCCTATCTCAAGACAGAAGTGGAGCGCTGAGTGTCTCTTAACTGGCTCGTTTAGTCCTGATGGCTTAAATGATTTCATCACTATTAATGACAGGGACCGTGGCTCCCTACGATGCGTTGCCAGATGCTCAGGGGCCGCTGAGCTTCTCCTCGTACCCAGCCGCCTCTCCTCATGCCTCCTTCTGTGCAGTCTAATGATTGTCCTCTACATGCCCCCTACCATCCTATTCTTCCTATCTTCCTCATCTGCCGTGGCCTCCTATGGACACTAAAACATGGTGTAGAGACCCAGTGTTGGCAGTCACTTTGTGTAAGTGCAGGGTGGGTGTGCTGCCGCTGCCATGTCCGAGCGGCTTTAACAAGTCAGCCAGCCAGCGTGTAATTGTCTTGAATATCTATACCATGTACTGTGAATTTGAAGCACAACTTCTGCACTCTCTCTCTCCCACTGTCTAGGCCAACAAATCAGCCCATTTCCCGAGCTACTATGAAGGTCATAGGTCATGTAAAGAAGGTCAGCTGGCACCAAATCAGCCTGTCCTTAGAGGGCTTTACTTCAAACAGTATCAAAAAACCTTTTATGGCTGCTAGTTATTACCACACAAAGGTGCTTCAGGAGCCTCATCATGTAATTGTCTAGTTAATTTTGAGACAGATGCACGGCCTTGTCTTAATGCATTTATGTGATTTTCATTCATTTGGATAATGAAAGAATTAAGTACCATTTTGGTCTCATTTTTTCCTCCTCGTCCCTGTCTACTCTGTCTTGCAGAGCACCTCCATTCCAAATAAGTAATGACATGTTAATTTCAACTTTGTGTGTGCGTCTGAGTGTGTAGGAAACTACTTCTTCATCGGTGTATGTAAAAGAACTCGAAAAAGAAAAATTCCTGGCAACAAACCACTCAACATGGTATGGGTTACATACACATAAGTTTCACAATCTCAAATAAATGAACTTTCAGTGCAAAAAGAAAAGGGGTCTGCTACGCAATCTAAGGACGATTTCTAAACGTGCACGGTTTGCGAACTGGAGCATATTACAGTGAAATTACAAATCACTCCCTTAACATGTGTTTTCACTATGTAATGTGCAGGTACAGTTTCCTTTTGTATCTGGCCTTTGGATTTAATACAGTAACTGATTGCTACTTTTAAGAGCTGCCAAATAGCATGCACTGCTTTTTGTTTTACACAGAAATAGAGCTGTAGATAAAAAAAGAAAGAAAGAACAATCATACAAATTTGTCAATAGCCACTGTCACTTTGCCTGCATTGCAACAGGCCTGGCATATAACACAAACCAGTGTATCATCTTGGACATAAACATGTGTTTGACTGTGTGACCATGTGCGTGAACTATATGTGTGTGTGTGTGTGTGTGTGTGTGTGTGTGTGTGTGTGTGTGTGTGTGTGTGTGTGTGGAGTTATAATTTCCCAGAGCCTAAACCTTCATTGATTCTGATGCTGTTGTCTTCCCAAGAAACAGGGAGAGGATTATGCCTTTAAAACGAGCTTTCTCATTGCAGATATTAGGTCATTAATTTCACAGGCTTACATATGAAAATATTGACTCTTCCCAGACACCCTACTATATCCCCTGTTCCAGCCACAGCCTTGCATAAATAAATCTTTTCAACCATGCAACATCAATACCCCATTGATTTATTTATTTGAGAAGCTAATAAATAACCAAATGTATTCAATTATAGTTTAATTACTAAAGTTTCTGATTGATTGGTATGGGAAAGTTTGAGCATAGTATAGTCTTAATATACTTATTATCATTGACAATAATAGAAACATTTCATTCCAGTTTTAATTAGCATTTCTATTTTAGCAGTTATTTGAACAACACGATCTGTCTTTACTCTGGTTCTTGTTCTACTGAAGAGAATGATGTTTCAAATGACTGTATGACACATTTGTTCTATGAAGCCACGCTGAGTTGTCATTCCTGTAAATTAGATAAACCTCTGATTCACTGCGTTAATGTTGGGGAACCCCCGAGGAGCAACACCCCGTCTACATATGTAGAGTAAATTATCCCGGTCACACACACAGAGACCCTGACAGTACTCATCTGTGGGAGTCAGTGGGAGAAGGGTGCAGCTTTCTGTCCCCACATAGCGGACAAGGGATGGGCAGGCCTCAGGGAAACAAAAGAGCGGGAAACAGGGAGAGAAGAGAGTGAGAGTGCAAAAGGTTGTCACAGACTAGTCGCAGCACAGGAGGAGGGGAAGGGGAGAGGTGCAGGGGAGGGTACGTTCCAACCTCTCACATCTGTTATTCGTTTGTCCCGAGCTGGGAAGAAAATAGCAGGAAGCGTTCTGGTGGTGGCGGAAGATGAAAAGACAAGAAGATTGAATAAAAAAACATGTGTCGCACATGCACTGCGGCTGATTGGATGTGTCCCATGGATTATCCCCGGGAGGTGCTGCCAGCTTGGAAAACACACCCGCGCATGTACACACACATAAGCACAAAGATTCCCCTCATTCATAAAGCAGCTTGGCATACACACCCTCCCTCTGTCTACATAGCATAGTGTCAAAGTCAGATCTACTCCTGTGGCCTCGGCGCACTGGTGTCTCACCAAACCTCCCTGTTACACGCCCTCCACAACAACACATCTGAGCTCCTGTGTAAAATACTCAAAAACAAAAGCTTCTATCATTTCTCAGACTAAGTGGCATTTGCTTTGTTCATTACAGAAACCCCAGGTGTGTACAGCAGACGCAAAAATAGAAACAGATGCAACAGTCATCGAAAACGCGACATGACAATGCCAAGTGGCGGCCATTAAAAGCTCGTCACTGGCCCACACGGTGGGACCTCCCATCGCTAACGAGCCGAAATGTGGCGGGACACAGACAGGTAGGAGGTAAGAGTGATGCCTCCACGATTATGCAAAGAGCAGGAGTGTGCACACGTATGTATGCATGTGCACGTCTATGTTTAGGTGCGTGCACATGTGCCGTGCCACTCAGGGCCCATCCCACAGCTCATTAACAGTAATAAGTGACTGCCGCCACTTCTTTTTTGTCAGTGGGGATGCGAGCCAATCAATAGGGTCATTTCACATCATAACGGCTTACCAGAGCACATTATGGCACTTGTTCATGGCTGGGAATGGCTGCCATTAGTGGCATAGCCAGATTAGATAAGGGCTGGGTGGATGAGGGGTCGGAGGAAGGGGGGCAGATGGAGACAGAATTAAAGAGGAGGAAAGAGGGAGGTGGATCAATATATGGATAGTTATGGAGATAACATCACAATAGGGTGTCTGGGAAAGATAGCATATTACAGACTTAAGAGTTTTTTTTTTCCTTGTGTGAGAGGGGGTAGGTGTGTTTGCTTAAGTCTCAGTGTGTATAAGCACTTGTCTATGAATGGATCCATTGAGTGTGTGTGTGTACAAATTTAAGCATGTGTTATGAGAGAGGATGAATTACAGCGATCTGGTCACATCTGCACAGCGCTGTGTGTGTGTAGTTGTGTGTGTATGTGGAGTGGGGGTGGAGGTGTGTTTGTGCCTGCTTTACTTTGGCATATGCATGTGCAATCCTGTTTAATTACAGATCAGGCTTTGAGGCAGAGGCAAACAGTGCTATAATTACAGGAAACACCTCCTTTAATATTTTATGGAAATCTACCCTGTGTGTGTGTGTGCCAGTTGTACGTTGCACGTATTTATTCAGCATAAAAGAGGAACAGAAAAAGAAAAAAAATCAGGAGAGAGAGACAGAGATATGCATATAGAGTTTGTTCCTGCCTCCTGATCTTGTACACTTTCTTTCATCCCCTATTTTACTCTTCAGTCTCTCATTTCAGATTTGTGTTTCCAAATGGCTACGCTAAACGCCCCTTTTTCCCCACTTTTGAACTGCTCTCCTCTCAAATATTTATACTCCCCTTTTGCAGAGCTAAGAGACAGAGGGGTGAAGAAAGAGGGAAGAGACTTAGATCTATCTATTAAAGATGAGCAACATCTTCAATGCATAAAGAAGGATGATCAACACACTTGCTCAGGGGTGGCAAGGTGTAAGCCATGGCTTACTGTTTAATGACATCCCATGAAGTAGGTTTGATTTACTAGAAGATAAAGAGCGGTTGGAAAGCTGGGTATTTTTTTATAAGGAAAAAGCACATCAGAGGAAACGAATGGAGCAAAATTAAGGAAAACTGTGTATTTAATGCACATTTCCATTAGTTCTCTGTTTGCTGAAGACACACCCATTCGTTTATCATATTTTCCAGTCCCTCTAAAATAAAATAAAAAAAGAAAAAGAAAGAAAACCTCTATAACTGGGAACAACAGCTGGAAGTATGTATATCACAACCACAAAAAAATCCCAGAGTCATGTCATTGAGTGGCTGCTAGTTTATTTATTTGTGTTTTATTTATTCTTGGAGTAGGCCAAACAGAGGCCAAGCTGAACACATGTTCCATCTTAGCCTGCAGTGACACAAATGTACACACACGTATAGATACACAACACTTAATGACAATATGCAAGCATTCAAACACTAAGCCAGTGCCCCCTACGGTGCCTGACACACAGGGGGGACCGGGTGCAGGCTTTGCTAGTAGCATGCTTTACTACTCTTTGATATGCACCAGTCATTAAAAATAGATGGCGAGCAATCATTACAGGCATCGGAATTAATCTAATTAGCCTAGCGCACTAGGCCTCTCTGGTGCGGGAGGGGCAAGGGGTATTCTGCAAACAGAGACACTCGGCTGTAAATACAGTGTAAGCAGAGCGGAGTAGGACGCTACGAGGGCTGTGGTAGAGGGGGGGGATAATCCGCCTTGACTTATTAATACGCGCAAACAAGATTTAGCTCCTCAAAGCAAACAAATGAAGCAAGTGCTAAGAGGAACCGGAGGGGTGGGGGGGGGGGCAACAGAGAGCGACGTGGAGAGAGAGAGGGAGAGTGGAAGAGGAGATAAATTATTTAAGCTGGTGTGGACTGTGTGGTGAGCTGCAGCTGCAAGGGGCAAAAATGGACTTTGGGCCAGAAAAATGTGTGCTTTCATCCACAGTAGCACCTTTTCAAATGAGTTTTGTTTGTTTTTTTTTACACAATAAAGGGATCTTAACCGTACTCCAAAGCTCTTTGGGAGTAACTTTAGCAAGTCACAACATGGATCATAATCTGCTGACTAGGGATCTCTTCACAAATACCCCCAGCAATACAACTGCGCGTGGCTTTCTCACTTAAATAGATCACTATAAGGGTCATTGTGGACACACACGAGTCCTTTATTGACTCTGAAGTCGATGGAGTGCTTAGCCCACAACCCTTCTTGACCCCTGTCATGGGTAATGACTGCTGCTGCAAGGGGGTATGGGTAAAATGCACTAAAGAGTGGTAAGCAGTACTTCGTTTTACATTTAGGCTAATGGCTGCCTGAACCTGTGCTTAACTAAGCAGAGCCTCTGAGGAAGAAGAAAACCCGTTTTTGTGCGTGAAGCTGTTTATTTGTTTAAGAAACTTTAGTGAGTTTCTGAACTAAAAATAACTGTTCGAATAAAATATAAGGTGCATTGGTGTTGCATGTTCATACAGATAGTGATATTTTCTTTTTTTTAGGCGAGGAAGGGGATTATTGATTGTTTAGGGTTAAGGATAAGAAAAAAATTACACTTATTGGGTTGTGTCTTACATTTGCTTGAAAAAATCTGAAAAAAAATATGCACACTTAATCGAAGATGGAAAAACCTTTTTTTGAAGAAGCTCAGAACAGTTTTCTTAATTTTCCCATTAATCACTAAAGCATGAATGGATGAATGGCAACAGGTCATGTGAACAAACAAAGACGAAATTATGCATTTTACTTGTTCTACTCTGTTTATAAAGCCATATATGTAGCCTTCTGATGACACAATATGGTCTAATTTATTTGTTTCAAAGAAGACCTAATTTACATTTTTAGTTTTTTCCACAACATTTAACAGTTTTTTCAATTTCCCTGACAGTTATATGAAAACCGTACCATGTTGCTGAGCGTTTTGTGGCAAATATGTAACGAGGCTTAAGTTGAAACCCTTTCAGTCTGGACACCACTAAACCAATACACATCAATAACACACCTGTCTCTTTGGCCATTGTTGGTCCCTCGTTTCGCCTACTTTCTCTAATGCTAGCAGGCAGTCATTACCATCTCTTTGAGAGAAGGGGTCCCAGCTGTGTTCAGAGATCTAATACCCCCTCAACCTCTGCCCCAGTTGGTCTACCCCTCCTGCATGCAGCCAGTTTCAGGACAACGTGGATGTGCATCTGAATAAAACCCACAGGAGAGAGGAATGGAGGAGAGAAAAGAGGAGGGAGAGGGGAGAGGGAGCGCTAATACCAAATCTCAGATGACCAAACCAAACGAAAGTCTATCAAAAGCCAGCTCAGCAAACACAACTGCCATACTGATGAGGCAAAGCGGTGAGGGAAGGTAGTGAGGACCGAAAAATACAGCTTAGTTTACACAACTGTGTCTTTGCAGCTGCAGTCTTCCAATTTGTAATATCTTCATCCATATCCTCATAATCAGCCACTTGTTTATAAAAGCTGCTTATACATGTGATCTTAAAGGGCTAAAATTAAAGTCACATATGCATTAGAGTAATCAGTCCCTTAAGATTAAAGTAATTCAATGTATAATCAACCAAATAGTGCACATTATGCAGGGGGTTGCATTTTTTCTAAAAGGGTGCATATTTACCATGAGAATCGCATATTTCCAAGCAAAATACAAAAAATATGCAGGGCTTGTATGATTCATAATCCCTGCATTTTTATGTATAAAGTAAAAAAAACAAAAAAACAGTGTATATTAACTTGACACAGGTAGTGATGTAATATGTGACATCCGCGTGTCCACATAAGGTAAACTAAAAATGAGCCTCAGAAAAAGTCCTGCAAGATGATGAAAAATGCAACTCATTTGCTGACAAAAATATCTGCAAAAGACAAAGTAAACCAGTACCCGATGTCCTACAGGAAAGTGGGTCATACTATTTTACACCCCATACAACTGTACGTTAGAACAGAAGAGAAAATCGACGCAGGAGCCACTTTTCCGGTGTGAAACATCGGAAACTTGCTTCTGCTAATAACGTTATATGAATATAAAGGTTCTAATAGCCTTAAAACAGACGGCCTGTTTTACCTGACTTTAGTGAAGCAGGAAGCAAGTGTTTGATTTTTGACACTTGTGACTCAGGAATGTTAAAGCCATGTTTGAGCCATGCTTAGAAAATAAAAAACTAAAACATAACCTGCACTTTCTGTAATGTCGCGTATGTTTGCTTCTGTATATTTGCTCATCATAGCATGGATTTAGACGTTTTTCATTTAGTAGCCTAGTTAGACTAGAGTGTGGGAGAAGAATCATTTTTTTCATTGAACGTTCATTGATGTTTTTCCAGTTCCTGCATTTTTTTTTTTTTTTTTTAATTCCCGTAATTTTACTGCATACAATCACATTAAAAACTCAGCGTATTCCATCGCATAATCAAGGATTTTTTCCCTGCATTTTTCTGGACAGACTGAATAATGATCTTTTCCAGTATGGAAACGATAATAAGTAAATCTAAATGAGGTTTACTTTGATAAGTTTTTATGAATGGCACATGGGTGCTGTATAGTACTGTGTAGTGAAACAGAAAAAGAACATATCTGGAAAGAAAAACAAAGGTGGAGGGACAGATAAAGACAACAGGAGACAGAATCACATCTGTCTGTTTAGATTTTAATAGATGGTATCAAAGAGCATTCGAGTGAGGGGTGTTTTTCAGATATCTTTTTGCCTTTATTAATATTTATCATGCTTTTGCACATACACACACACCAGTGGAACAAGAATTAAGAGAACTGTGGGTGACCTGTAACTGGAGGTGCCACGCAGAAAGACACAAGCCAGAGAAAAACCCAAAGACAATTTCACCAGCACCTCACTCGCACGAAGGACATAATAGCGCTGAAAGCAAAACGACTCAATGAAACAGGAAAAGTGTATTTCTTGGAATCCACTTACACTCAAATTACAGTGACATTCTTGGCAGAGCTTACAGTACAGGGGTAACACAATGTACTGCAGCGAAAAGAACTTGAGGGACACTTATCAGAGCTACGACACGAAACAGCGAACTATTAGCATGAAATAAGAAAAAACACAGGAAGAAATCAAGTCAGGCGAAGAATAAAAACATTCAAGGGCAGATCCGAAAGAGGAGTAGAAGAAACGGTTTTCTTGGCAGCATTTGAATCCAACAACTATTTTTTTTCTCTCTCCCTCCTACCCTGCGTCACCAGGTTAAGTTACAGACATAAGGGAAAGGAATGAGGGAGGCAGAGTGGTAACATACAGTACCATGAGGAGCGAGACGCCGGACCTCCCTGACATGGCGCGCACTGAGCTACAACCCCTCTCAGGCCCCCACAGGCAAACACACAAAAACACACACACGTACGATGACAACATGTGCAGTGTGCAAATACAAGCAGATGATTTGATCGAGGGTACGCACCAGGGTCAGTCGCAAAAAACAAATCCTAAAATTAGAAGTAGAAGTAAAAAAAAATGTAGTTAAAGGTACATTGTGTCAGATTTAGCGGAGTGTGTGCAGCCTGCAGCTTAAAGAACCTATGGTCGCTGCTAAAAATGTGACAAACTTACTTTATTTAGTTTAATGTATTAGTTCTGGGCTACTGTAGAACTTTCATTTGGAAGAGGACGCGACTCCTCTATAGATATAAACTACAAATCCCAAGGTAAGAACAACTAATAAATGACTTGCATATCATACACCATTGAAATATATGTGAATATTGCATTGCTAACTCATGTAGAACCATT
>JAQQZY010000001.1:1325725-1337365 GCA_030068375.1 Ostorhinchus rueppellii
GTGTGTGTGTGTGTGTGTGTGTGTGTGTGTGTGTGTGTGTGTGTGTGTGTGTGTGTGTGTGTGTGTGTGTGACAAAGTGCCTCCCTCTGAGAGAGCCTCTGATTGTACAGACAGAGTGGCTATGTGTGATAATGGTTTCCATTAACCTGGACTGAGTTGGAGGACCTGTGAGACTCTCCATTCATCCCTCCCTCTCCCGTCGTCTCTTCCTGTCTTTCTATCACACACATCCACATAAAATAAAAGCATAGTGGCTCTCACAGTGACACAAACTACTAGAAAATATGTCTTTCAAAGGTTCAAAAGAGACCCTCAAACATTTAGCATAACCAAGCCATTAGATGTTTTTGTAATACCTGAGGAGACATAAAAATATCTGCTCTCCAAGACTATCCAAAACTCTCCAAGACCTTTTAGTGTTCCTCTTCAATAAAACTTACATCCTTTTTTTTTTTCTTTCAGAGTTCCATCTATGTTTCGACCCTCTCTATTAGAGCAATACTTGTAAAGCACAATGCTCCTCAGGGTTTGACAAGAGCATGATGTGGACATGTACAGCAGAGGTTCCAAAAAAAGTATGTCATGTAGTAGTGAATAGGAACAGAGGAGGTAATGTAGCAATTATTGCTAAGAACCCATTAGGAGCCAGGGGTGGCTTCTTTAGACTGTCACTGCCGCTGACTAATGGACAACCTTGTTTTCCTGCTCTTGCTCACATCCTGGATTTATCTCTTCAAACCCTCTTAAAAAAAAAAAAAAAAAAAAATCCACAGCATTCAATGTACTGAGGAGAGTTTTCACAAAGCAAAAACATGTTTTTAATCATTTAATAGCAGGTAGTACAATCTACAGTATGTGCTATTTCCTCTATCCAGTGGAGCAGTGGCCCTGAGAAACTGAGGCCCCAGTGCCACCCAGTGCTACAAAATCCTGGACTCACAAGACCTGGCCTGTATGGGGTGTGATACTAAATATAAATAATGCAGATTATATGGCACACTGTCAAACTAAGACCATGACAGAGAGGCTGGAGGCTGTGAACTGAACTGGTGAGGCTGTTCTGTGCAACAGTACCTGGACTCAGAGATGGACTGGTAAGAATGTAGTGGTAAAAGGTGAACAAACTCTGTTTTTGGCCATAACTAAAGAACTCCTGTGCAAATTATGACAAAACTCCAATACCATACTCTTTTGTAATTTCCCATTGAATATTATTCACTGAATAATAAATGTCAATGCAGTGTGGAGTTCGTTGTCACTAAAAAAAGAACCATAAGTTCAACCAAGTGCATTCACTATCCTTGGATGTAATGTGTTCATACAGCTCTTTCGGGTACAAGCTGCTGACAGAACTTTATTTTGTGAGGTCACAACAACCTTGAACATCAAAGTCTTTTCAGTTCTGGGTAAATATCTTCAGTCATACCCTCAAAATGTTCTTGACATATGCAATGATAAAAATCAACAGACTTGAGTTTATAACGAGCTGGACCTTTGACCTTTGGCCACCGAATTCATTTCAATTCGACCTTATGACCAAATGTTTGTTCTAAGCTTCAATACATTACCTCTAGGTATTTCGGAGATGTTGTGTTCTTTAAAATGGGTAGACATGAGTTTATAGTGACACTGACCTTTTAACCTTTGGTCACAGATATTGTTTCATTTCATCTTGGCATCCAAATCAACATTAGTACAAACTATGAATTTATTCCTTCACTGTGTTCCTGAGATAACATGCTCATAAAAACTAGCAGACATGTGGCCACAGTGACTTTGACCTTTGGCTACTCTTATCATTTCAGTACATCCTGGTAAATGTTTTGTATCATTATATGACACATCTTCTGACAGAGATGCACCGTGGAGGTGTCTGAAAATATACTTACACTTTTTGTTTTTTCAAGTTGAAACATGACTAGGAAGACAAAAAGAGAGATGCTAATGGCTGTCCCCACTCCATTAGCTTAAAACGGTTTTAAGTTCATTAATCTGCATGTGTTTGTATCAAGTTACAAAACATTTTATTTTCAACGTATTTATATTATTCATGTTTTTTTTTCTTTACCTACAACAGTATATGACATTACAGAGGCATTTTGTTTTCTTGGTAGCATACATCCATCAACAAAAATGAAACCAAGCAATTATTTTAAGAAGTGTTTTGTTTTTTTCTTTAAAACCACTTTTAAATTGAACTTTAACTGTCAGCCATTATTCCCTTATTATGTCAGTTATTACAAGCACATCCCCACTTGCTATTAAACATGTGATGCTTCAGTTGTCACTTCAGCCAGGCCTTTTGGAGAGGGGGCAATGAAGCATGCAGCTTCATCTTCTATGTCTAGTAACCTGGTGTTTTTGGTGGACAGTGGACTGTGGGAACAGGTGGTGCTGTGGAAGTTCAGTGATGTAGAACTGAGAGATGAGTTTTAATTGTCTTGCAGTATTTCGTGCAGTTGTAACAGTGGTGTGAATCTAGTCTAAAGCTTTAAAAAAAAATCCCTGTCAACTCCTGCTAATGATCGGTAGTGACTCGGCTAAGAAAGTGTGAAGTAGAGCCTGACCGATTAATCAGGCCGATTGTAGCGTTTCACTGATTAATCAACATCAGCCAATATGTAAGCGAAGTATTGACGTTTTTTCTGCACCAATTTTCTGTCGCTCACTGCTCCTGTGTATCTGTACTGTCTGGAGACTTAGAGGAATAGTAAAGCGTGTTAGTTTCACTTTCACTTCCGCTCCGACAATCATGCAACCCCCCTCAATCGCGGACAACTATCCTCCGTGCTCTGTAAATCATGGCTCTCTAGCCTCCTGCTCCGACACGGATGGACCTCTATTGGTTATCGGCCGACATATCAGATACCACCTTTTTTTAGCCCCCAATATCGATATCGGCATCAGCCCCAAAATGCCCAAATCAGTCGGGCTCCAGTGGGAGGTTTGTCTGGTCATTTTGTGTCTGCTTGCTGTTATTTTGCTTAATTTAATCATTTCTGCTACATAACTTAGATTGGAGGCTAAAGATTGAGGAGATTTTCATACTATTATTTTTTGGGGGGGATTTCCTTACATCCCACGCACCATTGGAGCCAAATTTGCCACAGATTCATGAAATTTAGGTGCCCTGGTGGATATCCAGTGACAGTTGTCTTGTTGCACATCTGTTCCTGTTCTGGGAAATCACTAAATTGACAAACAAGCACAGGTGAGGGGGATAAAAGGCCTAAGGAACAAGTGCCTGAGGAAAAATACCCCAAACCAGTGTGAAGTAGTGTGCAAAGAACTCACACAAACAAGTCTCTGGTGTTGAAAAATGTTTGGACTTAATGTTAGTGTCACGCTAAAGTTTTCTCAGCAGGCATACACAATACTCCTGATGAATATGTAAAGAAATTCTGATGGATTAAAACAAAAAGACAGTACAACACCCTTGTGAATGTGTATGCTGAAATGACACCGCTCTTATTAGCATTTCATTGCCATGGGTGCTCCTGCTGTTTGCCGTGGGCATGGCTGTTGGCACAATCCCACATCACACACATAAATAAGGAAATGGTTGAAAAGAGAGGAACGTAGAGAGAGAGACCTAGAGGCTCGATGCTCTGAATTAAACATTCTTTGATTGTGATGTTGGTATGGCGTGTAAGTCAACATGCAGGTCAGTGCCGTTTAGCCATGCTTAACCTAGCATGAACACTAACAGTGGTGAGGTCTGAGGCATTATCACATGCATGTCTGAAGGGAGAGCACAGAGGAACAAAACAGAGACTTACCTGTGGAGTGGAAATACCCACAGGATCACATGGGGAAAAAGAAGAAAAGACATAGTTAGACTTATCCAGTCTACCAATTTATTTTTCAGTGATATCTGTTGCCATAGCTGACAAACAGTAGCTGAAAAAAATATTCTAACTTCACTTTGTCCCAAATCATCATAATAAAACTCAGTGTGTAATTCTTGCTGCAAAAATGATAACAAAAGACATAGAGGCAGTTGTTTTCAGTAGCATTAATGACAAATATATCTGACTAATTTAATTTGCTTGGATGAGTTTCATTCATTCCTTCATGTCTTGCACAGCCTATTTCAGTGAAGGTGGATGCTAAGAATGGAGAGATTCACCAATATGACAGACATTTGCTATGCAACTGCAACAGCTTAATGTACAATGTATCTGTCTTAGCGTTTCTGTATCGGTAAAACCCATGGTTACATCGATTTTTACATGGTTTATCTGTTCATTTGTGTTTTCAAGGCACCTTGAACGCACCATCACTATCTTTGGCATTTTGTTATTAAAACATATGGAAGCGCGTGGCACAGCCACGGTTAATAAACAGCAAACACGGAAGGAAGAGAGACAACAGGTGAAGAGGAGATGTTCAGTGTACCTCTGAAGACACACAAGTCAAAAGTTTGGCGATTTGCAAAGTCCAGGGGGAGGGGCTGTTGAGCTCTGAATGGTGATGTGTTGCAGTGGTGGAAAAAACAGGTGGATCTTCCACTGCTGTAGCTTGTTGGTGCAAGAACATGTTTAATAGTTAAGTTTTATGAGTGTTTTTTAAAACACTGTAAAATGAGTGAACACTATTAGTAAAAGCACCTGAGAACAGGACTGTTTGTGAATGGCCCATCTGTGATTTTTTTCTATTATTAGTTTTTATTTGTGGCCAAAATGAAATTGCCTAAATAAATGTTTTGTATAAGAAGAGAAAGAGATTAAAAACAAATGGATTGAAACAAAACATTTTGTTTATGATTTAGTGTTTATTAGGAATAAAACAACTTCTGTCTGTACAATATTGAATTGCATCTTCTTTTAAGTTGGTTTTATTGGTTTGCTTTATAGAAAACAGTCAAGTATGAAGTCCACCCCTCGGCGGGAAAGAATAATTATATGTTTATAAATTCTTTGTATTGTATTAATTCGTCTTAAATCACATCGTGGATCGTATCGAACCAAAAGATCACCAAAGCCATTGCCACCATTGATGGGGCTATGCTACAGCTAATATGGTAAGGCTGCAGATGGAAATGAGCCAAAGGCCAAATGGCAACATTTATGTTTAAAATGTACTTGGTCCCTCATAAATGAAGTAAATACATACCAAAAATTCAGTACTGTCTTGATGTGCTTAGGGCAACTAATGGGGCCCATATAGAGGTTTATTAAATGAAAAAGCAAAACAAAACTTCAATATCTACTTTTCATTTTGTAATAATTTCCATAGATTTGTCTATTCATTTGCTTTTGTAATAAATTCATTCAGTTGTAAAGACAGTGTATACTCATTTTATGGTCCTGTTTGCTGATGCTAAATGTCGACTTAATATCATTTGAGTCAACTTTACAATGGTAAGTTAGCTATTAATGTTACATTACTGAACACATTATTATGGAAGCTATGAGTCTCTGGTCACACATTGTTGTAAGCTAGTCTGATACTAAAATCCCAGAGATGGAGAAGAATATCAGAATGTCGCCTACAACTGGTAGCAGTATATTGTCAGCAATCATTTCTACCACTGGCAAGTCCAGTTAGGTTGCTAGTAACAACCTATTGACAAATAAGTGTGATTGTGTTTTCTGGTCAGAGAATCACAGTTTGTAAGTTGGTAAAATGGTGAAATGTATTCAAATATGATATATTTCAGATTCTGACCCATTTTCAGTTTTGACCATAATTTACTGGATTACTGTGTAGCAAAACAAATAATACAAAACATGTACACATACTGTATAGAAGGGTGCAGTCCTGCCCCTTTTGGTTGTGATCCATGGGAAATAATTAAGGGGAAAAATACTATGGTGAGATGAAGAACGATGCCATCATTTACGCAGGTTTGTCAGTTAATAGATCATTTTACAAATCAAAAAAGTATTGTATTTAGAATGTCTGAAGATGTCTCTGTAGCCTCAATAAGATCAGACTGGAGTGATTTTCCCCCTTCCGTCTGCTTGACAAACAAGGTGAAATACACTAAGATAACGGCTGTTTTGGTGTTGATGATGTGTCTGGCATGAGACTGGAGCTGCACTCCACTCAGTTATTTCACATTAAACTAGATGTTACTTATCATCTCAGCGAATAATGACTTTCTTTAGTCATAAAATTATTTTCTGACCTGACAAAAACATATTTGTAAATGGTGGTACCATTCACACAGGATAAAAAAAAACAAAGCAGGTTTTTTTTTGTTTGTTTTTTTGCCATTGAGCTCCATGTAATTATTTCTATTCCATTGTGCCTTGGTGTGTTTCTCCATTAATATTTGACTCCACTCACTTAAAACCAATTAAAATAAGGATTATACCAAATATTTTAATTTTGGGCACATTTGATGTCATGTAAACACCCAAAATATGTATTAAGGCCTGTTTTTTTGTTTGTTTGTTTTTATCTCTTTCAATGTGAAAATGTTTATTATTACATCAAACCATTAACAGAACATAACACACTCCACCATGTAGTCTGAGTTTGCAGGATGCTGTGAAAGCTATCAAAGGGTTAACCTGGAGGTACATATTTCAGAGACAACCTCGCTTCAGATGAGCTGTGCGGCTACTCTTGTGGCGATAATGGGAAAATTGCACTGAGAGGAAGGACACGCAATTAGAATCTGGCGAGTCAGTCGGTATAGTAGGTGGAGGGGAGGTGGGGAGGGAGATACCGGAGGAGCGAAGGAGAGGGAGTGAGGGACAAAGAGGGAGGGCCCAGCGGACAAGAAGTGATTTAGTTGAAAGCTGGCTTTTTGTGCACTGGGTAAACGCCGCTTGCTGTCTGCTGCCAGGGGCCTGTCCTCGCCCACATAGTGACAGCAGCCCAGATGTCAATCAAATTAGCGTCTATTTACAGCTGATTTGCCCGTGTCATTCGCAATATCCCCATTCTGCCTCTGATGTGGTGGCAAAGAGAGGAGGGGAGCGATAGAGAGGGGGAAAAGGGGGTAGGGGGTGAGGAAATGAAGAGAGAGGGAGAGAGAGAGTCACTTTATTGCAGTCTTTCTCCGTGAATGTCATCTGCCCACTTATCGCGCAGTCCGATGGGACGAAGTGAAGGAGGAGAGGAGGAAAAGAGGAGATCCTTCGTTCCGTGGAGTGGCTCACTAGCACATGCAAATAGGGCGGCAGCGTCAGGGGAGAGGCTGGCGCGGGTTTTAATGGAGTTGGGGCAAACTCATTTTACAGCAGAGAGCCACAGAAGAGGAGGATAATAATATCACCGTGTGTGTGCATGTGTGTGTGTCAGTAGGATGGTGTTGAGGATGCACTGGCCCGATAAAATACTTGGCAATGTGTAAAATATATAAAAAAAAATTCACCTGCAATGTGACTTAGATGAACAAACTCTAAGCATCAGCAGCCCTAAAAAAATCCTCTAAGGTGCTTCTGCTTCACTTCATGTCCAATTGTGCTTCCTAGTGGTGCTGTTAATACACCCGTTTACACACCCTGGCAAACTGCTTAGAGACACCAAACACAGACAAAAAAGAAAGAAGAAGGAGTGAAAGGGGGAGGAAGAAAAAAGGGTGGCCTGATTGATGCCTTTTGATTCAATTTCCAGCATGTGGAGACATTTCAGGGCCCCGGGGGCCTCTGTGTCTTCACAGGAGCAAAGGAGGGGAAAGATGGTGATAGGTTAGGTAGTTGAGGGTTGGAGGGGGAGGAGGGCGGGAGTGTGTGGTGCTCACTAATTTGAGATCTGCCTTTCAACACTGAAGGGTGCTGATGTTCAACCTGTACTCCAAATCTCTGCTAAAAGGCACACCTAATTGGGTTGCAATAGACAGAGAGGAGCAAGAAAGCTTATCTTCAAGCATTTGCTGCATGCCAACGTCAAGCACACGCACATAAAGTCACGATGACAATGAAAGTTGTTTCTGAAGTGAACAGAAATGAAAGAGTTGCTTTTTGTCATCTGTTTTGATTGATCTAACATTTTCATTGATCTGAGAGGAACCGCGTGTGACACTTGCATGTCATGAAAAATGGCAAGATGATTGATAAATAGATGTCAGGTGTGTAGCTTTGCACAAGCCCTGTGCTCTTTGACACATGAGTACTATATATGGAAATTAAATGAAAGTGCATTTTATTAGCTACAACTGTCATTAATGTAACACAGCCACTGTTGATGAGCAGTGGGAAAAAGTGCCATTCATGTGCCATTCAGTTGTGATGGGTGCTTGCACACTGGCTTGTACACACACACACATACACACACATATACACCCAGGGGGAGGGCAGAGAGTTGGGCCTGTCACTGCTCCGTCACTGACTCCTTCCATTTAATGCAGGTCCTGTCACGACAAGACAGGAGCAGAATGAAGTGGATCACCTACAGGCACCACACCTCACCCGGTCTCTCTCACTGCCTGAACACAGACAAGGCAATATCACCCTACCATTCACATCAAACGTTCAGTTGTCTGACTGAACAGGACCTGGGACTGCAAATTAGGCTTTGTCTTATAGTGAAAAGAAAGTTTTCAGAGCAGGACTGATTTAATAAAAATGGCAAAATATTTTTATTGCGAGACATAATCGCTGAAGCTGAATTGCCTGAGTTGATTTGTGTCCGATCTGTCTTTCAGTGTCTAGATTATGTGTGGGGGTGACATTTCCCAGAATTCAGTGCGCAATTCCCTACAGATACATGCATGCAACAACAAAAAAAAAAAGCACAGCAATACCTCGGCACCTACAGCTGATACATATAGATACACATACACAGCACATTCTTCTTTTGCAAATGACATCACACATGGTCTAACCTTAACCTTCCATCATCAACCTTAAATTTCCTTAATTCAGTATTAGGAAGGCTTGAATTAGCACCCATGTGCTTTTAGTTTATGTGTTTGATTGCTGCTTCGCTTCAGCAATGGCAGCATCAAACCTTCACTTCTGGGCAGGAGGGAGAAAAAAGAAAGGAACAGAGAAAGATAGAAAGAAAAAAGACAGAAAGAGAGGGAAGAGGAGAGATGAAGTCAAGGAGGAAAAGAAGAAAGTTAATGTCAGGATGTGCCCCATAATGACTAGTATAAGCTCTAGTGGGAGCTTCCTCTCGCGCCAGTTCCAGAGAGGGTAGCTTGATTGGGGATAATTGGCTAGCCTTCACTAGCGGTTAGCATCCAGGCGTGGAGACAGGGGAGGGCACAGGGGCTTGGCACACACTCGCACACTCATATATATACACACGCATATACACATTTGCAAATACAAATTAATGGAAAGAAACACACACATGGTAGACCACGGGATCACAAGACCAGCAGCATCTCAGACTGGGCTGAGAAAGAAAAGACAATGTCCAGAAATTGGTTAAAGTGTTATCAGCTCCATTGCAACTTCAAGTTATCTACGTATGAGGACTAAATTCATCACTGCAGGCCTGTTTGCGTTTCTGCACAGCTCTTGCACACACAAAAATGATATTAACACACTAATTCATACCATTTTACATGCGTCTACTTACCATCGTGCATGTACTACATTACACAAACTGGTCACAGGGTTTTGCGCTAACTCCTGCAGAGCACAGCAAACATTTAGTAGATGTGCAAAGTTGCATTTCTCTGATGGTCTCCTCAAGCCTCTATTAATCACTGTCTAAAAGCAAAGCTATAGGCAGCTCAGATGGGAAGAAGGGCTCGTAAAACAACACACACTCCCTGTAGCTACAACTGCACACACAGACACACGTTCCTTTCAAAGAGATAACTTTAGAGAGCCACCCGCTACCTGGCGCTCTGTTATGCCAGCAGCAGCTCTATCAGAGATTTGTGTCTTCTTGGCTCTGGTGACTTTGAGCCACATGTTGACAGCAGAACCCGACCAGAAACACAACAGTCCACACTCAGAGGCAAGCAGGAAGCAGAATCTAACAGTCAGGGTCACACAGCTGAGATTCAAACCATCCACTGCTGTCATTCCAAGAGGGATTTATGGAGATATGAAACTATAACTGGAATAGCGCATTAATAATAATAAAAATAATAATAATACGTAGATACAAATGTGGTTTGAGGTTATATGTTTTGTTACTTTTTGTTTGTTTGTGTGTGTGATTTTCATTAAACTTAGCAGAAGCATGGGCCAAGGGTGAATGTATTAAATACTGGAGTGGAAAGAACGGAGGCTGTTGCAAGACGAGATGGAGGCAGACACAAGTGGATGGGTTTGTCTTTAGCTAAAGTCACACTCTTTCTTTCAAGTTTGCACAGAAACTGGTAGTATAGGCAGCGATAGTGGTAGTATAAGTTTTTGTATAATATTGCTGAGAGCGTTAAAAAAAAAAAAAACTGATCGAAAAAAAAAACATCATCAAAATCCTAAACTCACTGATAAAACAGTAACATCCAATACAGGATATAACGTTATAAAAACAGCTTTGGTCCTTTCATCATCACTGAGCTCAGTAAGAAATACTGACATTGCGTTTCATTCATTTATTTAGTTATTTTTTATCCTATTATTGTGACTTCACATTTGTAAATTCTACGTTCTTATCCTGGTTTTAATCCCAGAGTATATTTTTTACCTTTTTGAGGTTTTTATTGTGTTTTATTGCATCTTGTCTTTATTTATTTCCTCTTTTTCCTTATCTATGCAGCTATACTGATGAATAGTGGGGCACTGAGCACTTTTTTTGTGTTGAAACTCGATCAAGTACCAGCCGAACAGGTTCAATGTGTGTTTTGTTCTTTTGTTGTAATGCTAAGGCAATCACTATGTCTGCAAAACAAATCTACCCATGAGTATAAATAAAGTAACTTTGAACCTTGAACCTTGAAATAAAAATATGATTTTCAATGCTATCAGTGCCAGTTAGTGATGTCCCAATCTGGATGATTTTGCATCCAATCAGATTTTTTGTAAGATTAGTTTTGCTGATACCGATACAGACTTTTTACAATTGAATTTTGATTTAAATTTGGAGTCATTATTTACAGGTTATTATGCTATTATTTTACTTGAGATCATAATCGGACTGAATATGGAACCTGAAGAAAAACAGGTACGACACCTTTGAATCTTAATAACTTTAGCATAATTTTTGCACTTTCCAAATTCATACTATGGGAAAAATTCAAACTTTTGGTAGGCTGGTTTTAGCCCACAGGCAGTATGTTTGCCACTGCTGTAGCACATCTATGGACATTTTCATCCTGAAGTTCTATGGGGGTGCGTTCTGTGGTGTATGTTAGTGATGCACGGATTAACGGGTTGGGTTGGGGTGGGTCAAAAGAATGTCAGTTTAGTTACAGGGTGGGTTGGATCAGCTCAAATAATCCCACAAAACCCACACAAGTTGGAAAAAAAAAGACTCACGCATCACTACCTTACGCACCACATAATGAATACGTGCAGATCATAAAGTGAAACTTATGGAGGCTTCCCCACTGTTGTGTCGCTCATTTTCCTTATCCCTACCTTTGGAAACTTCAATTTGAGGGGTCGATCTCATGACTAAATCCAATCCAATCTTCTAAAAAATGCCAGATTGGCAGCTGATAGCGTTCTTTAGATCAGATCAGGACATCTCTAATGCCAATACAGTGGTACCTCTACTTACGAAATTAATCCGTTCCAGAAGTAGTTTCGTAAGTAGAAAATTTCGTTAGTAGAG
>JAQQZY010000001.1:1348040-1361198 GCA_030068375.1 Ostorhinchus rueppellii
ATCTATCTATCTATCTATCTATCTATCTATCTATCTATCTATCTATCTATCTATCTATCTATCTATCTATCTATGAGTGTATTTGCAGGTAATTAAAACTGGTGTCTTAAAAGGTTACATGATAGGGCTGACAAAATGCACAAGTTCTCCAACTAAAAGAAAGAAAGTCAGCAGTGTCTCCTACAGTCTCCATTTTAGGGAACCTTTGACATCAGTGAACAGTAGGTGTAAATGTATCTTGGGTTATGTCAAAACAAAAACATATTAGTATGAACAGAAATTTATTTATTTATTCCCCAGAAATTTATAGCATCCTTGCAGGGGGCGGGGGCACACAAGGTCGTTTTTCTGGCTGCTCCTCCTCGGCTACACGGGCTGTGGTTACCACCAAGGATGCAATGAAAGATCATTCTCTGATCATCAGGCTTCATTTAACACTTGTGTTTTGTCCTGGTTTGTGTCGTCTGGATGTAAACAGGAAGTGCGTTTACGTGCGGTCAGATCCCGACCAATAAGAGTGCTTGATTTAATGCATTACATCATATCCAACCAATGGGAAGAAAGTCTCGCACTAAAACCTTGCGATAGACACAACTGTGCGAGATTTCAAAGGAAAAACATCATGGTACTGGAAAATAGAGTGGGTACCTGTAAACCTGATGGATTTCAGTAGATTTTAGCTAAATTATCGGGGGGGTAAACAGAAAAAAAAAAAAAAAAAACGTGCTAAATTTGATAATGAGTATAGCAGTGCTGCACTGGCAGTATACTGGTGCAGCACCGTTCTTCCATCATCTGGGGAGAACCCTGAAAATACTATCTACTTGAAAGAAAAAAACGCAAGACAGAAATTTTTTTCCACAATTGGAAATCGATTCAGGCATTTAGGGGTTAAACCTGTCTTGCCATTTGAGCACTTTTGTGTAATTGGACTTACTGACATTGTCACATCTCCAGATCTCAGCCATTTGTTTAATGAGTACACAATGTTATTGTAACCAGAACAAATTATAGATAACACTATGAAAGAGCTAAGATGTAATAAATAGGAATTGTTCTGTAATATCATTCCTCCTACTCAGCGGCCCACTGAAAGCTGTTCTCAATTTTATACAAGCAGAGGTGAGGGCGTAGCATCAGGCCTCTCTCTCTCCAGGCGAGGGGGGCCTAAGGTGGGCCACATGCGAGGGGAAGCTGCCTCTGGAGCTGTGGAGTTTGACACAGCGTCCCCACCCTGAGTCCAGTGGGTGTTTGTGAACAGTGGGCCTGTTTTGGAAGAGAGTGTCCACACCACAGCTGTTGAACAGTTCAAGGCGGGGAGTCCTTCTGGGCAGGGGGACTGGGCGGTAATGAAAATTCCCCAGGAGAGAAGCGAGGGGAATTCTGCACTGTTATTTGTTATGGGAAAAAGGAGAAGACAGGGACAGGAGGGGAGAGAGGGAGCGATGTGAAAGGAGAGGAAGAAGTCAGAAGAGACGACTCAGTGTGAGTATGTGTGTGTTTGTGCATGTGCGTGTGTGGTTGTCTGCTCAGGTGGTCAAGTGGTACCTCCCAGTATAAATGAAAGAAAAAAAAGCAAGGATTGAGGTGGAAAGGTATTAGGAAACAAACAGTGAAAGACAAAGGCAGCAATGTGTGTCAACAGGCGTTTCATCTCACAGAGACCGTTAGACATGCAGGGGAGTCACATTCAAATAAATATCCTCCCAACGTACGTACACTGGATAAAAGCAGTGGATGTGTCCATATCATAAGGTCACAGAATTCTGCTTGGTTTTGGTTCGTGTCCTACTGTCCCGAGGTCTTATTTGTATTTCGGTTGTCACATCTGGGCATTCTGGAAACAGCAGAGTAGACAAGCAGGTGAGTATTAAAGGTGATGGGTGACTAACTCTTCCTGCTTTTCTACTGTCGGTATCAGCTTGACTCGTGCCAATTCAGCACAACTTTTTTCGTGTGTATCACAATTGTAGTAGCCCCTTCACTGAGGTTCCAAGTGAGTCAACGTTATTCTAAATGTGACGTTAAACCTGACCCATCCAGAACTGCTGCAAGGTCAATACAGTATGTATGTGTGTCATCGTGTAGCAGGAAATCTCCAAAAACCCTGGACTACATTTTCATGTTGACCCTGAGCTGATAAACTGACTGAATATTTGAAGAAAAAATGACTCTGTTCTCATTTGAAGTAGTTTCATGTGACATTTTATTTTGTAAATTGTAATTTATAGTCTTAAATTCCTCCTGTCCTGAAATATGACGTCACAATAATTTATGTTATGACTAGCTGAGGGATTAGCACCTACGACCTACAGGGGAAATGCAGCGTACTGGTATTCAAACCAAGCCAAGTTGTACAGTCAGATAAATGATACTTGATAAATGTTTTGTTTTTCGGGTTTTAATGCCTTCGTTGTAGTTGGCCTCAGGTTGGAAGCCAACTTGGACTGCTGTGATAAGGCCTGATTTTAGGTGCTCTACACTCAATGCACAATTCTGTTACGTAATAGCACAATAATTAGCCTGTAATACAATACCAAATTAAAGGTGACGTTCACTAGTCGCACTAATGTCTGCCAACTGAACAGGTAATAAAGTAAACTTCATGGAATATTTGCAGGACCGAATCCTTGTTATAAGTTGCGTGTTTACAGCTACACTAGAGGTGTCTGTTAGGAAAATGTACAGAACATTTATGTTTTATTCAATAAAAAGAAGGTTTGAAGTCCATCTCAAGAACCATGTGACCTGCCAATCTACAGTCATGAAAAAAATGATTAAACCATCCTAGTTTTCTTCAATTTCTTTTTCATTTTAATGCCTGGTACAGCTAAAGGTACATTTGTTTGGACAAATATAATGATAAAAACAAAAATAGCTCATAATAGTTTAATTTCAGAGCTGATATCTATCCATTTTCCATGTTTTCTTGATTAAAACCAAAATCACTTCAGTTCTTACATCTATATCTATGGCATTGTACTGACAAAAACAGTGCTTTTAGGTATTCTATGTTTTCTTTTCTGTCTGTTTTAGTCACATGATACACACAGGAGTTAGTACTTAATTGCATAACTATTGTTTCTGATGACTTTTGATGGTCTAATATTTTTTTCCGTGACTGTATAACCAAAGTGGCTAAACATGGAAGTGCAGGTTTGGCATTTCTACATTGGTTTCGCTGTTCAGACCCATAGTTTGCCCCTTACTTTTCAGCTATAGGGTCCCTCCAGTGTTTTGTGCTTCTTTTAATTGTTTTTATGTGCACATGTACCCATTCATGTGAGCTGCTTCTGTTCATAATGAGTAGGTTTCCTACTGTGTGTATAGCCAGATCGGACTTGGCAAAACCCACTATTGTCATTCTTTCAAGGTCCAAACACCCTCACCACCCGCTCAATATAAATGTGCGCAGACCACAATTCGTAATTCACACACACAAAGCGTCTCTGCCCTTGAGTCACTACAAAACTGACATGAAGTGAGAACAGAGAGCCCCCTCCCTTGTCAATGGCACGGCAAGCAAGCTCCAAAGGCTACTTATCAGCCCAATGTGTTTCTACTTTTCTAATCTGCATCATTTATTATGGGCAAAACCAGAAAAGGGAACACAGCCATGGTCAATATTATGTCTTGGCACAGTGGCTATTACTGAAAAGAACCCTGGTGTCCCGAATACACATGTATGGATACTCGCGCACATGCACAATAATATTTCACAATAATAGACACATGCTTGCACACACAGTTTGCTCCAACAGGCCCCTTACCAGAAAAATCTTGTGACTCCAAAGAAAAATATGGTTGTTATGGGAAAAGAGCTAAAAAACAGTAACTTTTACTTGACATTAAATAGAATGTTGTTGGCATTCACAGAGACTTGCGCGTGCTGATGAGGAAAATAATGTGGCACAAATTAGACTGTATCATTTCTAGTTTTTTGTTTCTCTCACACGCAACTTCTGATGGAATTTTTGGGACCTGGAGAGATGCCTTCAAGGCTCCTTGAGGCCCAAATGACAGCGTATTCATGCAAACCTACACAATGACACTCCGACTCTATGCCTTTAGGTCAACGCTGATAAACACTGAGGAAGAGAGAAAGAAAAACGTACAGCTTTATTCTCCGTAAATATATATGAGGAATACAAAGTGCCCTTGATATATACAGTCTATACTAACAATACATGTGTGGCTGTGTGTGTGTGTGTGTCTATGTGTGTATAAGATAGGGCTGTTTAAGGAGCCTGGGGTCTCTGAAGGATTAATGGTGGCAGGCCAGGCAGGGTAATCAGGACAGCGGATAAGTCTTGGTCATCCAGGCGTTGAGCTGAATAAACATGAGAGCCCGGTGATATCTCCTACACATTCACACACACAGCCACTCACACACAGACAAATAATCACACACACACAAATAATCACACACATACGCACACGTCAACCGGATCTAGAAGGAGCCAGACTTGTTCCAGAGGATGATGCCAATCAGGAGACTATGTCGTGTGCACTCACAAACACACACATAAATGCAAACGTACGCATAATATTCTCCCTTATTGGCTTCCATTGAAAGTGCTCCCCAGGGTCACTGAGTGTAGCATGTTCCTGTGTGCCATTAGGTATCTGATATCTCCTCACCATGTGTAGACAGAAGAGTATAAAAGAAGCCCAAATGAGGGTAAAGCCATTATGTGTCTCCCTATAAGTTAAAAGTTAATGTCACATGTGCTTTATATTACAGAACCTACCATTTTAAAGAGGATCTACAGATGTATGATGGGAAATTAAAAATAAAAATCAACTTAAAGTGTTGTAATGAGGTGTTCATCACATGTCTTGTGTCTGTGAACTCTGTTAGAGGGATGAACATCCAAAAGCTACCCCTCATTTACTGTTTTGATGATTGCAGTGGACTGTCTAACATGGTCCATAGTTGATCAGTTGGGTCGAAACACCTTGATATAATTTTGTTTGAGTTTGGCATTATATAAGATAATTTTAAACAAACCATTCAGGGGCCTGGGGTCATTGTCATCCGGAAGGAGTCCACTACATCCAGTTTTTCCTTCTGTATGTGCAAAGTTGGTCTGTTCGCCTCGTGTCTGCATGGGTACCGTTCTTCCTAAGACATGCACCTTAATTAGGTTAACTGGTCATTCTGAAGTAGGTGTAAGAGTGAATAGGTATGTGTTTATGTCAGCCCTGCAATGAACTGGTAACACATCCAGTGTATAGGCCTCCTTCACCTGTTGGTAGCCAGGATAGGCCACGACACCCCTGCAACACTTTTGAGAACGAAAGAGTTCAGAAAATAAACTAGAAAAGCACTTGGAGAGCGCAGACCTCCGCCAAGCTTATTGTGACTCTTATCCAACAGTCGTACTTTTTTGTTCCATATGCCCTGTCGTTGAATCAAATGTATCATTTATAGACAATACCTGTAATGTGATTACAGTAGTACTGGCTCTGGTAAATTGTATTCCCAACCATGATGATTTGCCGGGTGATGCCAATGTTTAACAAAAAAAATCACCATAAAATCTGGAATCTGGATCCGATCTGGAAACAAACAAATACACAGTAAAACATAACCTCCTAGGCGGAGGTAATGAATGAACAAATTTACTATATTTCTGCTCAATCCTTGTTTTTAGCTACAGACAAAATGTTGTTGCTTAAGGTGCTATACATAACAGATCTATACACACATATACACACTACGCCTATGTCTTACATTTACTTTACAGTTTCATTTGGTTGCTTGTTATTGGTATTATGTAGCTTAATCTTTCTGTTAACTAATAGTGCTTGAATCACATGAATACTTCATTAACTATAATGTCAGTCAAACTTGAATGACTTGAATCTAAACATGATTTGTGCCTGTCACATCAGAAAAAGGTTTTTCATAGAAAGACAACTTGCATGATACCAAACTACGACAAACTATGTCTTCAGTTCTTCTATTGTTTTGCTTGAGAGAACCCTAGCGGCAGAAATAACATACAGTGCATTTAAATTTCAATGGATACAGTATGCATATATAAATATGCTTTTCCTTAAAAAAACCACTCTGGTCGACTGTTTTTAGTCATTAAGGTAATCAAAAGAATTCCTTGGGTTCACCATGGTGAGTAAATGGCTCTTTTTACCACAGGCAACATAAGATAAAATAACTTTGTGCACACTTTCTACAGTTGAAAAACAAGCTGGGGACTATCTGAGAATGGCTGTGCTTGTTGTGGCCGCACGCCAAGGGTAGGTATGCAGCCCAATGGACACCATCTGCATGAACACATTTTTAAAAGCTAGCATTTCAAGTGTGTGTATGTGTCTGTGTGTACATGTGCAGAGTCGGAAACCAGGAGCAAATGCTTCACGCCAAATCGGGGGGACGAGGTGGGAGAGCAGGACATTCCTGCGAGATGACAAGCCATCACAGTCACACACCAGCACAGGAATGTTGGGAAAACAGACAGGGTGGGTGGGTGGATGGGTGGGTGGGTGGGATGTCGTGTGGGAGGTGGGGGGAAGGATGAGTGAGTAGAAAGAGAGAAAAGAGAACGAGAGAGAGAGACAGGCGCAGAGACATGGGATGAAGAAAGAGTGTCACTTCATTAGACCAGTAGTCATGGGTTTCCAAAAAGCAGCGGAGGAGCTGCTGTAATTAGTTTGCACTCACTGAAAAGAGGAAAAGAGAGAAGGCAAAGAGATAGAGATACAGTGGGAGGAAGAGGGAGCGAGAGATGAGAGAAGGCTGACTTTTGCCCCCCATCCACATCACCACTCTGCCCTCCTCCCCCCACTACCCCCCAGCCCACCCCTACTGGTGGTTAACTCCAATTTCTGTCATGCAACTGAAAAACCACTGAAGGGATGAAAAAAAAAGAGGAAAAATGGTTGAAAACAAATCTTTGCGTGTACGTGCTTTTGTGTGTTTTTGTGCGTGCGCATGAACGTTAGAGGTGGGCTCGCCATAACGACGACAAAGGGCCCTGAAATGAGCTGCAGGAATGTGTCTGGTGGCAGCGTTGGGATATATAGAGGGCCAGCAAAGAGTGAGAGGGAGAAAGAGTGTGAACACTAGTGAATATGCGCTCCAGATGTGTCGGCCTGTCACGCTGCAAGTAAACACCCTCGCTGATGGACAGCTCGGGACTGGATGGCCTCACCGTCTTCCCCCCAGGGAAAGAGCTCGGGAGGGAAGGAGGAGAGTAGAGGAAGAAGAGGAGGAGGAAGAGAAGGAGGAGGGTGGACAGGAGCAAGAGGAGGAGGAGGCGTGGAGGGGGGTAGTGGGTAAAGGAGGAGAGGAGAGGGCTCTGTGCTAAGGGACCCAAGCCAAAAGCAAGTCACCCTGAGGACCTGTGTAGCCTGGCAGGCTGAATACGGAGGAGACAGAGAGGGAGGAAACGAGAGTAAGGGAGAAAGAGAAAAAAAAACAGGGGGGAAAGGGAGAAAAAAGTACATGGGAGAGGGAGAGAACGAGAGGGAGGACTGGGCCTGATTGTTCCCCTCCTGTCCCTCCTCCATGTGGCCTCCAAAGGGGCTCCTGCAGCCTCAGCGAATTTCCGTCTGGCACAGACCTGCGAGCTCCTGGGAGCAAACTGAAATATGAACTTCAAGAAAAGGAGGACAGGAGGAGAGAAAGGAAAGAAAAGGGAAAAGAAGAGAAGGAAGAATACAGGGGACAGACATGGATCTGTGATAAGTCAAAGGTGTAATGATATCCTCATACAGTATCAGTACATAAAACCACTTTCATGAGTTCTGTGATGGCCTTAAAGAGGGTGCTCTGCAAACCTGGCATACAGTAGTTTCAGTTTCACTCTTGGTGGTGCAAACATAGAGTTTTGCTTCTTTTACTGCATGTAAGATATGTGCTGTTATCTCAATACGATGAAGGTGAATGAAATGTGTTGTCCAGAAAGATAATTATTAAATTGATCATTAAATGTTTGTATGGGTAAACACCAAAACAGGTAAAGGCTTCTATGAGATCTGTGACACAATCCTACAAGATTAAACCTAGAAAACGACATCCTTTTGCTCACAGCCGCACACACATGAGCAAACTGAGCATCCACATGTTCACATCCCACATGTTCGCCTTTAGTGGGTGTACCTTTCCTTTCATACGCTTATGAAGCTCGCACTGTTTCATAATTATTATTCCAACTGCTGTGCTGTTATTTTAGCTGTACCAGACAGGAGCACTCCACTGGACTGTGTGAGAGAGTACATGAACGGATCACTGCATGTACTGCCATCATGTAACCATCACCGGTCAAAGGGCACGGTGCTAGCACATTATGGGATTGTCTAACATACTTGATTGTCACCGGATCATGACAAATTGAGGGGAAATAGAGGAAGTGGAGAACTTTTATTTCTGAAAAGTCATGCAAACATGTCCTAATCATTTACAAATAATCAGGAGCACTTACTTTAGTACTAGTTTAAGGTAGTGTATTTTAAAGGCTATAACTACTTTTCAACATAGCAAATGGTTAGATAATATAATAAACTATGATCAACTTGTGCTGGTTAAAGCACCCAAAATGAACTGTTACTCATTCTATACTTATAATTTGCATTTTCTCTCTAATACTTGATCTTCAGTATTTCCTCTACTGTATTGTGATTTCCTTCTGCAGCGGAAGTTAAAGATCTGCCTCCAACAATCATTCATGGCCCGTTCATAGTGTCACTGAAGCTACACTTGGAATTTGACAGCACCATGAACTGTGAAAAATGATAGGAACGATGTCTGTGATCACACACTGCAAATGTAATATGGCACACAGCTAATACACCTTTGCCAAGGTGTTCCAAAACCACATTAGTAGATCAGCTAAATGTGGGGGTTCGCGTGGAGCAGATACATTTGAGTCCCGTCAAGTGCAATGGAGCTGCTATCAGAAAGCAGCACTGATGACACTACTGCATTAAGCAGCTGTCCACTCCCATGATCATTAGTGCGATATGGATGCAGCGGAGCAGTGAACAGGATGCTAGGATTGCTACAAAGACAGGTCTCCAGGGGGGAGAAGGGAGGGAGAGGAGTCTAAACAACATCAAGTCACCGCAGCCTTCAGAGACAGGGTCAAAACTTTTACAAGCACAAACAACCATACTGAACTTCCCTAACATCTTCCTGTGATAATCAGATCTTATTCCGCTGAGCTGCTGCGAAATAATGACATCTATAGAGTAATCGAATAGAAATAGAAATCTAGTCTAAACATCAAATGGTTATTTTTCTGCATCTGTGCATCCCTTTAATGGTTAGGTTTTCCTTCAAAATACATTTAGCCTTAAAATGGTTTCCCTGTAATTATAAAATACAACTCACAGAGCTAAATGGAACAAAACACAATTAATATTTCATCTTTAAATGTTGGAAGGTTTTGTGTTTCCTTTCTTAGAACGTGACCGACAGCTGCTTTTATGATAAATTTAGCGACAAAAAGCCATTGCGTCTTGAAAAACCTCCATCTGAAAAAAGTTCTCATCCGCTAATCTCACTTTTTCTTTTCAATTTTCAAAGGCAGAAAAGCTGTTGACTTACCCCATTTTGCTTTGATAAGGTATTCTAATGTTATTAGCAAGGTTAGCCAGGACAGCCTTGAGGACCAAACCTGCTCCGAAACCACGACCATGAAACACAAATTCCACAAAGCTTCAAAAAACATGCACGCCTCTGAAAATAACCGAACGGGAGATTAAGGAAAACGTATTTAAAGCTTGAATGACTGTGTTGGCCTTTAGCATTTGTCAAATTCCATCTCTGAGATGTAACCTTGCTCTGTGAGTATTCAACTATCAGACCAGTGGGGTGTAATTGTACAAAGATAGAGTGTCTAATTAGCTTAATTATGAGTTTAAAACAGGGGATTAACAGATAAAAATCAGAGGTGGGTGAAGATTACAACACAGAAGAGAAGCTCTTTTTTCTCCTTTCATTAAATTAGTTGCCATGAGCAATTAGCCGTGTGACCTCCTGTAAGCCAATATTAAAAGACAACCCAAAAAAGGCAAGTTAAATAACAAAACAAAGAAAAGGCAAAAACGAACAACATTAATGTACACTCTCACTGAACCTTACACAATGTTTAGCTGGTATTTGATTTCTTGTAGCATATGGTTGGTATTATTTTAAAGCTGCCACTGTGAACAAGGAGGGTCTACTGTGTGTTCCCACTGTGAAAAGCGAAGTCACACAGGGGGTAATTATCTGTGACGTGGAGACAGACATGGCTTGCTACCGTACACATACTAAAATACACACCCAAACATTTATGCACTGCCATAGGGTAGTCCCTGGTGCACGAATCTATGTGTGTGCTTGTGTGTGTTTACTGAACTAAGGATGGGTTCCCCCTCTGAGCCACGGGTTGAGTGAATATTCTCAGCACGTTGGGACAGTCCACAACACAGTGTGTCCCTGTAGACCCCTGCCCTGCCTGCCTGTACCCTCTGATTTGGACAGAAGGCAATCAAGCAGACCCAGTAAACAATACACAGCAAGGCCATGGAAAACCACAATAGATCCTCAATGTATTCCTCTTATGTCACTAGGGACACCAGTGTTTGTCCAATCACAGCGGAGTTGGAGAGAGGCTGTATGGAGGGACTATTAAAATGATCAAGGATGCTGTTTAATGGCCAGTGGAAGATAGGCAGCGGAAGATGACATGCTGTACAGTGCTTTCATACAGCTTCTTAGGGAACGACCATTAGAGTGATGGCCCATAAGAAAGATATAAATAGTGGAGTGCCAATGGCTTCTTTTCAGAAGCATTTTCTTGTTTATGTTATCCGGGGATCGCCTCTAGGGAGGTTTTGTAATTTTAAGCCAGGGGGCAGTCATGTGGCTGTTCTGGAGAGGGAAATTCCCCAGCTCTTTCAAGTCATCACACAGTGGACCTGTTGGTACAAACGGTGACAGAGCAGCTCTAAATCCACTGCAGCACTGTGCGTGCTTATACATGAATATAAAATCAATTTTCTCTGTGACAGTTGCGTCCAGCACCTCTGTCCCCTTCATCTTCTGCAAAGAGGTAGAAGTCAAGGGAAAGTGTCACATTTTGAGCTGGAGCTCTCTCCTCTGTCCAGATAAAGACTTACAAGACAATCAGTTGTTACTGACCATCAACCCTTCAGGCTCACATCCACCACGCAGAATCATTCCGCCAAGTACTGAATACAGTGAAAGAAAAGTATGCATCAGGTGCACCCATCTGATATGGTGGCTTCAGAAACTAGAAAAGCACTCAGAGAGCACAGAGCTCCACCAAGGCAGTGTTTGTACTTTTTTTTTTTTTTTACCTCCATCTAGGAGGTTATGTTTTTGCCAGGATTTGTTTGTTTGTTTGTTAGCAACATAACTCAAAAAGTTATGGATGGATTTTGATGGAATTTCCATGATATGTCCGCTCTGGTTTTAAGGTAGTGTTTGTACTTTCCTCCACTAGATGGTGCTGAATGACCTCATGTGCAACTCTGTGCTGCCATGCCCTATCTTGCAATGATAAAGAATCCTTTTAAAAAAATTCCTGGATCCAGGATTCCATAATTATCTGAAAGATAATGTAGCTATAACTTTAAAAAAAAGTACTGTAGGCTGTAGTTTTAAGTTAAAAGAAAAAAAAAAAACTCCTGTAGGCTGCAGCTATAAATTTAAAAAACTACTGTAGGCTTTAGTTTTAAGTAAAACAAAAAATTACTGTAGGCTGTAGCTATAAGTTCTTAAAACCATTATATGAAAATAAAGCTGATCAGAGAAGTTCAATTTCAATAATAAAACACAATTTACAATTTTATCTTGTGTCCCATCGACAAAATTACCTAATTTGCTAAAACTACATTATATTTTCTGATTTAAAGTCTGGTTCTGAGTGACTAAAATCCAACATAGGAGCCTAATACTGAATATGGATTAGAATGTGGATGCAGACCGATTTTAGTATATCTAATCAAACACAAAACATTTAGAGTTATTCAGTTCATATAAAGGTTCAATATGGGAGATTAAGTATTTGTGTTGTATGAACTGGTGCTGGTCCATTTGTATAATAACATCAGTGTTGCACATTACTGCCAATGTAAAGGAACAGAGGAGACGCCACATAAAACTGTACAAGCTGTTATCACTGAAGTAGGCAACAGAGACCATTGGCAGTAAATGATCAGCTCCCAACACTAATATCACCAAAGTACACAAGAATGCACAAGACCTCCAACGGGAACCTTTAAAATGTGTTTTAAAAAGAATAAAACTGCGAGTAGGCTTCAAAGTGCTACACAGAGCATTGTTGAAACTGAGAATCTAATGGCGTTCAATGTTATTTTAGGAAACTGCACGTGTTTGAAGTGGAGAAAGCAAGGTTGCATCTGAGCTTTTCTCATATATTTTATTTTTTTTCCCGTCACACACATACTTCTATCACTTTACAAATGTACAAGCAACATCATGAATGCCCTTTAAAGGAACACATGCCTTCAAACAACACTTTTTTTAGTCTCTGCTTTGCTTCAAGCTATGCAATTACAAATAGATGAAGCAGAATAGACACAGAATTTATAAAAGAAATTCTCTTCCTTCCTATAGTTCCACACTACGACTTACTTGTGCAATCACTTTAAAAAATCTGGAGTGTCATCTCCAAACAGAAGTAGAGGAAAGAGAGTGTTCCTCTCACATTACCTACATTGGCAAATGATTAGGCTGCTGAAAGCATCTCATTATCAGTATTTATGAGGGAGTGCGCCAGCCGGAGTAATGACAGCTTTACTCCAAAGTGGCACTCGCTCTCTTCCTCTATTTTTCCCTCTGCACTCCCCTCCTGTTTCCTCTTTTACACATAAACTCTTTATCTTTATCTATATATACATAAAGAAGACACTCATGATGTGTAGATATAAATAGATCTAGATTTTATAAATGCCATCTGAGCAAATTAGTGCATTCTTCTTCTTCTCCTTCTAACATGAATTAAAGTAGCCTAAGGAGCCTAAAGAACCTGTACAAATATGTGCATGAAAGTGAGAGATCCAGAAAAGTAGTTCAGTGGTAGTTTCATATGACACGTTATGAATTTAGATGGGGGGGGGGGGGGGGGGGATGACTACACGCAAAAATTTTGAAACTTTTGT
>JAQQZY010000001.1:1371410-1389967 GCA_030068375.1 Ostorhinchus rueppellii
TGCAAACTCCACACAGAAAGGTCCCAAGGTCCCGCCCGGGAATCAAACCCTGGTCCTTCTTGTTGTGAGGCACGAGTATCTATCACAATATAAATCAAATCACTATTTTTGTCAAGCTTAAATTTTCTGTTATTCATTAGTTAATTGTGAAGACATCAGAAAGTTGTTTTTGATTTAAATATGATTTATTTTGTGTCAGAGGTTAAACAAGATCATTATACAACTGTTCTGGTCCACACCAAACACATATTTAGGTTGAATCAAAATGGAAAGTCCTACGTAAGTCCAGACCAAATGACGTAGGTGAAAGTGCCTTTAGAATCAGTTTCTAATTTTTGTTGTTGTTGGAAGACAGTAGTCAGTCCAAATCAGTCATCTACCGCTGCTAATGTGAATATTACAGACTGAACATTAAGAGTTGGTTCATCATCATCATGGCCTGATAGATGTAATCAAAGGTTATTTGACCCAGAATTTCATACATTTTGTCAAAAAAAATAGAAGACATCTTACTAACACTGGTCACATCTCACTCTTGTAGCTCTGAACTCCCCCACTTTCCTTGATTTGTCATTATGTAACAGATGTTTCTGCACCTAAGCATACATGGTGGCATTTCACAGCTTCCCATCAAATACAGCATTAGTATTTGTTTCTTCTGTTAATTCTATGAACATTGCAGCTTCTTTGTGAGTCCACACCTGCAGACACATTTTTATTCACTTTTCCATCTGTCCCAAAGATGAAAGGCTTTTTTTTTTTTTTACACTTGGAACACATTGGCATATTAGATTTTTTAGAAAATGTTTGTGATTTTCACCTCCCTTTATACACAAATTGAAAACAGCCGGATGGAAATGCATTTTAGTGGTTTTGGACTGAGCTCTCATTGATTCCATCCTCCTTTCAAATCACATGTAGGCCAACATCTAAATACAGTGCCATAATTTGTATCACCCAACTTTTATAAAGTATACAATGAATTAAACAACCTAGAAGATATTCCTTTATCTTCATTAATAATACGTAACTGGGTCTAATACAGAGCTCAGCACTCTCATGTTAGAGATCACCAAATGCTGGTTCTCTTGACTTTACAATATTTGAAAGGAGAAAGAATATGAGACAGATCGGGCAACAGAAGAAGGACAGAGGGGCGTGTCTGTCTGGCTTTGGGGACCAGACAGCTCCTCCAGACCCCTCAGTTCCTCCACAAACTGTTAGTGTTTTCAGTTCAGCTCCTCTGGGGTGTTGCTGCTTTGCCACAGCACAAGGCAGTCACACAACCCCTGTCCCCTCCTCTCTCGCTCTGTCTGTCTGTCCTTTTTCTGTCATGGCTAACATCCCCTTCCTTTCTCTGTTTGAGACCTGTCCGCTATCAACATGTGGCACATGTCCTTGAGAAGTCAAGAGGATCTCTCACCATAGGAGTTGGGCTGCAGTCTCAACCACGCACCCCCTTTTTGTCCCTTTTCCCCTTTTTCTCCCTGATCCAGCCTCCCCTCTTTCACTCTACCTCTCTTAATATTGAGTTGCCGGGGTAAAAGGGGGCCAGAGGAATCTAATAACTATGACAGTGGGGCTTTTTTGGCATTGTTCCTGAAGCTGTGCAGACACACACAGGGCTGTCTGCTGGCTCTAATGAAAGGTTAAATGAATAGGACAAAGTGACAGGAGGTACAATAAAGAAACAAGAAGGAGGAGAGGGAATGTGTGTGCAAGCATGTGTCCGCGTCTCTGTGTGTTTGTCTCGAGGCCAGGCTCCTTAGCTCAGGCAGCAACAAGGACAGCCCCTCCACAGCGACACAATATTCAAAACAGATTGGTCTGCGACAGGGTGTTTGTGTGTGTGAGTCCCTGTGTCATACATGTGTGTGTGCTCATCTCAGTCTCTCACCAGGACACAGATGCTGAGGAGGAATTCCAGCATGGGGTTCTTTGATAAATGTTAAGGTCACCGGCAGACAGGGTGGAGGCTGGATGTAGAAAAGGGGGAGGGCGGGACAGCGGGTGCAGTGGGGGAAGAGCAGCAGAGGGAGTGACGAGGGGGGGACGCATGTCTCGTCTTGTGCCTCTCCCTGCCTGTGCCTTGGTGGAATGCAGAGTCACATGAAAGAGGCCCTCTTTCTCTCTCACTCTCCCTGAGACTCGTCTCTTGTGTCTGTCTCAAAAGCACCACTGTCCCCCTCTTGACACACTACCTGTCAGCAGATTTCCCCCTAAGCTCCAAAAACACACACAGCCACAAACACACACACACACACACACACACACACACACACACGATATAATCATATCCACAGAAGCATACACACACACATACAGCTCTTCACACAGAGTTTATAAGGGTTAGGTTTCCCTTAAACAGGAAAAGTGTACTAAGACACAAACAAACACACCAAATCCCATCATCCATAGACTGCTTAATTACTATGATTATCACCTTAAATAACACCTTTGTCACCAACAATGACAGGGTAGGACTTTCAACATGTCATGCCGGTTTGCGGTGATACTGCATGGCACAGTGCAGTTCAGTGAATGTAGAATAATCAATTAAAACTTCAAATCCCCTGGAGATATGACTAGATTAAGACACACAAGGGTTGATGTCACGCTCAGTAATACGTGGCATCAGGCTTAAAGGGAGTTTTCAGTAGATCTAATCAGTCAAATCAGATCTCCTGTACGGAAGCTATTCATCAAACCATGAGGTCAAGAACCACTGCAAACATGAATGGACACAATCTGGACACAGTCTTTCACAACAGTTAGTCAACTTTCTATGGGGGGGGGGGGCTGTCCTTGTTTGTGTTGATTTATCTCTGTAACATAATGTCTGTATAGTCCCTGCATAACAAACAATAAAAAGACTTTCTATGCGAACTACATTTTTAAATATTTTTGAACACATGTTAGCTGCATGTGTCATGCTGTTAGTTGTTTGCTTTGCTACTTTAGCCTAGACTATACTATTTCAACAGCAATGGACCTGCACTGTTATTTACATTTCCCAGAACATATATTCCTTTGGAGACCATATAATGACAGGTTCATATTTGTGAGCCTCATAATGTCAACACACTGGGCTGCCCCTCACCTTTATGGGGTCTTGTGAGGAATTTTACTTGAGCCCCCGTTACCATTACCTTGACACTACCAATCATTCCCTCAACTCAAATGCCTATACTTGGGTCAAAATGTAGTTAACGTCCATTCTGGTACACCTGAATGTGGCTCTAATCAAAGGAAAGGGCCATCCTGATAACATATGACTGTGCTTTTGTATGGTTAAGTTATCATTCATTCATTTTCTGAACCCTCTTTATCCTCACTAGGGTCATGGGGGTCACTGGAGCCTATCCCAGCTACTTATAGGCCATGTCGCCAGTTCATCACAGGGCTGACATATATAGATAAACAAACAATCACGCTCACATTCACACCTACGGGCCATTTAGATTAACTAATTAGCCTATCAGTGCATGTCTTTGAATGATGGGAGGAAGTACCCGGAGAGAACCCACATAGACGCGGGAAGAACATGCAAACTCCACCCCCATCAACTGGTGATGGAATCAAACCCAGGACCTTCTTGCTGTGAGCTATCAGTTGCACCACCATGTCTCTGGTTAAGTTATTCATATCACCAAAAAATACAAATATAGAAATATAGCTTCAACTGGACTTGTTTAGCTCATTTGACAATGTTTGGCTTCTCATCCAAGAGACTTCTTCAGTTTGAAGAAGAAGAACCACAAAGAAGAACGATGACCAGAGCAAATAAGAAGTTAGATTAAAAAAAATATAACTGTCTTGTGTGAATTTTGGTCTTTAAGCAAGTGCTGAGTTCTTTTTTGTCACTGCTGGCTGTTCTATATGAAGAAGCTTGTATCGTTTGTCCTGATAAATGCTATTTCATGTTATCTAACTGTGATAACAATAGCAGATTTAGGCCAACCTCCTCAGCTAGTACGTAGTCTTTTATGGGAAATACACCAGATTATGTAGTCGATTTGTGCCATCTAAGTTTTGTTCTGGTACTGTTTCTTTTAGGACTTATCAAATCACTGATCACTCAACAATAATCAAATAAAATCAATTTTACTTGCCAAAATAATGATTAACAAATGCCAGAATTCCACCCAAGATAGTGAGTGTGGGTAATGTTACATTTTTCTTGGCATGTTAGTATTAGTATGCAATTCAATACCATTGTATTTCAATTAAAAATAACTCCTGTAGCTCAGTACATTAAGTTGACTTTGTTTTCAGTCAAAGGTAAAGAAAAAAGGACTTGCGCTAAACAGCACCTAGCTGCTTCAGACTCCTAAGATTCTCAAAATAAACATTATTTCTATCCATATCCTTTCCACAACTTGTCTATGAGTCGATTTAAAGGAGTGATATTTTGCTTTTTTAAATGGAATTATGCATTTTAACATTCCTTTGTGCTGTACATAAACTGTAAATGCTCGACTTGGGTCTGAATTCTTCCTTCATTCAGCTCCACAGGTCCATCTTCAACCCTATTTCTGAGTAATGACACCAGAAAGGTCATTTTGAGCGCTGGCCCTTTAAATGCACATGAGCCACTTCACACCCCACCCCCTCCAGGTTGTTGACTGTGCTTTCAGTGACTTGGATTCATTAATTCAACCAGCAAGTGAACATTTTAGGTAACTGGCATGACATTTTGGACATATTTTAAATATGCACTACAACCACTGCTGCTGACAGACAAGTATGTCATACTCTGAGAAATATTCGTTGGAAGTCTTGACCTAATATTTGTAAATGTTATGACGTAACTAGTCATGAAACATCACAAATCAAGTAGGAATTGAAATAGGTTGTAGGAATCCACTCGATTTTTACCGGAATGAATATAAAGATAGCTTTGCAGCACCTGGAGGGTTCAAATTCAAACTTTTTTAACTATTAGAAACCAAATACACAAATAAATGAAACAAAGACTAATAAAAGTGGATTTAGCAAAACATGACTCCTTTGCAGTCATCACAACTTATAATCAAGGCCACCGCTGATAAGTTGTGATAAGCCATGTTTAGTTACATAAAACAAGCTGCAGTTAAAATGGAAAATGTTCAAGATTTACTTGATACTTGATGTATGGATACTTCCACTGGGCACATGAATATTATGAACACATACACAATGCACTGAAAACCTAGTTGATTTCTGAAGGCAGTGTTCAAGACATTCAAAGACATAACTCAGACAAGGATAAAGTCCAAACTCTACTTTACAGATGGGTAATAGAAGTGAAATTATACATTCATCCTGCAAGGTTATAGCTGTGCCCGAGACATTATCAGTACATTCAGGTAATAATTATTGTGGGATAAAACCTGATGAGAAAGTATTGGAAACCCAAGGTAACTGTGGCTCCCCCCGACCCAGGCTACACGCACTCATACACACCAACATAAATAGACAGAAAAAAGTTACCCATACTCAAACATTAGCTTCCATTCTAAAAGCCAGATACAAGCTGGAACTAGACTCTACACAGTAACAGTTGAGTTTTATTGAGAAAATAATTTAAGTGGTTATAAGACAACACACATTCTATCACATACTCGGAGCTTAGTTTTATTTAACCCATAAAAAGACCCAGTGCTAATTTTGTGGCAGTAACCAACTGAATTTTCCTGTCTGTCCTTTACTTAACCCTCCTGTTTTCTTCGGATCGATATGACCCGCCACTGTGTTAAAAACCCATACAAATTCCCCTAAACGATATTTTTTCAACTTGAAATTTGATGACTTTTCCTAGATTGACCCCAAAATTAGAAAAAGTGTATTGTTGCCTTTATTTGCATTTCCATGTAAGCTGTATAAAAAAAAATGTACAAAGATCGTCTTTGGGTCAAAATGACCCGACAGTCAAATCGAATAGAAGTCACAGTCAGAGTTAGTTCCATGTGAAAATGTTTTAGTTCTGTCTCAGATCAGTCAGTATCAGACGTAAACACAGACTGGTGGTCTTCAGACCGCACTGCCTTTGATCAGACCCAAATTAAAACAATATTGGCCCTTTGTGGATTTGTGGTTTCTTCAAGCAAAATTAGATTTGGTGTTTCAAATTCAATTAACCTGCTTACATTGGGGATTGGGGATGAAGATGAGTCATTTTGACCCAGAGGACACTGGGTATATACAGAAGACGAGGACAACAGGAGGGTTAAAAGATGTATCACCAATTATCCTAATATATCCCCGATATTTTACATCTTTCACTCTAAATGGGGGCGGCTTTGGCTCAGGTGGTAGAGCAGGTTGTCCAATAACCGAATGGTTGGCGGTTCAAATCCCACTCTCTCCTTGCCTGCAGTGCCACTCACACTGGTGTATGAATGTTTGGTGGTGGTCAGAGGCCATAGTCACACGTCCGTCAGTCTGCCCCAGGGCAGCTGTGGCTACAAATGTAGTTTACCACCACCAGAGGGAGAATGTGAGAGTGAATGAATAATGGATCATAATGTAAAGCACTTTGGGTGACTTGAAAAGTGCTATAATAATAATTATTATTAAATCATATATTTTTACCTCCGCCAAGGAGGCTATGTTTTTGCTGGTGTTTATCTGTTTGTCTGTTTGTTTGTGTTCAAAACAAATTGAAAACTTTGGAAAGGATTTGGATGAAATTTTCAGGAATTGTTGTAAATGGTATATGGAAGAAATGATTACATTTGGGGGGTGATCTGGATCACTGTCTGAATCCAGGAATTTTTTAAAGGATTCTATAACATTGCTAGATAGGACCATTTTGGGCATTTGTGCATAGAACTGCACAAAGAATGGTCAGGACACTTGGGGAAAAAAAATACACGACATGTTTCCAAAAGGTTCTACAAGATATCAAAGACTGATCCGGATAATTGAATATTTACCTCCGCCAAGGAGGTTGTGTAATCAGTAGAGTTTGTTTGTTTGTTTGTTTGTTAATTAGCAACATAACTCAAAAAGTTATGGATGGATTTTGATGAAATTTTCAGGAAATGTTAGAAATGGGACGAGGAACAACTGATTCCATTTTGGTGGTGATCTGGATCACTGTCTGGATCCAGGCATTTTTTTAAAGGTTTCCTCATCATTGGGAGATAGGGCATGGGGGCACTGAGCTGCTTTGGTGGAGGTCTGCGCTCTCCATGGGCTTTTCTATTTCTATATCTAATTTCCTATACGTCATTTAGATGCTCATGAATACTCAGTAAATTCAAAGGTTATTATATTAAAACAGAGAAAACTGAGGAAAAAGTGACTTTTTAAGCAAAGATTTCAATAACTACATGTAAAAACAAATGTCCAGCCACTGTCATTCATCAAACGCCATGGGATTTACTGGTAAATTGATGTTGTAGAAGATGAAAGTGTTTCCACATTCACAACATAGCCTCTGAATTTCTAAATCTGTCATATCTGATAACCATGAAAAGATAGCAAACTACATTTGATAAAATTAATGGATCAACAGGCATTAAACAGTTCAGATCAGTAGATGCTTTTGGTTGATGGTGGATGTTTGGGTGTTTAAGGGTTAAGCAATTTTAAAATGTGTTAATTTTTAACATGTGGACTAATAGATAGTAATGGAAAGATAGATCATATGGGTTCAAAATTCAAATATTTTCTCTCATTGTTGTCTTCATTGCTGTACAAAATGTGTCTACCAAAAGTACAGTGCTTAAGAACTTGAATGCATATTTAATTTTTGAATCTAAGCTCTTTCGAAAGGATTTGTTATGTGTAGCCTGGGATTAAAACAAGGATTTATAAAACTAACACATCTTTAATATTGTCTGAAATTTTTAAAGCATAAAAAATGCAACAGAAAACTAAAAGAAAAATGTTATTGGATCCAATGCCACTACAGACTTTTCTTATTAAAGAATCAAGAATGAGTATTACCTAAATATCTTCCTCTGTTACAGCAAAGATACCTAACCCCGAGTATATTTCTCAAATGTAACAAATTTTAGCACAGTATTACTTTTTCCATTTCATACAGCACATGTACATTTATATTTGCAGGACAAATGTTTTGCTCTGACACCAACAAGGACAGGAATCACAGACACATTTAGGCATCAGTTTGCACATTTAGTAAAAAGGCATGCAGTTTAGGTGGACACTGAAAGCAAACCAACAACCAAAACCTCGCCTCTGCTTTCTAGGGATCGCCAGAGTTGTCACAGAACAGGATAATAAGGAGCACAAACCAGACATAAATCCCAACATCTGGACTCATGAAGGGTCCATATCCAAGAAAAATCTTCACCAAATATTAGTGGAGAGCGTTATGGGGTTCTGGAAGGATGAATTTCAAAGTAAAACAGAACAAAAGGGAAAAGCGTCAACACAACTGCCACACATTGTTTTATTCCCATTCCAGCATTAAAGGGCAACAATAACAGCTGACGTACAGTTATTTGAAATGTCGTTCTAAGGCCACCGAGACTGTTTCAACAAGGGGACATCCACACCTGCTCAACACAACCTCTCAGAAATGATTCTGTTGTTATGTTAAAAAAAATTCCTGGATCCAGACGGTGATCCAGATTGCCTCCAAAATTTAATCATCTCTTTCTTCACCCAGAGCAAACATATCCTGAAAATTTCATCAAAATCTGTCCAAAACTTCTTGTTATGTTGCTAACAAACTAACTAAGAAACAAACAAACAAACAAACCCAGGCAAAACATAACCCCCTTAATGGAGGTAAAAAAAAAAAGAAAAAAAAAAAAAAGAACAAACACTACATTGGTGCAGATCTGCGCTCTGAGTGCTTTTGCACTTTTTAGTTGTTAAGGTTAGGTGTTGACTTTAACCCTTCCTGTTCCCTACACATACAAAAAAAAAAGAACCAAAGTTTCAAAAAACACGGACAAGGTGAGCCAGCCAACTTAACAAAAGGGCAGTATGTGGGTCAGACCAACCCTGTACAGGACCGTAGAAGCTACACCTACCCTATCGAACACAACCCACAACTAAATCCTGTCAAAAGGAAAGGATAAAACATGATGTCCGAACTCACCCGGTCAAACAAAAAGCAAAAGCTAACAAAAAGTGCAGCTAACATAACACTTGAGGACAGCAGCACAAAGCCTGAGGAGCACGTGCTGGTGTTGGGACAGGAGCAGGAGGCGAGGACGAGAGAGAGAGACAGAGAGAGAGAGGGAGAGAGAGAGAGAGAGCCTAGTACCAGTGGCCTATTTATAACCTCTGAGATCGCAGGAAACTAATTGGCTTTTTATCAAAAGAACACTAACCCTAACACTAAATAGGGAACATAATACCAAAATATTATTAAGGAAAAAATATCAATAAGGAGGGAGCCATGATTATTTAACAAAATAAATTAAATATAGAAAAAAAAAGACAAAGGAGCAAAAGGTGCACCAGAACATAATAATTATTACAATTAGAGAACATACAGTTCCAATTAAGCGCAGTATCTTTTGCTTCACCTGTAGCCAGTGCCTTGATTTTGTTGCCTAGAAATTTATTAGAGAAGAATCTGCAACTTTTTGCTTTTTCCTTTATGAGCAGAAAGGAAATGAACGATTTACAAAATACTAATAAAGATTCTGCGTCCTGGCTCCCATACAGTAGGTGTTAAAGATGATGCAATGAAAGCACACCTGGTTTAGAAAAGATCACTCCTAAGTTAAAACATGAATAGATGAATTGTGAGTCACTATTAAACCAAGCTCTGTTATATTTTCTTAACCTGACCAAGAGCTTTCTGTGGTTACACCTATCCAAAAAGTGTTGGATGTTTTTACTGGTTTGAAATACAGTGTAGAATATACAGTATAAACCAATGCTTTATGTTTAATCCATAAAGACTCAAACCTCCACCATCTACCAAAATCATCTACCGATATAAACTATTTAATCCCTGTTGATCTAATCCATGTAAATAATTGGTGTAAAATACAGTTTGTCATCTTTTCATGGTCATCAGATGTGACCCATTTGGACGTTCAGAGGCTCCGTTGTTACATGGAAACACAGTCATCTTCTACAACACTGATTCACCAGTAAAACCCATGGAGTTGGATTAATGACAGTGGAAGGACACACTTGTTTTATGTTCAGTTAATGATCGATTTTGCTGAAAAAGTCACTTTTTCTTCAGTTTCCTCTCATACTGATATAATAATCCTCAACTTTCCTCTGAGCTTTTAGGAACATCTACATGATTAGTAAATGAAAAGTTGGAAAATACCAGATTTTCACTGAAAAAAACACAAAATTCATAAGATAATATTACAATAAATGATGATAAACCACTTAACCCTTTCACGCTTGAATTATGAGAACCTCAGTCAGAGTGTTTTTATTCCTCCTGGCATTTTTCTTTCATGTAATTACAACAATGTCCACTCAGTTACACCATGCACTGTAAACCCAGATTTTGATTCAACTCAAACAGATAAGTTTGTTTTAGTTAAACGCGTCTAATTTATTGACATTACTTCTACAATGCTTGATGAGAACTTAAGTTAATTTAACTTAAATTATCAGTGCAATCCACACATTTTTTTAAGTTAAATTAACTTAAGTTCTCATCAAGCATTACTTAATTTTTTTAAGGCAACTGGTTTCCTAAATTTTTTTAAGTAGACTCATCTTATCCGGGTTTACAGTGTGCATGTAATTTTTGAAGCAAAGACACATGTATTGAAAACCCACTCTCAGAAAGTGATATGAAAACAATGAAATAAAAACATTCTTAATGCTGATAATCTGATGTTTTCTCACTTAACATATTTTAATATTAGTAATTACTCGCTGCAAAAAAAACATTTTAAAAAAACCCCGTTAATTACAGTCTAAATATTAACAAATGATTTACACTTTAGTTTATTTTAAGTACGCAACAAAACAAAATAATCCTATGTAGTCCTTATAAATGAAACATATTATAAGAAAGCAAAACAAACAAAAACCTATACATATACATGAAAACAAGTATGACTTAATTTTCATATTCTCACTAAAACACATTGATCAGGTTTTTCAATAACAACAAAGTTACAGTAATGGTGTGAATTAAAGTGTATTATGGGATGATGCATAAGTGTCCACTGTGTTGGCTGATATGGAACTAAAACAACAAAATCCATGAATATAGAATAACTGTCCACTGTAGTGACCACTATGCATGAAAGGGTTAAAGATGGTTAAACATCGAGAAAAATTCAGTTTGGAACTGCTACAAATGTCACATGAGGTCATTACGGGTTAAGATCACCTTTGAAACTTTATGTTTAGGGTCAACTTTGAATTTTGAATGTTATACTAATAACATCTTAAAGCTCATTATCAAGTTGTGTGCATTTTGTGCAGTTTTTTTTACATGGAGTTTATATTGAAGTCTTTTTTTTGTTGGACCATTTGTTGATGTTATCTAACTGCATTTCTGAGCTAACAACAGTCAAGGTCAGTGCCTCTGTTCTGCTCCTCTACAGCAGTAACATCATCATCATTATTTGGCCTTTGCAGCTGGAAACATTGGGCAAGGAATGCTCTACAGCCTTGGTCAGCAAATTCCCTGGAAGATGGAAAACTCATATTGCATCGCAGGTGTTGTGAACCACAGTCATATCCAATAAAGACATATTCAAGGACAGCAGTAACAGTGTGCAAGAACGCAGGCTGGCTTTGAAAGGGAGTTACCCAGATACCCTGGTGGTCCACCTGATAGGGCGCATACAACATAGACTTTAGCTTCACTGTAGCACCTTGGGATCAATTCCAAGTCAGGGTCATTTGCTACATAATATGTTATCACTTATTGTCTTTACTGCCCAAAATAAATTTAAAGAAATGCATTTAGCTAATATCGACAAACAACCAGCCAACTGCACAAACAACACTCTGACATATATTGCCTGTAAGCACATAAGCAGGCATAAAACTCTTACGATTAAACCTTTATTTTGTTAAAAGAAAGGTTGTGGTTTCCATTCTGCTGCATAGGATCTTCATCTAAGTTCTCAGGGTTGAAATGTCACAGAACATCTAAAAAGTCGTATACAGGCTTTAAAGGCTTTTCTCAAACTGACCAAAACAGCATCAAGACCATAACATCAAGAAACAAGAAAAGACTCTCCCTGACCACAGGTTGTCATGGCATTTGTTGAAGTTGCCTTTTCATTTACACAAAAAAGATAAAAACAGCCTTATATGGAGCCAGTACTGAAGGATGTTAACTGAGCTTATCCTTAATGCAAATAAAATTCAGTGCACAGCTTCTACGGAGTAAACGGATAAACCTAAGTAAATGTTAAAAGGTGAAATATTCAATACCGTTGGTATGGTTGGTAAGTCACCATGAACAGGTTCCTTATTAAATAAGCATTAAACATATATTATTAAAATATACAGGAAAACACTCGGTGTCGCTGTCCCATTAAAGGGTACTTTAGTGTTCTTTCAAAGAGGCCTAAAGTAGAAAATGTCTGGAATGAAGTGCGGAGTTTACTTTGTCCATTCTTTGGAAAGTACATAAACAGGTTATAAATGAGAGAATTCGGGACGGAGAAGCCAAGGAATCGTTTCAAAGGCAGTTCAGGTAAAAATAACATTGTCAGGCACAGTTACCAGCAAAGAACTAGACACTCTGGGCAATAAGTCCAAAGTCAACATGCTACGTCTCAGTCCTCAGGAATTTTTCATGAGCCACCACTTATCTTGTCATATCAGATTTCTTCCACCAGCTTTTTTGGAGGGAACAGAAAAGACACCTTTAGGCCAAATTATTCTCTTTTAATCAAATCACTCTGTATGCCTTGAGGAGATATTTCCATGCCTTTTGAGTCACTGGGGCATGAGCCACAAATGCACACACCCACAAGAAGAAAAAAAAAAAAAAAACATACTGTCACACAAACAAATACATACACTATGTTTAGAAGAAGCATTTAAGAGACTTTTTTATCTGTGTAAAAAATGAGACTCAACAGGAAAATAAAAAATACAAGAAGAAAGCAAGGAACAAAGTGGTGTCTGGAGTTCCCATCACAAGTGAAATCCCAGATTTTCTCACTCACTGTTCATGGAACAAAATCGAACAACTTTATTCTGGAGTGCAGTCGGTGCAGGAGGGAGCTATAAAATATAAATTATACCACATAACCCTATACCTCCCAACTGAGCCATTTGGTTACAACTATACTCCTGTTCGTTACACAGGTCCAGCGTCTCTGGTATTTCTATAGCGTCGACATGAATTATATTCTAGCCCTGCTGAAGAACGTATGGATTACAAGTGAAATGTAATTTCCCTACCGATCGGACACTCGCCACCCAGTGACACTGAAGTGTTTATTTTACACAGTTGCCAGTAATTAGTTCTGGACAGAATCAATTAAGGCTACCTTAAATTTAACCTGAAAATGTAAGAAATCATGACTGTGTCCAAAAAGGGAAAAAAAATGCAGCAGGGGTGTATTTCTAACTGCTGAGTTGTGCAAAATGTGTTCTATCATTTCTCACTTTAAACAAATAAAGACTATGGGAGTGTGTGGCTTCTGCGCACACTGGGTGTGTTCATGTTTTAAGATGAAGGTTTTCCTGATTCCTTCCTTAAGTAACATAATAGTGTTTGGATTAGAATGTAAAATGAAGCCCGTAAGTGGAAAAAGACACAAAAAAATTCAACATATGTAAGTACAAGTATCGACTTACAATTTAAACACTGCTTGTAACTCTGAGACGAATTTTAATCTGATTACTGCCATTTCCAAGTGTGATCTATCCTCTCACCACAGAGACAATGCTATCACTATCACTATTAGCAGATTAAAACCCCTTAGAGATATCAATTTATGCGAGGCTCAAACACATCTTAAAAGCTCATGTCATAACGGCTGTGAACCCGACTCATTACCTTCTGCTATTTACTCCAATTTTTCAATAATCACATGAGCACAGACCACATTTCCAAATGAAGAAAACTGAGAGTTTGCGTGAGTGTAAGTGTGTGAGGATTTAGTGTCTTACTTTGTGTGCTGAGGAACAAAAAATGTAATTATGCCTGCTATATGTGTATTGTTTTAAATCAAGTGAGTCTCACGCTGTGCTCTTTATTAAATTAGGAGTCCTGCGATCCAATTTGTTTTAACATTTCACAGTGTCTCTGTTTAGTCGCTGAAGCCCACAGCTTAGGTTACAGCATCTTGTTCAGAGATTTTCATCTCAAGTCACCACTAGGTATATGACCCTGCTCCCCCTTTCAAAATATTACCTTTTCCGTCATTGCCAAGACACACTATCAGTCACTTGAGAGATTAGTGGGGCTGAGGACTGAAGGCGAGGACTATTGGACTACACTGGTACAGCAATAACCCACCATAGTATATAAATAAAAACAATTCATGAATGTTACTTTGATGACCAGGCTTCGTAGAAATAAGCAACTCCGACACACAGGAATTACATGTGTAACTAAACTAAACACAATTATGTTTTGTTGTAAATATAATCTGTAGCTTGATTTTGTTGTAAAGAAATCTAGTTTTTCATCCAACAATCGATCCTTTGTTTTATATTTTTATATTCTGGCAATAGAAATACATTGGTTAGGGTTAGGAAAAGATTGTGCTATGGCTTTAAAAACAGGACAGGTGACTATTAATCACTTCTTGGCATCTTTCCTTTGATTTAACCAAGTGCTTTCAGTGCCTGAACCTTACTATAAAATGTTTAGTAATACTGTCAACAAATCATTCTCTAGGAATGGTGGAAAGTAATAAACAATAAAGCCATGTTCTACATTTTTATTACTTAATAGTTAATTTAATAAATGATTTTAAAAAATTAGATTAAAGCATGAAATGAAAGCACACATTTCACTGAATCTAAAATATGTTTTCATCTTGTTCTGCTTTCTCACATTTACACATTTCTTTGCTTAAACACTTGACTCTAGAGCAGAGCCTCGACTTGAACAGAAAATGAGCAAGAGCTTAAAGGTCAATTAGTAATTATTTCCTCAAATTAATGATGTGAAAAATATGCAAATAAAAAAAAAACAACAACAACCTTTAACACAGAGAAGGAACGCGAAGTGAGTAAGTTATCAATAGATTATTTACACTCAGAACTGATTCAGAGAGGATAAAAGGAATATGAAAAATAAAAGAAATTGGAAAAAAAAAAAAACAAGGGAAAGAGAGAGGATGCAGTAGAGGGAGAAGAGGAGGAAAGAGTTCTCGATATGAGCAGTAATCAGAGGAAGCCAGCAGGGGGGACAGGGAGGGTTGGTGGGGTCAGAGCAGAGCACCACTAAGCAGCCTTTCTCTTCATTAGCAGCCTCTCTAAGGGGGGCGTCACAGGCCTACCTGTCCAGCAGATTATTGAACCGACTAACCAGTGGCTCCCACCCCACACACACTTGCTCATACATTCTCCCCTCTCTGATTCCCACAGACCCAGAGGAATCACGACCTAGCTGCAGCCTCGCTGACAACTTTAACTTTTTCTTTAACCTCACGTATCAGCGCCAGGCTGAACTGGGGCATCTAGCCAACACATAACGAGGACAGTTATTTCAGTATTTTCCCTCTTATTTTATTTACGGTTCTTGTGTCAAACTTAATTTTATTGTTTTTAGCTAAATTTATGTTGCCGTTTTTTTTTAAATAACTATATTGTCTACAGCAGCACACCAATACTTGTGCCATTAACTCAGAGGACATAAGTGAAAAACTACTGTACACATGAGGAAGATAAAGAGAGGAACATAAACATACAGATGAAAAGCAGTGATGGAAATGTGACTAGCTGGGATACCTGACTGGTCTGGCGAGGATAAAGCAGCATGGAGGTAAAAGTAATGAAATGACACTCGAGGAATGTAAATTGGCATTCTTCTGTGTGGTAGCAGCACCAGCTCAGACTCATGAAACATCCCTGACACAAACTCAGACCAGGACAAAACACTCTGGTACACATTAGCCTCCCACATTCTCACTGATGACAGTGTGATGCTTTTAACTGGCACCATTCATTTCAATCTATGTCTTCTTCTTCCTCTTCTTCTTCTTCTTCTTCTTCTTCTTCTTCTTCTTCTTCTTCTTCTTCTTCTTCTTCTCCCCTCTCTTTTCCCTGTTTCCTGAAGTATATATTCAGGCTGAAATGTCTTATACTGACATGAAATACCTCCATGTTCCCCTGCTTGTGTTTCACTGTCACAGGTTGGCAGTGAGCACAGTTTCCTTTGGAGATGAACAATAACACCTGGACACATGGAGAGGGGAACACTCTGGGTGGCACTTAATCCAAGTGTTGTTCTGCTCTAATAAATATCATTCCAAAGAAATAATTGAATAACTTTTATCTTGTGTTTGCCTTCATCAAAATCCAATAAGTCTGTTTTTCCAGGAGGCATTACTCCAAACTGACCAAAAATTAACTCTAACAAGACGGTGGATTTCAACAAACCAATAAAGTACAGCATACAGCAAAACATGAGGAATTCCTTTTATTGTGTGTTTTTTTTGTTTGTTTGTTTTTTTTTTAAGAGCAGAAGAATATTCAATGAAGGGATTTCAGGCCTGAAAAATAACTTTATCCATTTTACTGCTGACTATCAAATAAATATCATTATTAAAGAACAAGTATATTTTTTTTAGCCACATGTATGTGCGTTTGCTAACTAAAGATATTACATAAAGCTTTAATTATGACACTTACGTCTTTATTAATTTGCAATATAAAGTAAATAAGTCACTCTGTAGATCCCACTGCAAGAATGTGAAGGAGAATTAATGAACGACAGTCTCTACTTATTAGGATTAAAATGGAAGTTTTTCGTTGTGTTAAGTGGAAAAGCATTGTAAGCTTTACTTTTAAAGTTAGACAAAAACTATTAAACTTGTCAGGGGGAGACAGTTGCTTAATTTGTTGTCATTTCACACAGTGGTTTTCTTTTGCAGACAGGCCCTTATTGGGTTCACTGAAGGTAAAAAGCCAAAGGATTTTTTGCAAAAGAAATAAAGGAGAGAAAAGCAAGAAAATGTCAAAATAAGCAACAAGTAAGGAATAAATCATTTTCTTTCAAACGTGGCAGTTCTCATTCAATAGAAGCCTTGGATGCGTTAGTATCTGCACTGAGTTCGGATGACAGAGCAACACTAAAGTTGGAAAAAGTTCTAAAATCCCAAGTTGAGTTGACAGTATCATTTCGTGTTAATAACTTGTTGTAAGTCGGCAGAAGTTTAGGATCATATTTACCATTGCTGCATGTTGTATCTGACAGACCCCGGGGCTCCTGGCACTTCTAAAACTTGGCGTCTTCAAAAAAGTCTGATTTCGCCCTCAAGTGGGGAACTTTCTCCTCTTCAGTACCGTGCGCTACTGGACGTGATTCAACTGTCGGCGATTTTCTAAAAACTCTTCTTCACACTTTATGACAGTTTCGGATGTTACACGGAACGGCAGTCCACCTTTTTTTATGTGGTCAATCACTGGGTCTTGGTCGTTTCGCTCCGCGCGCCAGGACGTTTGGAAACGCGTTGGTCTCGTGGAGGGATACGCACCACGACGCTGCGTCCCGTCTTCTCCAAACCGAACACTGAAGAAATTGAAGAGGCTCTCGGGGTCCCTGACGGTCAGAAGCTCGGTTGTAACTGCATGTCGTATCTTGGGAGAACACACACAAAAAAACGCCTTCTTAACACTCCCCCGTTGGTTTCCTTGTGCGGAGTCAGCGCTGTGCGCCGAGGAGAGCTGCGGACGGTCCGGGCTGGAGAGAAGGTGGCTGCTGTGAACCCACACCAGTGTTTTACACGGCGTATGTGACTGCAACCCGAGTGACTGTAGGTCAACAGAGTGTCTGTGCCCGATGCGTTGATTTACGAACTTATGTCAGTATGAAGAGTCACATCTTAGTGGGACCAAAATGCGCCAAAACTCTGAAGACATCGGTACCAGACGCCGATTGGAGCAGATGGAAGGACTTTTAAAAATACTGAGAATTTTGTTATGTTTCCCCTGATTGTTTATTTTCTCCAAATTTATTGTCAAGTGTACTTTAGTCGATTTTATTAGTCTTAACTAAAATATGAAATGTAGTAAGACATGTGTGGAAACACTATAATAAATATCAAATGTTTTAAAACTTCCAGCTGCCTTTCAAACATTCTATGAACTTTTTTTTTTCTGTACCAAACTTTCACTTTTCCTCGCTCTGTACCCTCTCGTGAGTGCCTATACATGCACACCGCGCGTGCGCACACACATATGCATGCACGCACGTGTGTATTTGAGTATGGAAATAGTTTATGGGTTCTCCATGTACTGCACGGATGTGACACTGATTTCTCGAGTTATGTCCCTCAGATCCGTCAGAAGTGTGCACGCTCATTAAAGTTTCATTGTGCACTTGTTTTTATGAGGATTTGCTCAACATTTGACTGAGACATCTCAAGAGTGAAGAGTTGAAGGAGTGTGTGTGTGTGTGTGTGTGTGTGTGTGTGTGTGTGTGTGTGTGTGTGTGTGTGTGTGTGTGTGTGTGT
>JAQQZY010000001.1:1406534-1426043 GCA_030068375.1 Ostorhinchus rueppellii
ATTATTATTATTATTATTATTATTATTATTATTATTATTATTATTATTATTATTATTATTATTATTATTATCATAAAATCCTCACCAACTAAGGAATGGGTGAACCACATATGTACCTTGTAATTTTTTAAAGGCTTTAATATGTTTTTCAGATTTAACATGCGCATCAGCCAGACAGAAACAGTGCTATAAACATGAGTTTTGCAGCTCTATGAAGTAAAATGTAAATACTGTACCCCTACCCTAAGAATATTAGTCATCTCTTAAAAACAAAGTGATTGATTAGACCTATAAACTCACTGGTTATTTGTGCGCATCCATAGTACAATACATTACAATCTGAGAACATTAATTCTCAGGTTAACAACTCTCTCCTCTAATACGTTCAGTAAATGGCTCTGAAATCTCAAGGTAAGCATTGAGTAGAGTTTTCTGAATTTCTTAAAGACACAGACAGGAAACCACATCATTAAGTCATATTTTTGAAGTAAGAAAGAGAAAGTGATTTAAGCCTCAGTACATCTAAAAATATCTTCTCTGAAACTTTTGAGCATAAGCTGAGATCAGAAAAGGTATCCTAAGGTCCCATTTCTCTTTTTTATTAAACCAACTTGAAATCACTGTATCAAAAGCTGATGTTGGACACCAAGATTTTCATTTTGACTGTGCATTTACATTTGTTCCTCATATTTGTTATTGTTTTCCTTGATTACTTATAATTAGTATCAATCCTGGGTATGATGTATTTTTGAGGTGTAACACATCATAGTACTACTAGTTTGGCTGCCAATACTATGGTGATACTAATTTCTTTCTGAGTGATAGTGCCCAGTGCTTTACAGTGAAGTGAGACCGTCCTTGGTGGTCTTGTCTGGGTAGAACATCAGTGATTCTATCTGTCTAATAGGGACCTTTAGTTGTACAGTGTCCCACTTAAATAGTGGCATTTGAATACCATTGATGTCTTAAGTCTCTGGCAAGATGTACTTCAGGACAGCCATTAACTACAAAAAGGCTCATCTGTCGGCCAGAAAATGATCCTACTAGACCATGCTAATTTTATTAATATGTGGCTGAATTCCAGTGGTTCTCTTTGGTATGTTTAGCCCATGGTGTTTTAGTGTCTAGATTTAAAATGAATAATTCAGTGATCATCAAACACACATTCATTGCATTTTTAAGTACACATGGCAGAGGAGAGCTCTTGATGAGGCTCCTGACTGAACACTTGTCTGTGGAATGACTAATGGCAGCCAAAGGCCAGGCAGAGGGAGACCACCTATTTCAAGCCAACCATGCTACTTAATTTCATCGTTTGCTAGTTTACTGGACTGATTTAGTGAGATCTCCATTCCCTTTTTCACCCACTCTAACTCTGTATCATACACATATGTATACGAAGACAGGGATCTACAGTCCTTCCACTTTGTATGTTCAGCTCATGGTCTTATCAAGGTCTGCTTCTGCCATTTTAGTAAATAATTGATTAGACACTTTTGAAAAGGGGGTTAAAATTCATGTACTAATTGGAGACCAGTAGATTCCAGTGGGAGGGATGACTTTTATCTTATGATGATGTGAACATAATTTATCAGATAATTTTATATTAAGTCGATTTGGTATAATTCTGTCTTTTAATGTCAGAAAATGTAGTTTTTAGATGTCCCTCATTAAATGTAATGTAGCTTAAAAATGTTTGAAAAACCAGTGAGACAATTTGAATTGGAAATGTGTCAGGGGCTGGCTGGGTTTTTCTACTTGAGGATGACTCTCTCTGTCATCAGTTTCGAGTTTCTTTGGGGCTAGTTACTTTGGAGCTGCAGTGGAAAACATATCTGGAGAGAGCAATTGATTAATAAAGAAAATGCAAGCTCGACTGCTGTGTTTTGATTTGGATCCCAGCTCTCCCCAGTCATAAATAGTGCATAATGACAAGTGTCAATGCTTGCTCCCCTTGAGTCGAAGGTCACATCTCAGTAAGGGGGTTCCTGTTAAGAGAGATTCATAATTAGAGAGGGCAGGCCAGATCAAAAACTATTTGTACAAGATGCTTAAATTATTGATTGACTACTCGGTCTGTCTTATGCTAATATAATTGAGCATCTTATTTAATTTTTTGTTTTCAATCAGAAATACTGAGATCTGCTACATCTGGAGACAAATTTATTGAAAAACACTACGCGTCTCAATTAACAATTTCAGCTTGACTTATTGTATCTTTTGCGTTCACAGGCAGACAAGGAGTTTGTGTGGTCCCTATGGAAACGGCTGCAAGTGGCAAATCCAGACTTGACCCAGGCTGTCAGTTTGGTGGTTGAGCGGTGAGTACATTCATCTTTCAAATTGCTACCTGAGAAGCTCAACAGCTGAAAATTCCTTTATCTCACAAGTGAAGAGAAATATGTGTGAAAGTCGTTCAAGGGGTGTTTAAGGCACCTCGGCCATTCTTCTGGGGTTACGACTGAATCTGGTGCAGATGCTGATTTAAGCCTTCTTATCCCCGGTCTAGCAGTTCAACCATGAAAACGCTTTTAATGAAAACACTCCTCTCTGCTTCTCCCATTCTGGACAGCTGAAACACTCCTGCCAAATACTTGTCTTTATTGGATCAATTGTGATATTGAATATGACCTCTTTTGCAGGGTGGCTAAGCTATACCAAAAACAGTGGCATGGGAACTTTCTCAGAAGTGCAGAGGTTTATTTTTTTCTGATCATGTACAGTTACATAAACTCAATATGTTTATTCTTGGAGTATTATATCAGTAGGTTTTAGTTTAAATAAAATGTGCACAAAAACAGTTCCAAATTCCCTCGATGTTTCATCTACACACAAATGAAAGGATCTGCTTCATAAATAAGTAATAATCAAAGAAAAAAGAACAAAATTAACAGAACAAAATCATAAAATGGTGAGTGACATGGTGGTGCAGTGGATAGCACTCGTGCCTCACAGCAAGAAGGTGCTGCGATTCCAAGACCAGTCGATGGTGGGACCTTCCTGTGTAGAGTTTGCATGTTCTCCCCGTGTCTGCGTGAGTTCTCTCTGGGTACTCCGACTTCCTCCCACCATCCAAAGACATGCACTGATTAGTGAATCAGTTAATCTGCATTTCCCATAGGTGTGAATGTGAGAGTGATTATTTGTCTCTTCATGTCAGCCCTGTGATGAACTTGTGACATGTCCAGGGTGTACCCCACCTTCACCCTTAAGTAGCTGTGGTAGGCTACCCCTCTGACCCTAGTGAGGATAAAGGGGGTTCAGAAGAAATCATGCAAAAAAAGAAAACACACCTCTTCTGCAGCTTTCTCTTACTTTCCCAAATCAAAACAAAGCATAAATATAGATGGCCAGTTTCTTGCTACTGTTGTAAAGTGAAACCACATTTCCAAATTTCTTTGTAAAACAGCAACATCACATTTGGTAGAATCTTGTATGAATAGACTATACCCCCTTTTACACAGCACTTCTCTTATGGGAATATTTCACCTTTGTTCCGCAACGACATGTGTAAACAAGTGGTGGGATCATTTGGTCCCACCTTTATCACAACTTTGTAATACCTTTGGAGATAGTAGCAGGGCTGCAATAAAGGTGGACTCATGATTCTGAAACGCTATGTAAAAGAAACACCTTTTGTTCCGCAACCAAGGAGTGACGTATTGCATGTGCAGTAAAAATGAGTGTGGGCCGTTTACAGTAAACAAACATATCAATGCGACCAGAAAGATGTCAAACTGTGGAAAGGCCGAGATCCATGAGCTGTTGTCACTTCAGGTGGAGGACTCTATCCATGCTAACATTTTTGGAATGGTGAAAGACAAGCCAACTCCGGAGAGGTTAGCAACACTGCTATGATCGGGGTATTTCCAAGATGAAAGTTGTACGTCACACTATATGCTGTGTCAGCACCCCTTTGATTCCGGAATACAGGTCTGTTGTGTAAAAGTCCAGCCTGTCTCAACTTTGTTACTCCTTTGGCTTGGCTGAGGAAATTGGTCAATGGTGGAATAAGGGTGGGATCACCATCTCACCTTTTTTTCCCCAGATCTCTTTGTAAAAGTGGCTTATAATTGGTCTAAACCTCCTGCTACTGGGTGGATTTTCAATAGCCAGCTAGGAGTTATGTGCAGAAATCTTGTTTCTTCTCTTGCTCTATGAATTAGTGATTGTCCCAATGGTACCTAAAATATTATACTTTGAATCTTTAAAATAATTAAAACTCAATACCAAGAATGAGATTTTTCTGCATTTTTATAGTGATCAAAATAATGGTTCTCACTGACTACTAATAATTAACTGAAAGGTATTTCCAATTAAAAAAAGGAAGAATGTTGGTCAGTCGCTAGTTGATAATGAAACTGTGAAAGGTGTGGCCCATGAGATTATTTTATATTAAATGTTCAGTGAGTGGGAAATCACAATAATTCTGATCACTTCCCACAGCTACAATATAGTGATATCATAAACTACTTCTACTAAAGTCTCTAAGTTGATGGTAGACACTTAATATGAGTAAAACGTGTTGCTGTACCAGTGTGTAGAGAGTTCCTCGGTACTTGCGCCTCTCATTTCTTCTCCTCAACCTCAGCCCTTCACTTCCTTGATAGCCCCCTAGGAAACCCATCAAAGTGAGATTGGTGAGGGAACATGCACCCAGAGAGTGTATGTGTATTGTATCACCTGATGCACAGGAGGATATTGACATGGTAATTGTGTCGACTCCAGTCAAGCGCTGGTGCCCACTGGGAACCGCCATTCAGCCACCCCTCCCCTTCCCCTGCAGATCTTGTACAGTGATTGGTTGGTTGCTCAGGACATGGAGAACACAGCCCAATATACAAGGAGATGTAGCTAGGCCAGACTGCGTTCTAGCTCCTCCGGGGGACACCAGATACTTATTTCAGTGTCTACCAAGAGAGAGGGCTGATCAGAAGAGGCAAAGAGACAAGAGGAAAGGCCTCGAAGATGGGAAGTGTAAGTGATGAGTGGAGGGAATGGGTGGCCCCTGGTGGTTTAAAGCAGTTGAAACAAACAGGTCCCCAATTGCTGTTCTGTTTTTGTCTCCCTAAAAGTTCATCATGATAAAAGAGGTGCTAGTGTGAGTCTGGTGCTTCTGTGGGAGTAGTAGCACTGTAATCTGTTTAATAACTATGTCTTTTCTCTTTATAAATATAAACCACAACATTAATTGAATATATTAAAAAGTATTATGTTTAAAATATGGATGGTAGTTTATAGTAAGTTATAGTACATAGTGCACAATTAGCACCACAATCAACCATGAAAATACAACATGAATAAATGGAAAATGGAAAGTTCACAAGATGGTTACACAATATACATGAGTGAGTGAGTGTCAGAGCGAAACATTACAAAACGGACAACGTAAGATGACCAGGAATGTCTGTTGATGTGTTTATTTCTCTTTTGTCTAGTGAGAAGCACAAAGCTGAGATTAAGGACAGGAAAGTGTTGGAGATCCTTCAGTCTAAGGACTACAGGATACAGGAGCTGGAGCAGGTAGAGTACAGTGTTATCAACCGGACTGCATCCTGACAGTGTGTTTGGTGAATGCTCTTAGATGCCACGTTCATGAATAAAATAAGGTCATTACTTGAGACCTGAAAGTTAAGAATAGTAGGTATACACAACATAATTATGAAAAAAAAAAAAAAAATACAGGTGAGATTTCTATATTTCTTATTTGTATTCAATGTCTTTTCTTAAAGCTGCAATGTTTTGGGCAGAAATGCCAGTTACTTTTCAGCAACCAGAATTCAAGTTGTCTAAGAGGAAAGAACAACTCTACTCATTTCTGCAGACTTTTTGTGCTGCAGAGAACTACTCCGTTGCATAGATAGATTTTGACTAATTGCATTTGCTTTCGCTCTAGTGGCTCAGCACATACGCTTGGAAAAGTTGCTCCTTAGTAGGGCTGGGCAATATGGGAAAAAAAATCATATCATGGTAATCAGATAATATCGATATGTATCACGATATAGATCGAATCACTTGTTTTACAAAGCTTAAATTTTCCGTTACTCATAAGTTAGTTGTGAAGACATCAGAAGGTTATTTTGGATTTAAATATAATTTGATTTCTGTTAGAGGTTGAACATGACAGATGTGCTGATGAACATTATAAAACTGCTTCAGATCAATAAAACAGGTCCCTATATTTAAAACTAAACTAAAAGTCTGATCAGTAGGCAAAAGCTTTCAAATTTTAAAAGAGAACACAAACAAAACGGACCATCTTCACAAAACAGTGCCAGGGGTATATATGTGGGGGTGTGTTCCGTAACTACCATGACTGGCATAAAACCGAAAATGAAACTTAACATGCTTTGAACATCTGACTCCCAGCTTCTATGCCATACCCTACTTTTCAGTAACCATGTTGCCCAAAGTTCTTGGTCAAATTTTTTCACAAGGGAACACTCATTATCTCCTGCTGCTGCCCAAACATTAGCGTGTGTGCTGCAGCTGCTCTTATGCCTGTGCTGTATGCGTCAACCTAACGTGCCATAGCTCTAGCTTGATTGGTTCGGTGCGATACTTAATTATGATTGGTTGTTTTTATGTCTGTCAAAACATTGATGAATGAATTTTATCGAAATTATATCTAGCATGTCTCATATTTCTATTGAGGAAAAGTTATTTCGCGATACATATCATCATCGTTTTGTTGCCAAACCCTACTCCTTAGTTAAGTGAAAATGTCTATTTATATTTAGCCTTTTGTTTGAACGAAGAGGAGCGAGGTATAGGTACAGAGCATGCTTTTCTGTTTTTTCTTCCCTCATGTCCAGTAATGCAGCTTTAAATCAATCATACTCACAAACTGGCACATCTCCAGATCTTGTTAAGTCCAAAAAGAGGATATTTGCCATTTAATTCTATAAACAATCCACACAGTTCAACCAAATCTCGGGGCTGAACATCTAAGCAGAGTTTATGTATGTCACAGCTTATCATTGCCTTTTATTTTTTTAACTTTTACCTCTTGTACTCTTTCACTTACTTTACTTTTTAGTGTTAAAGTGAAGAAATGTTTTAAAAAAAAAAAACCCCAAAAAAACATTAGTCTGTCCCTAATTTTTACCTGCATTAATTTTGTGGCCCCTTGAGCAATATTTCTCTACGGTGTGACGGCCAACAATAATGACATCACTAATGTAATTTACACCAAATCATCATCCCTTCAGTGAAGCATCTGTAAGTGTACTTCATTAGCATCCCTCATCCCGAATCGTGTTCCTTCCTAATGAGACTGGCTGTAATGGAGTCATCAGCTTGCCAGTGTTTTTTTTTTTTTTTTTAAAAATATTTCCCTCGTCATCTCAATACCGATCTACTCAATAAAGTGGTCACACAGGTGGCAGTGCAAGCTCTTCACCTGTAGTGTTGGCCTTTATCAACGACAGCAATACAGATACAGATAGTGCTTCTAATTTTCCAATCCCCCAAAACTATATCTATATTGATGAATTGTCTTTATTAAAAACATAGTGCTTTTATTGTTTAAATTGTTTGTCTGCCTAATGCATTCGGTGAAGTTACTTGATGAGATAAAATGTCATCAATCCACAAGAATTTCAGCCAAAGGAGAGGTACATAAATTAATCTCAGTGTACTTTACCCTGTATTAATTCAAGACAGGCTATTCCAATTTAATATTCAATGTTGTCACCATAAAGTTACACCATTTGTTTTCAACTTTTATAGAAGTATTTTACATTCAAGCAAAACCTGACCCTTTCTTTGTTTAGATTGTAGCCCAACACTGTATTTTTTTTTCCTTATAATTTTTTATTTATTTTTTTTTTAAATACTAGAACATCTTGATTTGAGTTGTAACTGAGCCAAACCAAATATATAGGAGAGAGGTTGCCTGTATTTTTTTTTTATTTATTTATTTTTTTTTTATTGTTGTTGTTTCTGGGGTTTTTTTGTTTGTTTTTTTTTTTTATATATAAGGACTAGCAGTTATTTATCCTTAGGAAATACTGCTTGTTTTGAGGCTTTTGGAAAGGGAAATGTTTATTGATCTGAAATAATAAAGTTTACATCTTTTAGTTTAATGGCAGATAGCCTAATTGTTTTCATATGTTAATTTCAATGGGATAGTTTCTGCCAATAGATGGACAAAACCTGTGTGCTGCTAATAAATAGCCCTCCAGTTAAATGTTGCTTGGTGTATGCCTATTTATAGTATATTTATGCAGTTTCTCTGATGTATACCATATTTTTTAGAACTGTCTCTTGATTTTCATTCTTACTCCTTGCTCCTGTGTACACAAAAAGTATTTCATTTACTGACAGTCCTTGCACAGCACATACAAAGTTACTAATTGTTGTTTGTTCCATTTTTTCAAAGCTATAGTGTGCCTTGTCCACATAGGATCTGGCATTCATTTTGATGTCTTAAGTCTTCATCTTTGATGTTTTTTTTTTTTTTTTGTCCTGGTCTTTTTTTTTCTACCTCGTTCAGTCTATGCTTTCCCTCGCTACTCTTTTTCATTCTTGTAACATAATTAGCTTTCATTTTTGAACTGTACTGGGAATTTTCAAATGCTAATCTTTCTGTCCTAGACCTCTTAACTTCGCAGAACCCCCCCCATCCCTTATTCTATCAAGTGCGTTCTACTGAGGTTCAAATTGTTCTTGCCTACCTCATTATCAATGTTTGAATTTATTTTCTGCTCTCTGGTATAAATCTCTATTAAAGCCCCTCTGTTCTTAGCACGGTGAGCTAGGAGTAGCGAGGAACACTAAATCCACTATCTGGATATATCTGAGCGATTTCCCTCAATTTCCCTCAACATGGCAATTAATTGCTTCCCAGAACACAGTGTTATTTGAGAGGAGGGTGTACCCAAAGAAGGCTGTGGATTTCCAGCCAATGCCAAACCCCAGGTGATGCACTGTAAAGAGGCCAGTCTCCTCCTACTGAGGACACAAATGCAGCAAAAAAACTCAAAATCAACATTTACTAAGGTATGCTACTGGCCTATGGTTTCTGAAGATTAACAGTGTATCATGAGATCATTATTGTTAGGTGTTTGGTTGGTTCACTTGTGAAGGAAAAAATAATTGATGAGAGATAAATATCATATTATAAATTAAAGAACTGGTTTTCTACAATCAGATGTACTTAAACAGCATGTAAAATTCCAAGATTAAAAAAATAAGAAAATCTATGTAATATAGTTTCTTAATTAGTGTACTCTGATTACATTACACATCCTGCATTGCAGTCACATGGCAAGTCAGACAACATGAAACTTAGGTTGGGAGTTGGTGGGAGCAGGGGGGTCAAAACTGCAAATTCCTGTGACCACTCAATATTGTTCTGTATTCAGTGGGAGCATCACTGAAGACCAACCCTAGAAATCTGACAATGTCTTTATTTTAGCTTGTTGAAAGCTGCAGGAACTTGAAGAGGGGAGTAAATAACTGTGCTTTTGCTCCATAGTTCTATATTTCGATCACATGACCTATGTTATAATAGTAGAAAAACTGATGAATGGATCTGCTCCAAAACTTAATGGGTTTCTCACTGGCCCATGCCCTATCGTTTGACCAAATTTCCTAAAAACCATGCAGTATGTTTTCAGTAATCCTGCTGACAGAGTATAAGCAATCCCATAATCTTTTAGGTAATTATGCTTTCTTTCCAGTGAAACCTGTAGTTATTTTTCTCAGTAAGTTTTTTTGTCTCTCTCTCTCTCTCTCTGTCTGCCACAGACAGTTACAGGGCAGCAACAAGAGATTAACCACTTGGCACAGAGGAGGACAACAGTGGATGAGGAGAGTGCCTTAATGAAGAAAGAGCTGGCAGCTCTGCATGAACAACTGCTGAACAAGACTCAGGAACTTAAGGTTGGTGGAACAAATTTTCTGTGGCAGCCTGGACCTCTAGTCTCTAAAAATCTGTTCTCTGTGTGACACCAAACACGACAAGTCCCCTGTGGCTGTAGCCACAGGCGTTCAATCATTTAAGGGAGAAAGAGTCTGTGTCTCTAAGCCTTTTCCCTCACTTTTCACCCTGTCTCGGTTTCACCTTTTCTTGCTTTTACCTGTCTATCTTGCCACTGACAACAGAGAATACTTAACAGCTGGAAAAAGAGAGTGTGTCTAAGTGTGTGTGTTGTGCATGTGAAACAGACAGAGAAAAAGAAAAGGGAAAGCAGGTTGTTAACTTGCAGATAAATTCTTAATGATTACTTCAGTAGGGGAAGTGAAAAGAGTGCATGTGATGGTGTGGCTTCCCCCTAATTACGCTTAGATGGGACCGAGGTATGATTAATTGATAAAGGAATGGTCCTTACACAGGCTTGGTAAGGTCTCATGGCGAGAAATCGTGGGGGACAGCATCAAAGGAGACCTAGGTTGAGTCTAATGGGTCTTGCAGCAAGAACGGTTCTCATTAGGAGCCTGTCATTAAAGCTGGCAGACTGGCCCCTGTACCTGCATGAGACCAGTTCTTGCAGCATGGCTCGGCCTGCGCCAGCCAACATCTGGCCGCGTGTGCCCAGTCGCACAGCACAGGTGACCTTGGCCAATCAGCAGCCCATGCAGGGGCCTCCCACAGCAAAGTCGGCCCACTGTTTACATATTCATTTCAGCCTCAGCCCTGTAGGTTGCTTTTCTTTTTTCACTTTCTCAGTTTGAGTCTTTTTTTTGCTATTCTCCTCCTCTCGTCACCATTGTTTATTTGGCCCTTGTGACCCCCTCTACTTGCCTCCTTACACATACACACCTTGCTTATCCAGGAAATGAAGACTGAGTGTAGGAGGAAAAAGGAGGAGGAGCAGCAGGTGGTGCAGGCTATTGAGGAGAAGAAAGAGGGATTAATGTCCCGCTGTGCTGCCCTGCAAGCTGACCTGGAGGAGAAAGAGAGGCAGGTCAACACCCAGCGAGAGCAGAGGGATGCCGCCCAGGCCAGAGTCAAGGTATGAACATGGGGACAAGTCCATTCAGGGACACATTCACAAAGTTAAGATGAGAAGTATAGCTGAGTGATGTTGGAGAAAGGTCACTTCAGCCTTTATTTTCTTTCAGTAAATTTTGCAATATAACAATGTAGGAATATTCACTTAATAGAATAGCTTTGTTTGAAAAAAAAAAAAAATATATATATATATCAAGCCAGAAAAATTGAACTGATTTTACACGAAAATACATCTCCATAGAAAATAAAACTTGGGGACGCACAGATATGTTGGCCAAACATTGGTATTGGCAAAGACAGATCTTTATAACCAATATCAGCAATTTTACATAGGGCAGTAGTTAATTTTTATATGTTGTGTTATTTCATGAGTTTGTAAGCTTTAATTTCTGCCCATTTACAAAAATGACCTGAAAGATCTTCGTTTCCCTGGCACAAAAGAGGAAATATATAACAGTAAAAACTAAATAGCGCCAACAGAAAATAACATTGATATCCACATAAAATATCAGCTGAGTTGTTATTTTAAACCTCAGTGTTGGTGTCAGCCTAGAATATTTTTTTAAACCTTTATTGAACCAGGAAAGTCCCATTGAGATTAACAATCTCTTTTTCAAAAGAATCCTGGACACGCATTCATACACCAGTGCAAGTAACACTGGAGGCAAGGACGGTGAAGTGTCTTGCCCAAGGACACAATGGACTGACTTGGAGAGAGCGGGATTCGAACCGCCAACCTTCCTGATATTGGCCATAGCCGCCCCCTAATATCAGTGCATCAATGCACCCTGAAAATAATAATAATCCTGAAAAATATTTTTTTTACTCTCAATAGTTTTTTTTTTTATATACAAACCACAATTAGTTCCATCTTATCAAGCACACTAGCATTTTAACTATTAGCTAGTAATCAGACTAGCATCAGAGTAAATCATGTTAGATCAAACTTCTCTTACAGGCATAGAAAATGAGAAATGTGCAAGTTTTTCTTTTCTATCAAGCTGGTAACCTTGTGTAGCCAGATCCGTCTGCTAGTGTTGGGGGGTCTGGCACTGGCCACTGTAGTTCTGGAACTAGGGAAAACCTCTGGGCAGCTACTTGGCAGGTTCTGTAAATGCACCACATTTGTCTTGGGTAGTGCCTAGTACAGGATGCAGTGACCATGCTTTTGGAAATTAGTGTTAGGAGAAAAGTTGTTTGGATGAGACATGTACCCATGAGTATGTTTGTTATGGTCTACAAATTAATAAAATACGAGAAAAGTATTCACAAGATAAAGATGTATATATGTCAAACGGTGCCATTTTGAACCTCAGTGTCATTGCAGTTTAGAGGTTTTTGTTCTTTCACATAGCAATGAATGCTTTAAAAGTGAGTAATTTCCAGAGAGTGGAAAGGAAGGCTGGCAATTTTGCCACTGTGCAGCCGAAAATGGAGGATACAGTCTGACATTGTACATTCTGCAAGCCAGATGATCAAGCAGCAAAAAGTTTTAGGATGATGTGGTATTCCTTACAATGCATGTACACATCACGATTACAATGATGAAACATTACATACAGCCTTGGTGAGATGTGCCTAATCCTCTTCTTCTAATCTTCTTCCTGAACCTACCTGAAATCTATTGTTTATTATATCCATTGTATATGAGTGTCAAAGTATGTACTCCTTCACCAAATACATTTGAGTTGTATAAAAATGTGACCTTTTCTCCAAAACTGTTTAAAATAAATTCCTCTGGTCTCTTGGAAATAATGCGACAACAGTCCATTTGCTACTGCTTGGTTTCCATTCACTTGTACTCTACCTGCCAATGGTTAAGTCCCAAGGTAAAGGAGCAGTGGAGTAATTGTGTATTTTTTTTTTTACCTCCAGCGACTAGTCTGTATGAAACATATTACTGCTTTAGTCAAATGGAGTTGTTCAGAAACTATTGAATAAGTCGGAGCAGCAGAGTAATTACACTTGGAAAGAAAAGTGCACAGGAAGTAGCTTGCGCACATCCATCACAGTCGAAGACACTCCGCCTGTTCTGCATTTTTGTTTCAGACATTGACTTGAAAGATGGAAATGGGGAATGTAAGATGGGTCACAGTTGCATCATTCCACTTTGTTAGACATAGGAAGTATTGGACCTAGAATATATTACTCAATCTATTTGCTTAATAGTTTGTGCAACACAGAGTATGACTTCAGAAAATGACGATCAGATTGACCCAGCAAATAATAGTCTGAAGCCAAAACAGATACATTTACTAAGTGTACTGTGCCTTTAAAAAACATGTGGAACCCCTCTCCATAACGTAACTAACTTCCAGTTGGCTATTTGCCATTACTGTATGGGCTGGATCTATGAAGGACCTAATTTGCATTTACTAAATTGCGTACACAATCTAGAATTTTGCGTGTGGGGTTGAACCGTGGTTTGCGGTTGTTTTACAAAGACTGCGTGCGCAAATTACAACAGGTGCAAAGTCTCGGAGACCGCCCTATTTAAATGAGGATTTTGCCTGTGCTACCGGAGACAATACTCTGTAAAAACTGCTCTGGGAAACACCAGCATTAATTGTAACAGTGCGCTGAATGATCCAAATGCATGGAAATGTAACATTGGAGGAGTTTTGTCATTGAAGGTATTGCATGACTCATTGATTCATTTATTTTTCCTTTGAGAAGTGGGGGAGGCATGGGGGTTGTTGGATTGACCTCTTAATTCTGTCACACTGTAGCCTAATGTCGGTGCGTATTTTTAATTTTAATTGTCATAGCAAGTGGAAGAGTCCTGTGAAGTGGGTATATGTGTTTATTTATTTATTTTTATATTTTTTTTGGGAGGGGTCCATGTGTGCTAGGGTGGCCATACTTCCTCTTTTCCCTGGACATGTCCTCTTTTCACAGCCTGTCTGGGGTGTTTTGTGAATTCATGAAAATGTCCAGTTTTATTGTTTTCACAGGACCAATTAGCGCCTCCATTTTTTTTTTCTTTGATAACTCGAATACTGGTTATAAGGCACATTGCATCTTTCAGTAAACTTCAAATATCATTTAAGTATCTTCAGCCTGAGCTGAGTGTCCTCGTTTTCTGACATCAAAATATGGTCACCCTAATGTGTGCACAATTACACATCCAAACCATCTGCACCGCCCTTTGAGACGTGGCAAATATAGACGCAGCTTCTATGAGCAAAATTGCTTTTGGGTTTGATAAATCACTTTGCGTGTGCTAAATTAATATATTTACATTTTCTCCTCCCACCGCACGCACAATTGCATGTAAACGCTCCAAATTGCATATTCATTGTGTCAAACGTACTAACTGGATGCAGACGGACTATTTTGCACCTTTGAAAGATGCAGCCCTTAGTGCGCACTGTTAGTAAATCACTTTGTACATTTTTTTTGTGTGCAGTGAGTTTGCACACGTTTTAAAACACGTAAACTTTTTATACCCTATATGTATTGTATGCAAGTATGTAGTGTTACCATGCAGCGCCCCATTACACACTGCCACACCAAGACATCAATTCCACCGGAAACATCGTTATGTATGTAGATTTTGGACCTTAACTGTGCATATGTTTAAAGGAACATAGATGCATAATGTATTTTAACTTGAATTAATTATTATTTATTTATTAATTTATTAATTTTTAATTTTAATTTTACAATAATCTTTATCATAGACTTTGTTGTTTACAGGAGGCCTGTGAAGTTTTGAAGGGAAGTTAAAAGTGAATCAGTGTGTGATACACATCATGTATGTTGACTGATTTATGTGCAATAAATGTAACTCAACACAAACACATTGTTGACATAGTCCACCAGCTGAATACAGCAAAAGAAATAACTGAGATGTTTCTAATTTTTTTTTATTTATTTATTTTTTTTATTTTGATAAAAAGCATAATGGGCCAAATATTGCAAAATCATATCAATCACATATGTTTGCCTCCTCATCGCTCCTTGTTATTATTAGTCTTGTTCCTTCTTGACTGTGTTTCCTGATAAAAATGACAAATTAAATGTGACATTTTGTGCTTGTAATTTCCTATACCAGGGGCTGGAAGAAGAGCTGCACAGTACATGGAAAGAGTTATCCAACTTACAGAGCCACAGTAGCAGTCTTGCAGCCCAGCTTTCTTCCAAAGAGAGGGAGGTGACAGTGATAGAGGTTCAGCTCAGCCAGCTTCGGTGAGCTACCTAACTGATTTTAATCAGCGTTCTCCCTGCTTAGGATCACATTTCTACAAAAAGGACATTTACAGTGATTTTCTTTGTTGAACAAAGTACATACCTCTCCTGTGTAGGAATATGTGTATACATGACCTCAGACGGGTTAGTGTGTGCAGTAGATAGTATATTACTTTGTCTGCTGCCAGGCTTGAGGGTGACACAGATTTCTTCCACTCTGGCTCATCTAAAGCCACTTGATAAGCCCTGCATAGTGGATGTGCTTTAAGAGGGGGAGAAAAGGGAAACAGGGCAGGCTTTGGCTAAGCTTTAGTCGATATGATAAAAACTGTGAGAACCATAGGAGCCTTAGTGGTAATCTCAACCTTTTTTAACTACTTTTCTATTTTAATGCCAGAGGCACTTTGACGTGTTAGTCACACCATGTCCAGAGACCATTCTTAACACTTTAGCTAGGTGATTAAAGATGTCCTTCGTTAGGTTACAGTAGCACTTTGGGATAATTCCACTAGAAACCCAACAAATTGGAGAAATAAAGTTTGATATGTGAGGTTGTTATATTGCAAGAAAACAAAAACATGCATGCATAGTTGTACTGCTGTGTGATAATAGTAGTTATATATACAAAATAATTATGTTTTATATTTATGTAAATTACAACAGAATTTGTATTATAATCCTCAAATTTAATAACAATTAATCATCTTACTGTTATATTTGCCTTTTAGGAATTAATTCAGGCTTGAGAGGAAACATGAATTTGATCTTGTGTTTTTTTATGTTACTGGTCTACCCTGGGGTTTGATACAGAAGCTTAAAAGAATTTACTTCACTTTTCGACAGTGATGTCAAATGGCATCAAGTCACTCATATAAAGGCTTTTATTTCGGACAGAGAGGAGAGAGCTGCAGAAAATGACTCTGACTTGATTACATCATGTTAATTTAAAGTTTATCTTTATATCACAGCCTTGAATCAAAACAAATATCCTGGATATGTAATGTCATGGTTTTTAATGTAGAAAAGAATAAGGGGGATTGATATCTAACATTTTGTCTTTGCTTTAGCAGTCACAGTACAGTGTAAATTACTACATTATGTGTACATACTGTGTGTATAGTCATGAATTTGCAGAAGTCCAGACCCTGTACAAGCAGAGCACAGAGCATGCAGCAGAGCAGAGCCATCTGATCAAGCAACTGGAAGGACTCAACCTTGACACACAGAGAGTCCTGAAGAACCAGGAGGAGGCACACACTGCTGACACCAGCTCCTACCAAAGGGTATTCACATGTTCACGCGCCAAACCTCAAACTCATCATTATTACAACCACCTTGTTGCACTTCACTTACACTTCACTCGGTGTGGTGATTTATTTCCAGGCTGAATGTAACCTATAATTATTTTGGTTGTGCCAGAAAAGAAAGACTTTTCTCACTATATCCTGTTACTGTGAAAGAGTTCTTAACCATCACTCTCTCTGTCTGGATGGTTGGATGTAGCTTTACACAGACATAGCAACAGGGAAAGACAACATTTAGCAGTTATAAATTGCCCCAGTCCATTTTATTCAGTGATTGCTATTTTTTGCCTGCTTATTTATTCCTTTTAATTAGGTTGTTGAAAAAAAAAAAACTAATCACAGCCTTTTTCTCTTCAAGATTGGAGCATATAATCAGATATATTTATTACACAAGTAATGTGGAGTCAATACAAAGGAAGTATTTTATTCAAATGCCATTGTTTAATAGCCTGTTTTTGATTTTAGTAATTTAATAATAACAGAATAATACCTATTACTTGGTAAATTAATCACAAAAATGTGCATACTATTTACCACTATATGGCTATTGTATATAGTTTGGATCAATCTTAGCATGAGTTTCTTATGGAAATGATTAAATATCTCTGTATAAAAAACTGCACAGCAGTCTTTGTTAGCTAATCTCATGAGAGTGTTCAGCTGTATCCTGTCTTTGGTTGGTTTGACCCTACTGTGTACATCTTCATGTCCTCTCCAGGCCTCATGTCACTTATCTAACCTCTCTGTCTTCTTTCTGTTTGTTGACAGCTGTACAAGGAGTTGAGTCAGTGCTACCAAGCCCTTGTTTCTAGTGAAGCCAAACTCCGTCAGAGCCACCAGGAGCTCAGCAGCCAGGTGGTGCAGAAAGACCAGCACATCCTGCAACTCCAGGCTCAGCTAGAGCAACAACAGCAGCTGCTTCAGGAGCAGCAAACACAAATCCAACAAACCCAACAGACCACCACCCATTTCCCCTCACCCAACAGACAAACCAACTTTAAGGTAAACTCACTCTTTCACCATCTTTCAACACTGTACCCTAAAAGTTTTCCCTCCAATGCAATTTTGTATTTCTATATGTCAGAGACAAATGTTTTACTTTATACTTAGAAGTTAATCACTTTTCCAGTTGTGATTCTTCATCTCCTTCCATGAATCATATTTTATAGGATCATGTGTTTGTAGCATTGCTTTCCAGTAGATATTATTATTCTCCAAGTATGTGATTTAAAAAAAGGTTTTTAATAAAGTGAAGTATGAAGTTTGCATATATGGGTTAAGTTAATTCTTCTTCTTAAGCAACACAAAATGCACTGTCACTGAAAACAAGCCAGGCTTTCTGCTTTTTGAGCTCATGTAAAATGGAGTTTTATGTGATCCTTTTGGGATAGTAACACTACAAACATTTGATCTCATTGAACATATTAATTAACATATGTGATTAACCACCCGACCATATTAAAAAATACTTCAAATAAGCTCAACCTTCATCTAACCAACATCATCTATTCATGTAAAATACTGCCAGAGACCATTTAATCCACACTGATTACATTCATACTGTTAAGTACATTGTGATACTGTAACTGAGGTTTTTGAATTCAGAACTTTAAAAAGGAGTGTTTTCATAGTTTGTTTTTAGTACTCTTACTTGAGTAAAGTATCTGAAGACATCCTCCTCCGCTGCTTACAGAGGCCGGCTCTTTTCAATTCATTAAGTGTGTTTCAACTCCAACTTTGGTACTGGTTTTCATAATGAGTGTTATCTGTTCCAACATTAATATGCATTTGTGTGGGTAAAAATTGTTATGTAATCATAATAAATGCAAGTATATATATATGGCTATGATGTCCTTCATAACACGGTTATGTTCCTTTTTTTTTTTTTTACCCAATTAAAACGTCATGTCACGACCTTTCTGTCAGTCTTCAGACTGGAGCTTGTATCTAATTGTCCTGAGGTACGGAGACTGCAATCTGTAGGTGGATTAGTAGGCATACTTATAACTGACAAGACTTAGCACGGCATGTGGTGGTGGTCTTTAACTCAGCATCTCTTGATATTGCACTTGCTCACTCTTGATCTATCCACCTCTCTTACCACCGTCATCTTTCATGTCAGCTATCTGATCTTCTCTTGCTCAGTCCCAGGAACCCACATGCGCTCTCACTTACTTACTCACTTCATCTATCTCACCTCCCACCCAAGTACGTGGAAGTGCTTACATGTTTGGGTCAGATTGAAAAGATGATGGGAGATGGAGAAAGTAGATTTAATTGGAGCTCAGTGATGTCTTGACGTCTTAAATATGGTGTTGGAGGTACAGTTTCACATCTGTCAGTCGGCAGGGGCTTGGCTTTAACGCGCTACCTTTTGAACTGTAACCCCAAGGCAAGGAGCAGGCCTAGAATACATTCACAGCTGCAGCCACAGTTTAAGTGACCGTTAATAGGTTCCAATGATGTGAGACTTGGACCACACAGTGTCAAAGACTGGGCCAGGAATAGTAACAGGTACTCTTGAGCCATACAACCTCATTCCATCAACACTGTAAAACAGGCCACAGTGCATGTTGTTATATTGGATATTTAAATCTGCTCTGTCTGTTTTTTTCCTTGTCCTTTAAATATGTCCTATTCTTGAAAAAAAACAGCTTTGCAACTGATGCCATAGAATGACTTTTTTGCTGCAGCAGAGTAATCTTTGCGCCTCTACAGACTGCAATTATTTAATTTGATTGGCTGATGTTTTCTGACAGTGCTGCCCCCAGACTGTAGAAGTTAAAAGATATCAGCTCAAATGTTAAGTGAGTTACAATCGCCCTGTCTCACTTAACCCTGTTAATTTAGCCAGTGGTGAAATATAAATGGATCGTTTAGTCAGTAATTAAATACAGTACTGCAGTGTTCCTCCAGTAATTAATACTACATTTAGAGGAGATGCAGTTAGGGCTGTGTGTGTATGTGTAGTGAGCATGCCAGCAGCATGCATGCATGCTTGCACTGTATATAAATGTATGTATGTATATATATATATATATATATATATATATA
>JAQQZY010000001.1:1433537-1446086 GCA_030068375.1 Ostorhinchus rueppellii
TAAAAAGCTAAGAACATTCTGAGTACTTCTGCTCTTGATTGCTTAATATCTAAATATAATGATTCGGCAAAGAAACTTAAAGCTGGTTATGCTTCATTACTCTCTATTTAAATAATATTATCCAACTACAAGGTCAAAAGCTAATGAAGTGAGCCTTCTGTTCAGCCTTCTCCTACTTTCTAGGTCATAATTTGCAGCTCTTTCACTAAACCCCAAAAGCAAAATGTGATTATTGGCTCAAGTGACAAGTAATTCACAATGAGCCATGAGTTCCAGTTTGCAAGTGTTAAATTATTAGATTTAAAAATGATAATTGCACACCGATGTGTCTTGTAACTAGGCTTAACTTAAAGAAATTACTTCTTAACGTTTAGAAACTAATGTGCCTTAAATTAATTTCCATTAAATGAAATGAACACGATTAGTATTTTTCTATGAAGAAAATAATCAATAGTCTCCATAATAATCCCTGACATTCATCCCTTCTTACCCACTAGATGTGTGTTCAGTGTATATACCTGCAGAGATCGTGCCCTCTTCCTATATTGTCCTTTTGTTTGCTCTAGTCAAAATGTTTTTGGATGCCAACCTGTAAGCAGTTTGTGTGCAGCATCACATCTATATATGAACGCCCACATGGAGGGCAACACAAGACTTTCTTTCACTACCGACAGCTTATTTTAGCAGTTTTTTTAAGCTAAAATGCTGGATGGTTGTTGTTCAGCAGGGAATGCAATTTGAGCTGTGTTTCTATATAATCCTACCTGGGAAAGAAACCCCAGATGCATTAAAACATATTTATAACATCACATTATATTCCTAACATTGCCACCTAAAATGACCTATCCACCATCCACAGCAGCACACTGTCCATGGACACTGATGTAAAAAGTACAGCTGGTTAGCTAGACATTAGTCAAATGTTTCAAGATCTTAAAGATTTGTAATCAATACTATCACACTGAAATGAACAATTGATTGATGAGATGAGATTGTAGTAGCTATGTTTCATCATTTTCATTGTCCTGATTTCAGGAAGAGACATGCCATTTACAGCAACAAAAAAGGCGTTCTGTGTTTTGAGTATTGAAGTGCACCCAAATATGAATGTGCAACGTGAATTTGTTAGAACCCTGCACTAACCCTAACCCTGCAGCGAGTGTGGCAGGAACTCCACTACCGACTTCATGTGTGCTGCATCACAAGCGGGACACACATTGAACATTTGTTATAACTTTGGAAGATTATAAAATGGCCATTCCCCAGAATTTTTCCATTTGAAATTTGTAGAATAAAACATTTTATGTCCAAAATCAATCTTTCTAAATATCATTTCTTCTGACCATGAAATCACTCTGATACGGACATCTCAAATGATGTCAATTTTTTTGGGACATCCTGTACTCCCTAAGCGAACGTAGATTGCAAATCCTTAAAATTGATCATTCTTTTGGGAGGTGATCTAAATATTGTTTTGTAAATGTTACTGGTATACTGTTAATTTAATTTATTTGATGTTGAATTTAGTTCCAGAAAGCATGTAATTGTTTTTGGTAAGACAAATGATTACCTCCGCCAAGGAGGTTATGTTTTTGCCGGCGTTTGTCTGTCTGTCTGTTAGCAAGGTAACTCAAAAAGTTATGGATGGATTTTCATGAAATTTTCACAGATTGTCAGAAATGGGGTATCCTACAGATGATTAGATTTTGGTGGTGATCCGTACATTCAGCGCCATCTAGTGGATGAAAGCACAAGCACTGCCTTGGCGGAGGCCTGCGCTCTCCGAGTGCTTCTCTAGTTTTAGTTTCTTTCACTTTCTTTCAACTATGACCGTGACAGTTTGACTATTTTCAGACATATCATGTTTTTGTGCAGTTTGTATGCTGAGGCCTTTACTCAGGAACTTTTCGTTAGTTTTAGTTTTCTTTTTGGTTTGTAATAGTCAGTTCTTTGACTGTGTCCCTTGATCTTTTGAGTTTTTGTGGTTCTTAAATCATTTTATTTTGTATGTTTGTATTTTATGTTTGTATATTTCTATTCTATGTCTCTGTATCTGTATATGTGTCTTGTCCTTTGCTTGTGCGCCTGTGTATAACATTCCTATTCACTCATTCAACCTGAACAAGTTCTGCTTTGAGAGCTCCAGACACACACATGACACACGACTGCGATTATAAAGAAGCCCATTGATGACAGTGACCCCTTTCTCTGGAAGATGGAGAGAGAGAGGGTGGAAGAGAGGTGAGGGGATGAGGGAGGCATCTGATGTGAATGTTTCTTCTTTGCTTGGCAGCCAGTGACACCGACCCCTCAGCAAATAAGAGTTTTACTCGTCCTTTCATAGAGACTTTGTTTGGATATGGGGCCAGGCCTCTTATTTCCCTCTTACTGTATGCTGTCCTCCCTCCATCTGCATTGCGCTCTTGTGTTTACAGACCCATTACAGAGTGCGATGTGTAGGTCAGGTCATCATCGCAAGCCAGCTGCAGAGCTGAGGTAGACAGCAGGCGCATCTTTCTTTGCCTTGTGTTCTCTGCTTTTTATCTTTCAGGCCCATTTTTTTTAACATTAAGAATAATGTCACAACAAGCAGCTTTCCGCACAAACAGAAGGCATTCATGTGTCTTCCTGACCTATGGTAGACAGGCGACCAACTGGACCACAGACATCAGCAGCAAGTCTCAGTCATCTGCCAGTGTTACCATGTCATATTTCTCTGCTCTCTGACACATCATAATATACAATTTTCCTATGCATCATAGAAAAGCATGGACTTTGATTGTATGGTTTTATGACTTTAAGTTCATGGTCTGGGTAAATAAGGAAAAACATAAAATTCACATTTTCTAACAATCATCATAGGAGCAGAGTATGTTTCATGGTGCTTGAGAAAGCACAAACTAGTGTGAGGTTGATGTCATCTGGGATGCTCAACCAAAAATGTGATGGCACATATTGAACCCTCTGGTGATCACAAAGTAGCATACATTTTAGCAGTTTTCAAACTGTTTTAGTATTTTAAAGCATATGTCAGTTTGTGCTTAATTGTCTGTCTTTTGAAACTGTGATGGAACTTTGAGCCTATTTTTTTCTCTCTGACTCTGTATTTTCTTACCAGCCTTTATTATTGAATAAGGATGTAGCTCATTGGTACATGCTGTAATTTATTCACAAAAATATTTTCTAAATGAATATGTATTTAATATTGGTTAAAGTATACTTGATAGTTGGTCATCTTTACTTTTACCCTTTTAGTTGATATGGATTCCCCATTTGGCCTGATCTATTTCCCCCATGTACATATGGACCTAGCCAAGTTGGCCTGCCACTCATCAGGAATATGCAGATCAATCTGCTAATTAGTTGCATAGAGTCATTAAAGCTGAGCTAGACCACATGTTTGGCACCCATGTAGACATGGTAACAGAAGGGGCGCACCAGGTCACTGGAGTCAACTGTAGCCCTAGGGCACATTCCCAGGCACTTGGACATACCTGGAAATGTCACAAACATGTGTTTTATACAAATAAGCATTTTGCTTGACAAATTGAGAATAAACCCTCCAGCCAAGTGGCAATGGTGGCCATGTATACGTAGTACTTCATACTTGTAGTAAACTTGGAAACATCACTGAATGTGTTTTTGGAAGGGGAGCCATATTGATCCTGTAATAGCTGTGCTCATTCCACCACTTTCTCCACCTCCTGCATTCCTCATCCACTCCATCCTAAGGACTGTTGTGCGTTTAGTCGCATTGCATATTTTACCCTGCCATCTGGTCAGCTCTGCCTGGCACCGCAGGGGAGCGCCGTTCCTCTCATATTCATATTCCACTAGCATATTGTTCCCACTGCTTTTCTACAGCGCAGCCCCAGCACTTCTCTACTTCTTTATTTATTTCTATAGAGGAGGATGGCTAGCAAACTGCAACTCCCCCTCCTATTCGGCGGCTCTTTCAGTTGTCCTATCAAGTGTAACCTGGAGGCCCCTAGTAGAGCAATTAGAGCGGCCTCCCTGCCCACCTCTTGTAATGAAGCCCAGCACATTCTGGAATCTATAGCCCCTTTAGTCTCCCCTAATGGGACATCATTATTGTCAAAGAAACAATGTAAATGGAAATGAACATACTCATTAGCCAGTCGCAGGGAGAAACCTTTGCCGCTCTCAGCTTGCAACTCCGCTTCCAAGCACACACATACACACACAGAACTAAACCTCCTCCCTTCTGCTTCTGCTGAATACTGCTCCAGCTTGCTTTATTCCTCTGGTAGCATGTTTGTTTGTGTGTGCTGCTGTGTGTACTGAAGACAATGTGCGTGTGTTACTCAAGGTGAGATGGGAATGGAATGAACATGGATAATTCCACTATTGGCATTCACTCAGTGTTTCTACAGATGTTAATTGTTGCATGGGCTTGTGCCCGTATGTGTAATTGAAGTGTGCTCAAGTTCTCACCATGTGCTTCCTTGCTTACCTTTTGTCAGGGTGTACCTATGGAGCAGTCCAGGTCTCTGTCCCCAGCCAGCAGTGTGGAGATGGGTTGTGGGAGGAGAAGAATCACAGAAAAGAGGATTCAAGACCTTGAGGAGTTGCTGGAATTGAAGGTAACTACTTATCATAGATGACTACACATAATATAATTTTCAAGTTAAGATGTGTACACTTGTTTTGTTACATTCTCAACAGTGACTTACTGAATTTACCAAAAAAGTTTCTTGGATGTTTATAAGTGAAGTTTGTGGGTTTTTTGAAGAACAAAAGTACAGCAAAACAAAAATAATAATAATGATGATGAAATCCTGTTATTATAGAATAATGTTTAATCATATTCAAAAGATTTAACTTGGGAAGAATACATATTGAAAAGGGGCACACACCACATACTGCTGATGATATATTTTGTTATAGCAAGGAGAAGTGAGTGCAGGGTGAATGTATAAATATATGACCATAATCATAACGTGAATATATTCATTATGGTCCTCGATGAAGAGTAAATTTGTTTTTGTTTTTTTTCTGTCATTTTTTAATTAATTTAATTGAGTCAGGTATGAGCTGCAAACAGTAAATATATAAATCCTTTTCAAGCAAAATCTATTTATTTATTAAATCCCATATTTTTGCAGTACATCGTTTATTTCTCTCAGCTCACATCTGCTCCGTCCTTCACAGGCCTAATGCAGCTGCTTGTTGCTGTGGTCACTAACTCACATATGATTGCTGCTATCATCTGCGGGAAGGTCTGCAGTACTGTAACAGTCGTTGTCTCCAAAGGTTCAATTGTACTGCTGCTGCCACTGCCTCCACCATGACCTTCCCTAACAGTGTGTTGAACACACACACGCATACATATATGTGGCACACAAACAGATCGTGCGTAGGCAGTGAAGCAGCAGGAGAGGAGCTGCTCTGGTGAAGGTGGATACAGCAGGGTTTTCTACCTTAAACGAATCAGCTTTATTGGTCTTTTAACCTTCAAATACTCTATGACATTTTTCTCCCATTATTCTTTATTCATGTGTCTTTATCCCTCTGAAAAGCGCAGCTAAACATAGATGTTCTTCATTCCTGTGCTTTAAGTCATTGCATGGCTAAAGTGCTCCTCTTGATTTTTCTCATTTATGTGAACAGGATATGTTCTGCTTGCATTCATCTTCTTTTTATTTTTAATTTGAACTTTTCCTTAAAGCTGTTCTCCTTTTTTCCTTTATCCTTCTGATCTTTCAGGCTGACCAGCAAGCAATTATGCAGAGGTCATCTCCCGTTGAACACAGTCCTACAAACACTTTAGTCGTCATTTTCTTGTCAGATCTGAAGTGTCTGAATTACATCACTGGCAGACACCTAGTCAGTCGGTAATGCTCAACATAGATTCAGATGACATGCATGATTGTCTTAGTTAATAGCGCCATTTATGTGTCTGCCAATTGAGGGGCATTTAGCAAAGGTATGTGCAGAACAACTGTGATTGGCAACTCACATCTGTGGCCACATTTAATGAGAGCATTAGGGCAAAGGCATGAGTTAGCCTGTTCTTTGCCTGGATTTGGTATTAAGCGACATGACCTCCATCAGCTTACAGTGAAGACCTCTCCTTTAAGATCTTACAGCAAGGCTTGGTTAAATCCTTTTTTTTGTCTTCATGAACTCAAGACAAAATATGCTTCAAAATACTTATCTGTATCAAAACTGTACATGTGTATTGTAAAAAAAAAAACAAAAAACAGCACCTGAAATGCTGTCAGTATGAATTATTTGTTAAATGAATTCCAACAGTGTTAGACAATGACTGGGCAAAAACATTCACAGGGAATACATTACACCAAACAAACAGGGTGCATTTGGAAGTTGACCAAGAAAGATCATAAGAATCTGGTTTAGACCAGCTTGATTGATTGATCCTCAGAGAATGCTATTGTCTGTATTTTACATAATGGAAAGAATTAATCTGCATTTATTTTATATATTTCCTAGCTGTATTTTAGATTATGTATTTATCTGTAGTGTTCTGTCCAGCTTGTTCTACTTCAGTTGGTCCTATACATTTCTCTCCAAAAGAATGCTTTTGAAATTGGATATCCTGTACCACTGACATGTTGACCTAGCAGCAAACAGCAGCAGACAAACAATTCTCATAATAATGGCCTTGTTGTGTGTTTTTATTTTGTATTTGTTTGTTTTTTTTTGTTCCTTATACTTTCAAGTAAACACTTGCTGTTGCAGTGTAATTATTTTTCAGCTTGAAAACGTCCACCGATGTGTATGCTGGATGGGTAAGGGGGTGTATTGATCGATGGGCAAGGGTCTGTGGCCTGATGACCAGAGCTGCGTTGCCCAGGGGAAGCTCTATAAGGAGCCTGGGAATCCATGATGTGGCTAATGCCCTGCCACTTGCTCCATCCCTCCCACCCCTCTTATCAGTCTGCCTCAACTCTTCTGTGTCCTCCCCCAGCTCCTAGTTCCACCAGTTAACACCGCCCTGGTCTGGACCCTTTCATTAAAGCTTTGTTTTTGAGAGGTTGGGGGGCTGCATGAAGGGGCTGTGGATGTCTTGCAGATGTCCTCTGTGAATAATCCGCACAAGGGAAAATCCATACTTGTCACACTGGCAGTGTGAATGTATTTGGTATGTGTGTGCGCACTCCTGTTGTGTGTCCAGCACATGTTTGTGTGCTCTCTCTCTCTCTGTTCTCTTTGTCCTTGTTAATAATAACAGGGCTGAGGGCTCGCATTTCCCTCTCTGCAGGGCAGCCGTGTCATATCAGCAGTAAACAAGCTCCTTCCCTTCAGAAAGCGCTCGACAACTCTCCCTAGCCCTGGCCACTCAAGCAGAAACCTGTCCTGCACTCTTCTTTTCACTTTCCCTTTTGCTTCTCTCCCTCTCTCTCTGTGTCTCTCTCTCTCCCTCTTCCTACTCTTTCTAATTTCTCCTTTGCTCTTTCTCTTTCCTCTATTTTCATCAACTGCCTTTCTCTCTTTCCTTACTCTTTTTTCACCTCTGTTTGTCCTGCTTGTTGAAAGTGTTTTCTCCATCGCCCTCTCTGTTAAGGTCAGTGTGATGAGGAGGAGGGGTGCCCCTGACAAGAAAAATCTATATGTTGTCTTCTCTTACTCCTTCTTTAAAGCTGGAGCCCAATCTTGCTGTGTTTTAATAGCTGTCAACAACATTGTCAGCAACAGCAAAGCACATGCTGGTCGTCAGCTGGTAACTCCAGTAAGTGAGTTCAGGGGTGTGTATGCAGCTCATATGTGTGTTTTGTGTCTTCTCTGACTGGTCATGTAAATATGTCCTTTAATGATGTCTCAGTTGCTCAGTGAAAGTGGAGGCTGTTGACAAGGAGGAGGGAGAATAGCAAAAGAATCCAAACCTGCTGACTTCTGTCAGGTACAGGTATTCTAACTGCACCAGATTAAAAATGAAAAGGGAGTGAGGGTTCCCTCAACTTATACAGCAGTGTGACACATGGTCAGCATGGAAGCTTAGTCCCTTCATTATTTGATTTTTACCACATTTCTTACAGATGCAAGAAAACGAAGAGCTGAGGAGGGCACATGATAAACGCCGTGAACGTCTCTGTCTCATCCAGAGCAACTACAGGGCAATCAAAGACCAGCTGAAAGACATGGAAAAATCAAATGGCTTGTAAGTACATACTTTCATTTGGGCCATTCTATCAAACTTTAAACCAGTGTTTAAAAAGAATTCAAGAATGCAAATCCATCCAAATAGTAACTGAACTTGAATTTCTATTGTCTATCACGTTCACCCGTTTGCACACACAGATGCTCTCACATTCACACACCAGTGAAACAGTCACTGGAAGTATCTTACTGAGCCTGTTTACATGCACACTAATACTTCAATCATTATTGTAAACAGTATAATCTGATATGTTTTAACAGATAGCAGTAATCTGATTTTGAGAAATTAGATTAACACACCTGGATTTGTCCTCAATATTCCAATATCTTCCTGCTTGTCTATAGGTTAATCTGATTTATTTAGTTCTTTTACATCTGCACATGTATAAACACAATTAAAATCACCGAAAATGGAAAAGTTATATTGTGAAACGTGAATGAAAGACTACAACAGGAAGCTTGAGTCTACTGTTACTATGTATGTATACATACTCCGAAAGAAATCTGATAATGGACTGGAGCATCTAAACCAGGGCTTTTGGTTAGCGCATCTCTTAAGTCCATGTAAACACATCAGGTCTGATTGTTACAAATATCTGATTTCTTCCAGTTGTTGGATTTTTATGGTCATATAAACTGACGCAATGTTTTGCTCATGGATGCTTGGACATGTGGGCTGGGCCTAAGGATCAAACCATCAGCCCTCTGGATTGTGCCCCATCATCTGAGCTACAGCTGCTCTTCTGTCTATTTAAACCTCAGAAATATATACAGTATATCATCAGCTTTTTCAGCTAATTACTAAACCAGTGCCCCCTCTCTCCTGGATGCATGGTTAGTAGTTTTGGTTGTGAATGTTTTTTTGAGTGAGAATTTTAGATGCTTGCGAGCCTTTCAAATGTACATGATTACCTCATACTTCTAAACAACAGTTTCACAAAAAAGCAAAGTTTTCTGCAATAACAGTAAAACAGTTTGCAGAACACGTTTCCTTAAAATGATGGGAACAATCTCCTCACCATTCAATAATGAGAGGACACAGAAGACATGGTCTGAAATCAGTTTGAGTCCATAATTAAAGACACAGACATGAAAATATCTGACAGCATTTTATGCACAATATGTCAATATTTGTAAAGATAATAGAACATAAATGACATTTTAATAATTATTTATTTAATTTATTTTCAAATACTTTAAAAATAACTTGTAAAATTGGGGATTGGAACAACCTCCTCCCAACTGTAACTGAATATACTATATACACTTTCTGTATGAAGTTACATCAGGAGGTATTTGAAGTAGTGGACCAATTTTAGGAAAGCTGCATACTTAAATACTTTGTAAATAGTTGTGACGCATATAGGAACAAACATACTGAAAAGGGATGGGGTCAGTATGCTTCAGTTCTTATTGAAGGGTCAAACAGACATGAAAAACAAAGCAGACTGAACATGTCTCTTAGTGAGAGGATTAGTTATAGTGTTGATAAATGACCCTGAAATTGAAACAAGGCCTCTTTATTTCGTTACTTTTCTCACACTTCACCGTTTCACCCCACCCTTAAGTGTGGTGCTTGAGAGCAGCTGTAAACACTTTTGCTTTTCAGAAGTGGTTGGACAACCCTTTGTATGATCTAGTTCTTTCCTAGTGTAACCTGACTTATAATAAATATTGTTCACAGTTTACTAGATCAGTTGATGTACGCATATTACCTTGATAAAACACACAGGAGCTATGCATACACTAACTTCCAGTTTGATCTGGCAGCAGTGAGTAAGAGGTGTCTCAAAGCACATAACTCAACTTCACCTTATGTTAAAAGCTCTTGTGAAACCCCATGACTCTCTGAAACCACTCACAAATAGTCTTAGGGCCTTATTGCTCTTCACATGTTGTCTGACAAGACCTGAGTGCTGGATTTGGGAAAGTGGGAGAAATTCTGTTGCCTTTGAAAAGCTCAGAGGTTTTAAGCAGAGTCAATTTAGGCCATTTTGTGCCAAGTGTGTCCGCGTCCCTTCTCCTTCAGTGTTCATTAGGATGTGAGAGCCTGCGATGGGAGGTGTCTGGTCCTGGGGGGTACAAGGTGTTTGAGAAGGCCTGTGGAGGAGGGAGGAAGGAGGGGTGAAGGCCATTTCCTGCCTCAACCTGTTATCTTCCCCAGAAACCACAGGGTATTTACACAAAGTGAAAGATGTGCGGAAAATGTTATAAATATGATGATTCTGTTAACTCCATTGTCTCTCCCCAAGTCTCCTATTTTTTTTTTTTTTTTTTTACCTGTTCACCTGCATCATTGAGGCCATTCTAAAATGTTACTAAAGGTGCATATGTTTGGTGGCCACACGGGAGCTAAGTGTTGACCTTGTCAGCTGTTTTCTCTTTGGGTTAATTAAAGAAAACAGCAGTGCAATGTGAGCCCGTGTGAAAGTGGAGTCAGTGAGGGAGCGTGTTCAGCGCTAGGCTCGACTCGGCTCATGTCAGCTCAGTGCGGCTCAACAGCATGTGTCTGAGACAGTGGGAACAAAGACAGAGAGATGAAGGAAGAGAGTCAACACCCATTGTGCCGCTCTTATACATTTTAACAGGTTATCAAAAGAAGTCTGTCAAATAGTGCAATATAACCTTGATTCTGTCAGAAGAAACGTATATAATCCATACTGTGTATAACCTATAGCCATTCAAACCGGGCTGTATTTGGGACAGAGCAAAGGGGGCTCACAAACCCATAAAAGGAGTTTGTTGTTTCAGTGTCATTTTATCTGTATTTCATGACTGATTTGACACAAAATTGATGCAATAGGCAGCGTTGCCCTTTTCACTCAGACCCCTCCATGGCACCAGCCAGTCACTCAATGTTATGATCCTGGCATTCATTTGGCATTAAGCCCCATCCCTAAATAGCTGTAAAACCCACTGGGGTAATGCCAGCCTGAACGAGAGACAATAGAAAATGACTTAAATACTCCCATTAGTGCTGGAAAATCAGGGCCCTAACAAGTCAGTGGGGATAGGCGTCGAGTCTCATTGCATTTTGAGCTTGTTAAGGATTTCCCAGTAGCTTCCATGCTGTGTTGTTGCCTTTTTGGAAAGATGCGGGGGGTCTGTATTGTTCACTTTTTGTGCACAGGTCCAAAGACTTTATGCGTTTCCTCTCCTACCTGACACACATGTGAACTTGCTTGTAGTCACAAGTGCTACTAAATAACGCAGTAATTTCTCACTTACTATATTACTGCACAAATTTGAACTTTCCTCATCTCAAACTTTCTTTCATCAGCAAAGTACTGAAATAGACAATTGGTTGCTGTGCATCAAGCTGCTAAGTGACATTAGTTGCGCTTGTGAAAATCAGTACCGCCCAGGATACTACTCACAACCAATCACTAAGCATCTTAAAAGTCCAGTGGCTTATCAGCATTCAGGGGCTGTGCAGTTTCCAGTCCCAGTGAAAACACCCTGCCATTCACCATTACTACCATATTTTCCCAAAATGGCATGAAGGAGAGGAGGAAAAAGCCAACTTCTTATTTATATTAGAGAAGGGAAAAAGTTTTTTAATCAGACTGGGGATGATGGGGGTGAGCAAATAAAATTAAAGGTTATTAAAGCATCCGTACTCTGATCAAAGTTGCGCCCATAAACAGATTCCCCCTGAATCAGAGCAATTAGCCGCAGCGGTGTGGAAAAGTTCTCTCTATTTCCTTCTGCTTAATAATGGAAACTAGGATACCATAGGGGAGGAAGCACTGAGGCCTGAAGAAGATAGCTCTCTCAAGGCTCCATGTTCAACAGCTTTTAGGCCCACTGTAAACAAATTAAAATGTATAAAGCTTTACTGTGACTTAATAAAGCTTCATACACCTTTCACAAAGAATGCAGTTAATACACTGAAACAGAGCTGTGGGTAAAATATCATGTACTTTTACAGCTCAAAGCCTCCTTAAGATAGTCAAGGCTGAATTCACTGCGTATTTCCAGTAAAGTAAGTCACAGTCTATCAGTATTTGTGACTCAACATTGAAATGATCTCTTAATAGGTTTGCACCCGAACCCATAAAGGGCACACTCACACATATGAACATACACTATGAAGAAGTTCAAGGGCTTTAAATTGCTCACAGGGGCCTTACTGGTATTAAATGAAAACATTTGCTGTTCCTTCGTAGCCTCCAACTCCCAGGCAACAGGGTTTTAACTAGTATTAGCGTAGTGTTTCAGCATCTACATAGCCAATAATGACCACGGGAAAAAGAAGTCCTCCACCATAGCAGTGACCCTAACAATCCATTACTACACCTCTACTTCATTGATTGAGAGAAAATGAGAAACAGTGGTGTGTGTGTGTGTGTGTGTGTGTGTGTGTGTGTGTGTGTGTGTGTGTGTGTGTGTGTGTGTGTGTGTGTG
>JAQQZY010000001.1:1446186-1457188 GCA_030068375.1 Ostorhinchus rueppellii
TGTGTGTGTGTGTGTGTGTGTGTGTGTGTGTGTGTGTGTGTGTGTGTGTGTGTGTGTGTGTGTGTGTGTGCGCGCGCACACGTGACAAAAATGGTGTTCTCTTTTTATCTGCTGCTTTTTCAATTTGTGGATTTTTCACTAAAAGCGGTTTTATTTCGCAAATGAACAGCTAATTGGAATTGAATGTGGTGGGCCAAGGCTGATTGATGGGCGTGTACAGGGATGCAGTTGGGGGTAGTTGGACTCTGTGTGTGTCTAACATAGAAAGAGCTGAAGTTCAATCGAGGGGGCAGCTACTGAGCACAAATTGTCATTAAGTATTCATAAGTGAGGTGTAGACATTTGAATGACCTCGTTTGCAAGTGTGTTTTTGCCATTATTTACATTTGCATGGCACAAAGGGAATGCTCCACTGCCCTGCCACACGGGCAGTGCCCTGGGCTTTAACAAACATGCATGCGTGTGTACATGATTTGCCACTGAAATGTCAAAGTCAAGGCTGCTCATTTGAATACTGCTAAAGATGGCTGAATAACAAAAACAGAGGGGAACTAAGGGGCCTTGTTACCCCACGTGAATTGAGGCAGCAAATTAATATACAGTATAGTACCAATCATTTTTCCCATGTTGGTATATTGGCTATCAGTATGTGTGTGCATCTGTGCCATTAGGCTACCTGTTAATTATACATATGTTTTGTGTACATCCAGGCCAGTGGGAAGGATGCAACGCGCAGAGCCATGGCAGCTGAGACAAGAGAACAGCGATGCAGTGTGGAATGAGCTGGCCTACTTGAAAAACCTAAACAGGAAAATCACTACAGAAAAGTAAGTCACTGCTGTTAAATTTGCCTTGCTGACATATGTGTGTGTATGTATGTATGTATGTATGTATGTGAATGACCAGTGTGTGTGTGTGTGTGTGTGTGTATATATATATATTAAAAAAAATTGCCCACCTGACATTATAACTGGACATATTTGAGTCTGTGTTCACCTAACTGTCTCTTTTTTTTTCTCTCATTAGTTAAATTACACACACTCCCACTGTCCCTTCTTGTTTGTGGGTGTTAAAATTTGAGTGTGCCCTTCCCAACTTCACAGCATTCACCTAGCCCTTCACATCATTACCAGACAGCAGGAGCCAAAGCAGGATCATTAGACTCAGTGCTCATTTATAAAATTGGCTGCCCTGAAATTCACACATAAAAGTGCAGGAAGTAAAATCACATTATCAAAATCCCTAGCTGTGTCTTTGTGAAATAATTGCATGTTTAATGGTACATTTATGCCAAAGTATTATCATCCTGTTGATACTATTATTTAGTAAGTCAATAAGACACTTACTGACTTACTTACTTGGTGTGGTAGGTGTAGAAGTATTATTAGCTCAAATTTTGACTAGAATTGAGGCTTTTTTTCCTCTGGTTTATCTTTTAGTCAGTCTCTGGGTGTGTATAGCCATTGTCTTGTTTGATCTGGAGGAGCCCATGTAACCGCACCACTAACACTGACCCTCTGTGATGCTACACAAAGCTTGGCCTAAAGCCATAGTGTTCCTCTCTCCTATTTCCCCTAGCCTTCACCTCTCTTCACCTCTTCCCTCCTCTATCCTGTGCCTCTGTACCTCTTCTTTCCCTCTTCCTACTTGTCTTCCCAGTTGCCTCCCTCCGGCCCTCTGTGATGGTACAGTAGGCTGAGGCCAGAATTCTGCTACTTGCCCCCCCTCTCTCTCCCACCCCCTCTTACTTCTTTTCCCCTCTGCTCACCCCCCTGCCCTGTCCTCCTAATCCCAGCTGAGCTCATTATGATATAGCCCGGCTGCCTCTCTCCAAGCCTGAGCTGTCCGAGCTAATTACAAGCTAGCAGCCCTAGTGCCGCCGATACTGCCTGTTAAGGGATGTCCATCCGCCTGCCTGCCTGCCCCGCCAAAACTAGAGCTGAGCAGAGCATAGGACCGGATTGTCTGGGGGTGGGGTATGAGGGTTCAGCAAACTACCACGAACACATAGGGTCCTTGGAACTGACCTGCAAGCACAACCTCAAGGGATGGATGACGGCTGCCCTCTTACCTAGCTGTATAACTGGCCTGTCCTCAGGGGTTAGTGTTGATCCCCTTCATGTGCCCCTGACCAGCTCCACCTCATCTCCTCTATTCCCACCCCCCGGGGCCCCTCCTTACCCATGTGGCTGCTGCAAAGTAAACTTGGCTTGGGTCTTTAAACTTGTGCTTTAGAAAAATTCTCTGTTCCAGGGCATACAGCTGCTCATAATTCAGTTGTTAAAGCAGAAGCATATCCCATCTCTATTCCACTTCATACCTGTCATGAGAAGAAGCAGGACTGAAGAAGATAGAGCTGGGACCATATTTGGAACAAGTGTAGTCAAACAGCATTACTTCTCTGCAATGTAAATTTCTGACAAAACAACAGAAAGGGCAACAGCAACAATACTTCTTGGAAGCATAACTGCCGGGAAACTCGGGGGCAAGCATTTAAAAGCTTGTTGTTCCGTTGACCGTATTATAATGATTGTGCTTGTGAAGGTTATGTTAGATAAGTGTTAGCAATGATCCACTAATGGCTAATTAACTTCTGGCAGCTGAAAAATTTAGGACCAAATAAAGGCCTCATATAAAGCTTTAAATACCTCGTCGCAGCCTTTAAAGGAGAGTCTGTCTAAACTCTCCATTTGTCTCTCATTTTCTCTCCCTCATTGTCATAAGGTTGTGCACAGATGCTCCCTATCACCTCCTCTGAAAACAGCACTTCTGAAACACTGTCTTGAGACCCAAATGACCATTTCCCAGAATGAATATTGCTGAGATAAATCTAGCACAGTGAGTCCCTACAGTGTTAAGAGAAGGTTATCAAGCTCAGGCCCCGTTGCAGTCTCTGCATTTGAATGAGAGGTTGAACAAGAAGGTGAAACAAGTCTGTTTATGTACTCTTAGCTGATTTACTGGATCCCTATGGCTCATTTTATTGTCTGAAAGGAAGGCATTAAATCCTTGATAATTTGACAATGGTTTACTTCAATATATGTAAACCAACAACAGAATTGTGTATGTCACTTTTGTAATGTGTTCTGTCAATGCTGTGACATTGTTCCCAGTTAACAAGTAAAACCACTACCACATTCTAAAATATTACTGGATGCTGCATTTAGATTTATCATCTTCATGTTTCAACATAATTCCCTGATTAGACCAAAAAAAAAAAAAAAATACTGGACTTGTAATGAATCCAAACTGGCTCTGTCATTTTTGTACCATCTTGTGTTTTTAGAATGACTTGATTAGAGGTGAGCAGTCTGAGGCCCAATCCCAATTTACCCCTTGGCCCTCCCAGTTACCCCTATCTTTTAGCCCTTGCACTTAGCACTTCCCCTTGAAACAGAGTTGTAAGGCGTGGGGGTTGAAACATTCCCTTATGAAATGAGACAACCCTTCAAGACCTGTTACATCATCAGCAGTCATCGATGCCGCTATAAACAAATGGGACAACCTTGTTTCCAAAAGAATTCACTATGCTGTCAGCAGATGTAATTGTTTCTCTTGCATGGGCTTTGGGCATCTTTTTGCAGCTATCAACCATAAACCGCAGAAATGTAGTCTACAGTACATTGAAATGGCATTAAATGGTTGATCATAATTAAGTGGTTTAGAAAGAAAATTCCTACATTTGTGTGTTTCTTTCATTACACTACTGCACTTTTTTGCTGTGTTTACCTCCATCTTGCTTATGATTCAAACAGAATTATGGGAGATTTCTCATACCCCTCTGTTTGTTGTGTGGTCTTGAAAAATCTCCATTTGGAGGGCCATACAGCCCTCACCCTTAGCCCTTCCCCTTCGACTCATCGAGAATCGGGACAAAACTACCCCTTCGAGTGAACACACAAAATGCAGGGGTAGGGGTAAGGGGGAGAGCCAAGGGGTTAATTGGGATTGGGCATGACAGTATTTATTGAGTTGTGGAGTCACCATGGAGCCCCCTTATTCAAGGCAAGCAACCTATGTAGTGAATCAGGTCCTTGTGTGACTTTGTGATCTGATAAATGCAGCTGCATTCACCTGTTAAATCCAGTATGACTTGAAAATATTAGTGTCTTAATCAGAAGTATAGACTGTATGTACAAAGGCACAACATGAGATATCTAGATTTATGTACTGCTTACTGTAGAAGTACAAATAAATCTTTTTTTTCCCCTCAAACGTGATTTTGTTCTTTTTACGTAGATTTTATCAGGTATATTTGTGTTCAGTTGGACCTGTCATGACTTACAGGGCCTGAAAAATTGATGAAATTTGTGGTCAGTCATTAAATGTGACACCATTGTGTCTACACAGACTCTGGCTCTAAATTGCATCACACAAGGAACAGGTCAACACCTTTGATCATCAAATTTTGACTTAATTCTTATGTAGTGGGTGGTGTTATGGTGTATATATTTTTAGCAGTCTATGTACTGAAGCTGCCTTTACAGGATTACCAAAAACTGGTATCTTGTAGTATTTTGTTTTCATTTGGATCCTCAGTGACTCTTTTTTTATTATTTGTAAGGAAGTTCCTAAGGGAGGAAGAAAAAGAAGAACATAACCATACCTATGGCTATTTTAAGCCATTTTTTTTTAAGTATAAACTGTAATTACAGTTACAGTAACCTGGCATATGTCATCATTACATAATATAAAACAGCTTATACCTTAATAGCAATTTTTTTGCAATTCCTTGATAGTATAGGACTAATGAGACACTTGTTTTTTTTTAGTCAGCATGCAATCTTAAGATGAAAATCTTGCATCTTTTTTGTAATTATATCATTGTGCGCTGTATAACTCAAAATCAGTACTTCACTCAGTATTTCATCCATTTAAGACATGTAGTTTATCAAAGCATACTAGTATACTTTTACAGACACAGGCTAATGATATAGTTGACACCACTGTTTATTTTTGATTGAGATTTTGCTCTGAGTGTAGTAAATGGCTGGAAAGTAACTTCAGGCAGGGTGGGCTAGAAAATTCACAGTGGGATCATATTATCTACCTCATTATGCATCTGTCTGCGGCACTCCATGTCCACGCTTGTTAATTGTTGTTAAAGATCTGTTGGTAAAAAGAGGCAGGGATTATTTAGGCCCCATAAACAAAATAAACACATGCAGTGCACCCTCAGACTTAAGATGCGATACTCAGACGACATCAAAGCATAAATTAGCTGGCGATTACTGGGGAAAAAGCCTTTGAGATCATTTTCACTACAGCACCAGTGAAAGCTCTTCTACAGAGTGACCATTATGGATGTGAACCTCCTCAATAAGCGACATTGACTCTAATTAAGTTTAATAAAGTTTACCCCGATGTTCCCCATATTCGTCCATTTCTTTTCGTTTCATCTTGATTTGCTTAAAGGTATTAGAAGTAATGAGAGTCTTTTGCCCCCAGAACCAGAGCCTCGTTGGAGGAGGGACACATTTACTCACACCAGCACATACACACAAACAGAATGTTTTAATCATATTTTTAAAGCAAACCAGGAAGGTTTTTTCCTTCATTAATTATTTGGTCAATTAATTATTGTTTGAAAAAAATTTGCCTCACACTTAGTAATTATGAGGCAAGCTTCAGTGTGACCTGCCATCTTAGCTGCTTTAATAGCATGATAAAATTATTACATTAATAATGTAGTTATTTCAAAGAAATAAATAATATCAGTGCATACTTGTAGTAAAGAGTGTAATATACTTGTTCCCTTAATAAAAAATATAATATAATGTAAATGTTTCTTCTTCAAAGTGTGTAAGAGAAGTTCACTTATACAAACGTCTTTTCCTGTCTTATATTTAATAAATAAAATGCTCTGATATTGTTTTATTCCACATTAGGATACCCAGCAGCATCAACAACCCTTTTAAACAGGGATTATTTTGGATATCCTAGGTTGTTTCCACCAGTGGTTAATACTTGAATCCCCATTTACCTCTCATATCACTGGCCTGTGGCTCGAGAATCTAACTCTTTAAGACTCACCGTTGTTGCTGCCCTTGCATCGCCAGTAGCTAAAAAGCAGCACCGAGCCATATAAACTCCACCAGTCACCAATTCTGCTGACAGCAGTGACTTATCCACCCAAACTCCCGCCATGAATGAGCAGCCCTCTAGCATGAGTTTAACCATAGGGGAATCCCCCCCACACCCCAAAAACAAGACTCTTTCCCCAGCCATAAAAAAATGCCAGAGGTGTTTTTGCTTTCTCACCCTATTCCCCAATCCCTTCTGCGTGTTTTTATGCAAGAAACCAAGATGAGGCCGGGATGTGAAAACACAATGGCTGCAGCAGATGATGATGAGCTGTACACCCTTGTGGATGAAGGCTGGAAGTCTGTGCTCTAAGCTGTGTTAGGTGGAGCCCAGGTAGAGACAAGATCAAATGACAAGAAATGGATAGCTCAAGGCTGAAGTTGTTGCACTGAGAGGGAGAGAAAAGGTTTTTTTTTTTGTTTTTTTTTTTACAAAAATGGGTTCAAAAGGGCGACGTGAGACACAGACTTACTTTTCAGACCACATCATTACCAAACAGAACACCTGTCTGCTGCCTTTAGTTTGGTTTCTACTGACTAACTTCTTTTGCTTTTTATGCTTGCTGAATCTTATTTTACTGTAGGTAAAATAGCAAGTTGAGAATTTAAAATAGACTAGTTTGATTTATCAACGAGGGATGTATTTATAAAGATTCTCAGGAAAGCATTGGTCTTAATGAGGAAATTATAAGAAAATTCTAAGGACTGTGGGTATGGTTTAAGCAATTCCCTATGAAGTTACGAGTAAATCCCAGTAAAGATAAGTTATTCACAAAGCATCTTAACCCTTGACACAGCTCCTAAGGTGAGAGACTGTTTGCATTGGGATGGAGGTCTTTTAATAGCTTTAAGAGTCTCTGAAGCAGAGCAGAAAAAAAAAGAGGAAAGTCAAGAGTTTGAGTTTAATGAAAACTAACACTAAACCTGCAGTAAAAGTGTTGTAAATTGAAATGAAAAAATAAAAACTGTTTTAAAAAGCTAAATGAATTTACAACTATGAATAATGCAACAATGCAAATGAATTAAAATAACATGGAATTGCATCTCTTTTAATTTCCCCTCAGTGTTAATGGTTCATTGTGTAAAATAATAAAGTGTATCTCCACAGTTAGAAACATTTGATAACATTTCAATGTTTTGTTTTTTTTTAAATCAGATTTGACATATTGGTTGCTTCATCCTTCTTTTTCAAGGCCTTCATCTGAAAAAACTCTGTTATCTTACATAAACTCTGGACAGTTCTTAAAAAAAAAAAAAAAAAAAAAGACCATTACACTAATGTACTTGTAGTGCTGTTGATTTCACTACGCTCTTTCTACACGTTGTCAAGAATACTTATCTTTTGGAAGTGATCAACCAGTCACACCTTTCAAGAGAACATGTCATACCTCCCAATGGGGTTAACCCCACGTACTCACCGGCATAAAAGTTTTTGTCTGTTCAGAGATTGGTCAAAGAGTTTTCCTAAATCAGTCCGAAGATCAAATTCTCTTCTACAGGTTTTTACCTGAAGGTGGAAGGATGCTAAGAATCTTTCCAAGTATGCTCTAAAAAAGTTAAAATTCTCTACATAAGGCTGTTTTGTAGAAACCTTTTTCTACCACGATAGCTAAAATGTGACATAAATTGCACATAAATTGCAAGTTACTTGAGGAAGTTTATGGAGAAAATACTGGGAATTAGTTTTGGAAGCTAGTTTCAATATGATACATATCCTATAGGCTGAGATTTAACTCAAAACAGCCTTTCAGTCTCTCGGTGGTGGCCAAAATACTGAGTATCTGTTTATTAAATGAATTACACTCAAAATATGATGCGTGAATGAGACTGCAGAAGGAGAATGCAGCATCCAGCAGATTATGAGCAATCAACAATGTGAACATAAAACACTACATAGTCTACTATTGAAAAATATGCTTGTAAAATTTGTCTTTATTCATTATATTAACCAAAAGCTTTGATAGAAATGTTATTTGAACAAATAAACCCAGTAGTCAATTAAAAGTCATGGCTCTGATAATGACCAGAGGTGTGATTAACATAATCAGAATAAAAACTGCCTCTCAAATACACATACAGGAGGTGATGCTGTCTGGCATGTTAGTTAAAAATAACATACATTTCTGCTTTAAATTAATGAATTCAACAAAAACTGATAAGCTACTGTGATATACTGCCATGCTATAATCTATCACAGAGGGTTTTAAAGGAATATTTCCAATAAATGTGCTTGTTAATGCTTCATAAAGTTTAAACTGACATATTATTATTACTTGAGTCATTCCTTTTATTCATTTTTCTTTAATCCCGCTCAATTGTTTTTGCATATGGTATTCTGTGTCTACAAAGGTTTTGCAGTGAAAGCCTTGCTAAAAATGAAGATTTTCTGTTCAAAGAAATGGGCTTTAAATTTAGATGCTGAGTTTGTTTAAACAGTTCAGTAACTTTAATGGGGCAAACAGGAACGGATCAAAATGGGACATCTTACTAAAATATGACTACATGGAGTTGTGACCATTTAAAAAAAGAAAAAAAAAAAAGGGGGGGGGGTTAGTAAAAACCTGGTTTAGTGTATGATATGTCAGTAAAATTAAATAATAAAATTAAAATTGCAGATTCAACTAACTTACTAAACTCTGACTATTTTCTATGGTAGCTGTAATAAAAATAATAAATGAATTAAAGTCCGTCATTAGAGCTAGTTTTTATTTTTGGTCTGTGTGGACTCTGGACTGACATTGTATGTGACAGTGCTTGATCGTAATGCTATTAAATGGGGGAAAAATGAAGAAGAGAGACGCTGTTGTGAGATACTTTACATCAGTGGTTCGACGGATGTTATCAATTAGTGCCACAACGTACCTTATTATGGGCGGGGTGGTGGTGGGGTTTCACCACTGACATAACCTGCTGCTTGATATTGATACTTATACAGTCTAACACCCCCCATTTCGGTCGCTGTGGCCTCCCGCACCTTTCTCATTCCAAACAACGACAACGGTGTCCCAATGCCCCCAGGGGTGTGGTACCGACCCACTGAGAAACACTGCTTTAGATATATGATGCTGCAACATGCCCAAGTCCATGAATCATGGCCTCCTCCCCATGTAGATTCTTATTTCTTATTTTAGTGTGATTACACTCTAATGAAAATATAACAGTAAATATGTTATTCTAGTTATTGTAGTCCTTAACAAAATCTGTCGTTTTCTTATCTATGGCCGACCGTGTCCCACTCTGCACCACCAGTCCTCTGACTTTTACTGAATAAGGATGCAATAGTCTTCCATCTTCAGAATGTTATGATGTGAAACTGGAGGCCCATGGCCAATCTGCAATCTAATCCCTTCCTTATCCAACAAAGTATGCTTATCCTTCAACAAAATTGAATGTTTTGCATATGAACTTTGGTTTGGCGTCAATACCATCAGCATCTGAAAAGGCATAAAAGAGAAACATGAGATGGAACAGGCTTCCTCCACATACTGCATATTTCAGCTCATTTGTCCCATTAACAGCCTGGACACATAAGGCAGTGCCGGTGCTTCATCGACTTGAGTTCATTTATGGAGGAAAATCTATAGAGTAGGGACACATATCCATCTGCTTCCTCACCTCTCCTCAGGGAGCGTCATTTGTGTACTTATTTAAGCTGCAGTCAGCCATTAGACCAGACCTCTACTGGACTGGGCTAAAAAGATAATTACATTCTGTCTCTGCGCCATGTTGATAACTTTCCGAAGCCATTGTCTCTTGGCATATGAGAAAAACCACATGTATTGGTTGATGATGTAAAGCTATTTGTTGAATTAGCTTCTAGTTTGAGTTACCTGCCATTGTGCTTATTGTAGTCCACCACAGCTGCACATGCCCTGTTACTTTTCAGAGGATCACATGCTGCTTTACATGGTTTACAAAGTCAGTCATAAGGAAGACCTACTGTACTGTTGTAATGAGGTTAACTGAGGGGAGAATGCCACTACAGTAGCAGGAGCTTGTTTCTAGTGTTTCTCTCTGACTCTGAGGAGCAGAGGGGAGGGAAATTAGGTGTGTGTTTCAGGTGTGGGTGTCTCTGTGGGGATGTGTGTATCCTCAGTAGAATTCAGTTGGGGTCCTAATAATAACTTGAAAGTGCAAAGTCTCGAGCATGGCTCCACATAATTAGCCTTTAGCAGGAATCAAGCTAATTGCGGAGAGGTAATTGGGCACACTTTCCAGTCTGTTTCTGTGTTATGATACACGCACTGCACTCTCCTACCTTGGTGTTTCATGTAGCTTGTCACTTTGATTTCCTGATAATTTAAAAAGTATTTTAATTAGTTCATTTCTTTGTCATGTCATCATCTTTCCTGGTAAAAGAAAAACTGGTGTATACAGTAATATAACCCTCAGTGGAAGTAGAGTGATATTTGTGGAGATTTAAAATACTTATTATAAAATTACTGTGTTTGTTTTATGTTTGTCAATCCCTTAACAATGTGTATAACTGCAGGGTTAGCCTGGAAGAAGAGTTGGACATGTTACGAGTTCAGGCTGCTATGGACCGGGCTACAGTGAAGGAGCTCCATGTATGTCTTGCTAATGAACATCAAGGTGAGAATTTTCTCTTTGTACTTTGTAGATTCTTTCAAAAATTCAGTTTAGTTACTCATTATCAAGAACATTCTCTCAGTCGTGACATACTTGTGCCCCTTGTGTCAAGGCAAGGTCTAGCCATCTATAAAAAAAATTTTGAGATACCGATACCTGCCAATTATCTTCTTAGCCTTGGTTCAAACTTTTTTATTTACTATCACATCTGCCTTTGAAGGGGTCATATTATGAAAAATCGACTTTTGACTGGTTTCCTATCAATAATAAGCATCACTGGGCTGTCTACAATTCCTCCAAGTATGAAAAAAATCAGTTTTGTCCCTCTT
>JAQQZY010000001.1:1460389-1482931 GCA_030068375.1 Ostorhinchus rueppellii
ACCTGGGATAGGAAAAACTACCGATGTGTCAGTGCATTTGATCTGGAACAGATGGCTTGAAACGGTCTTTATATACTGCTATAAATACAGACACCGTGTTAAATTTGTTGATAATAGTGTTTTTTCTAATCAGGACATCCAGGGTTTTCATGAATCAGCAGTCTCATTTCATGTTCTGCTGTTGTGTCCCCTCACATTACATGCGGAACCTGCCCACAAACAAACACAAACACAAATAAATCGTGAGTGATTTTGCAACAGCGGCCATTTGACACATCATTGACACTGTGTTGACTCCTTTGACAGTGGAGGAGCTGGCAAGTCGAAACACCTGCCAACTGCCGTTTGGTGGAGTAGTGATGTAGAGGGTTCTTAGGAGAATATTCCTATATTGAATTCCTCATAATGCACCTCTCTTGAGTTATTAGAGAACAGGTTTTTACAAAATATGGTACCTCAATACAACTTAAGACCAGAATGCATCACTACCCTAGTAGGCTTAATTCTTTAAACTGACCTGAAATGTTTTGTCTCTTTCTTCTTCCCTGATGGTTTGGAAATACTTTTGCCCACATTTAACTTGAAGCAATCCCATTTTATTTTATCCACTCTTTTTGTCTGTGTACATTGTCAAATAAAGGATGTTGCCACAGGCGTAGACTACAAAGATTTCAAACAACATTGAAGGTATCACCCATAATGGTAAAAGAGCATGCATGTTCAACATGGCAGCATCTTTAAGCTATGTTTTTTCCTTTGGCCTGAGTGGATGTGTGAGCAGAATTAATAAGATAACTCCCAGTGGACTTAATAGGACAACTCAATTAAGACTTTATCAACTAGCAAATTGATTAGCAGATCAAGTGGTGCTCGTCTTATCATTCTTAATGTTAAAAAGCACTTCACTTTTAATCCAATCTGCAACCTTTTGTCAAACACTGACCACTACAACCAGTGTCGTTAATTAACTCGTTCAATAACAAATCTGTCCTCGATCACTTTAATTTACTTCACAACCAATGATTGTGTCAGTTGAAGATGCAAGCCTTTGATTTAAAGGATGGCACTAATTAAAATTGTGGATTGTCTCCTATTGACAGCCTTGTCAGGGAATACTAGGAAATACGCCTATTTGAGAGAACATGTGAGTCACTAAATATAAATGTTACGCTTGAGCCTGAGAGCTTTTTACACTGTCATTTTCTGGGTTGGGTAGCTAACGTTAATCTAGTATGACTGAATTTCAGAAGCATTAATTTTGTTTAAAAAAAAAATAATCCAGAAAGTAAATGTTTGTCTGTGCTCTTAACAGTACCCTTAACTATGATAAAGACCTGGCAACTCCTCATTTACAGATCACATAATGAGCATTATTTTCTTGAAGCCATTGTCATCATGTGCACAGTACGACACAAAACTAGTCATAAAAATATACATAATTCAACTCAGTTGAATATTGTTGTTCGCTGTAGGTAAACCAAGTAAATTTAAGTTTGTAAGTTTGCTTAATAAGATAGTTATCGGAAAAAATTGTGGACGGCCACAACGTTTACTCCCAAAGAACCTCTGTGACGCGATCAAAGGGGCGGTGGGTTGAAGTGCTTCCACCAGGATCACACTAACGAAAGGCAGCAGATGAAAGAAACATGGGCCTTTGTGCTGCGGCCCATGAGGAGATGTGGGAGGGACGTTAATGTATGCCGCAATGCCAGGACCTCCTCCAACTGAGGGTGACTAGGGAGCCACCACATCTTTTTATCAAGGTAGTGCCGAGGTGCCAACTCCCAAGCCACCAGTACTGGAGCTGGATAATTGTCTCCCAACCTGGTTATGTACCCAGCGAACACGGCAGCCCTCCTGTCCTATTTGGTGCTCTGTCTGATTGGATGTGACATGCTGGGGAGACAAAAGAGCAGGCTAATTCAAAGTAACAAACTTCCCTGGGCAAAGTGTCAAATGCAAAGCAAGGGAGCAGCAGCTCCTCACAACATAGCCCTTTCTTTTGCTCTTTCCTTCTATGGGCTCTTTCCTGCCGCATTCTCCAAAAGATCAACTGACCTCAGAAGTCAAGGTCCTGAATGTTTAATATTTCCAGCTTCATTGTACAAATTATTTTGGTCATACTGTCATGAATGTTTAACAGAAAAAAAAGAAAGGTAAAAAAGTTTTATATTGTTTTGTGTTGCACTGAGGTAAGAAGGAAAGCTACTTTTAGTTTCTGAGGTGTATATATGTGTGGGAAACAGTGACACAGAGGTCTGATATGTGCTGTGTGAGCACATATCAATGTTTGTGCACTAAATCCCTACACACTTGGACTATTGCATGCATTCTGTTGTTATCATAAAACCTAAATCATATCTTTGCCAAGGCCACTATTGAAGTTGTTGGAATAAAGCAGCATTTTAGTCTGCAGAGATTAGCTATCCATTGGGGAAACATAGTGGACTACAAAGCAGTGCAGCCTGGGGCTGTGTGTTCACAAGGGATTCAAGCACTTCTCTTCGTTTGTTTAAGATCCCCAGAGAGAAGTTGCACATTGCATGTAACGTTGTGTGCTTTTGAACACTGTTTTTCTATTTCCTTGTGGACTAAATAAAACACCATATTGCTAATCGAATGGAAAAAAAAAAATCTTAATAAGAGATTTGAAACAGCGTTCAGAATTTTTTTCAGTGGAATTTGAAGTCCTTAAAAGCAGCACAAGTACTTTTGCTTTCCTTCTGATTGGACTGACAATAGAAGGAAGAAAAGAAACTGGACCTCAGGAAGGAAATTATGCCTTAGTAATGCTAATAGATTTAATTTACCCACTTTATTATCATTCTGTTGATTGAGCAGCCTGAGTTTGACACATTATGTCACAATAATGAGCTTTGTTCCCTTGTGCAGAATTGCTTCACAAAGTGGTAAAGGGACATCGGGTCAAAAGCAGCACTCCAAAAAAGCCTTCTGTTTCTTATGAGCGAATGGAAGAGTCATTTAAAAAGGTACAGTACTATGCCATTACTAAGTGTTCTTTGTCATCACCAATAAAAGAAACCCGCCAGAGACATAACTACAGCACAATGCCTTTCAGACATTTTGGTGTGAATTCTTTAGTGATGTGTTAACAGTGTTATCATTCATGGCAGATTTTCCATTGGTCAAAGCTACAAGCGTAAGCAGTCATTTCAATGTCAGGGGAAAGTGTCAGAAATTAGTTTCCCATTTTGAAATTGCTTCAGACAACTACAAATAATAATTGAGATAAAGAAATGGAAATTGGGGGCAGATGATGAAATGATCACACAGACATTACAATCATAGATATTGCCATGCCAAGTCAAGCCACAGATGGTTTTCCAGTACAGTCTTTCATGTCTGTTTTGCTGAGTGTCATCGTAAGATTGCTCATTTAAGATGTCATTGTCTACTATCCTTATAAAAACAAATATTTGACTTTTTTAAATGATGCCACTTATGCCTCTTTGTAACCCCTTTAATTATCTACTAACCTTAAGTATTAAACTTTATTTTAATACCAAACTAGTAGTCATGGAAATTGTGGTATCTTTATTCCAAATAGAGACATTAATCTCTGGTTCAGTACATTTCAAAGGTGAGATGAAAGATCACAGTTCAAACCTTGGACTGTATTGTGATGAAAAACATTTTGACACAATCTTTTGGACAGGTCACCCACCCCAAGGTGTCACCCAAAGATCACTAGATTACCATAATTTTTTGGATTGAAGCAGTTAGTAGATAGTACACCCATGCTATTAAAAGTCCCTCTTCCATTAGATTATAGCCCCCCGCCCCATTCTGCTTTCAGGGCAGTGAATCATCAAGAATATGGATAGGCATCTAATTTTGTTTGAAAGGTACCAGGCTTCACCAGCAGTCGGAGTGAGACCCAAATAAAGGGGGAAAATTGCCTGGAGGCACAAACCCAGCAGGCATCCAATGTTCGCTTAAAGAGTCTCCACCAAAGAGCTAACAAATAGACTAAGTGCTCCTGGTTTCTGTCTAGTTAAGGGTGATCATGGTAAAGTGGTGCCAGTCAGATGGCCAGAATTTTGCCAGGCAGAGGGTGTCGCCCCCCTCAGTGGTTTAAACATCCACACAAGACATACTCCCAGGAGAAAATGTCTGTTACTAGAAACCACTCCATGCATACTACCACACACGTTAAATGAGGGCCATTCTCTCTAGTAATTTCACCGATGTAGAATTCTCCAGAATGTAATGGTACAGGTTAGTGGACAAGCAATGAAAGAGCAGCATATTTAAGATTTCAGCATTTCTGCAAGGTTCTTAAAACAGTCTTAAAGGTTCATGATGTACTGCATGTGAATGTATGCCATGCCTGTGCGCTTACATTACACATGTTTCTGAATTTTAGGCCTTAAAATATTATTTACATAGGTTTTAAAAATATATTAGATTTCGTACTTGAAAATACTTTTGAAGCTCTCTCATATTTGTGTGTAAATACATGAGAGTTGCCTGGTAACTTCCAGTAAAACCCCCAGCAAACACTTGGCATTACCCGATATTTTTCTGACTCTATTACATTCTTCCAAAGTCTTAAATTTAAGTTATTGAAACCTGCAGAAATCCTTTTATGTTAAAAATGATGCATATGCATGGGTAGAAATCTCACTATATTGTACCACTGAGACCCCATATCTTTGGTTCCTTCAGATTGAGCAGCTGGAACGGAAGATGATGTCCCTGGAGGAGGAGACGGAGAAGCTGAGAGAAGAAAAAGAGAAGCTACTTGAGGCCAATGAAGATTTGGCCCACAACTGTTGCAAACTCCAAACCTCCCTGGATCATTTGAGAACCCAGGAAGCTTTCCGTTCAGAGGCAGCCCAGGCACAGGCCTTGGCTCAGGGTGAGAGGCATCGCAGTGAGATCATGGCTGTAGAAGGCCGACTGGTTGCTTCCCAAAAACAAGCTACCGAGCTTCATCACAAGTTGCTAAAGCTGAGACAAGAGCTTGGGATTCTCCGAGCAGCCAGGGACTTCTATAGGAATCGTGCAGCAGGGCCATCACGAGCTGGCGGGATTGCAAATAACATTAGCAGCAAGGTCAAATTCAAAACAGCCAAGCGCAGAGGTCCGATACACCTGCGCAGCCACCGAACAGTCAGTCCCAATCAAGCCATCAGCTGGCAACGCCGCAGCCCCAGTCCCTCTAAGGATGAGTGGGAGGACATGAGCGCAGATAGGTAATGATACACACACACAATGATGCACTTTTTCACACTGCCTCCCGCCTCATTATTTTTGGGTAGGTGGATTTTAGAGGTTGGCCCGGCTGAATTGTGGGGGGCCCACGCAGCATCGAGGGGACAACGTGCATATGCAAAGCATAAGCAAATGGGTGATTGAATTTCATCGTCTGTCTAGTTGGTATTCAGAAGCCAAAAGAAGAATGTGAGCAAGGGTGATAGAAAGAAGGAGAGAGGAGGGGGAAACTACTGTCAGATCCTTTGAAATATCCTGGGACGCCTTGCTTGGAGCTTATTGACTGAAATTTGCATGCAAAATTAGCCACCTCTCCACACAAAGTTGAACCAATGCCAGAAAAGCCAAGGGATAAGGGGGCCGCCAAAGCCTTGATACCTTCCAGTGATGCCATTTTCATGCACTAGTCACGCTACCTCGAAATTGACAGTTTGGCAGTTTGATTTAATTTACTGGTCCTTTGCATATTCACTAACCCCCCCTTGACAGCACTAAGGATCCCCCTGCAAGTACCGACCCCCCCCATCCACCACACACACGCACTACACACACACACCCACCCACCACCCCACTCACTAGCTCTACCCATACACACACTCAAACATGTACAGAAGCGAAGCCCACCCTCTTTCTAGTCATTTCAGTTATCTTGTGGCATGTCAATTCACAAACATGTATGTGCGCTACTGCTATTTCCTCCAGCCACCTCATAGCCCCCACCCTACACCCACATATACACACAAACACTTCCTTTCCATCTCACCCACCCTCCTCTCTCCTCTCCTTGCCTTAATTTAGTTAGATAAATTTTGAATGACCCTACTCGGCTCAGTACCAGATGTCTACAAGCTGTTTAACACCCACTAAATTAAGAACCATCGACAGTAATTATTTCATGTATGTTTTATGCAAAAAAGCCACTGAGCCAACATTTATTGAGTGATGGTTGGAATGATTTGATTTCAAACACTCAGAGCTATCAGAGCTATTTATTTCCCTTCACTTTCTCTCCCTCTATGCCTTTTTCTATTCACTCACTCTCTTCCACAGTACTACTCCAAACGCGCTATCTCTTCACCAACTAATTCATCAGACTGTAATCCACCCCAGCTCTATCCACATGAGGCCGTTTAACAGCGACTGGGTGCAGCTATGCCCTGCTTTCCTAATGCCTCTCCATGTGGCTAATAAGCAGTAGTCTAATATACGCTTTACCTGAGAGAAGGATCTAAGTGGATTTGTGGGGAAGGGGTCTAAACTGAGATGTTGTCTTATTTAAGGCACCTGTCAACTGATTTGTTACTGTAAAGCCTTCTGCGTCTCTTTTCTCACAGGGGTCTTCTTCAGCAATATGTCTACTAGGCACTCCCAGAAATACAGTATTTCTGCCTAAAGAGGTTTGGCCTAAATAGTGCCAAATAAAGATGTCAGACATGTTAAGGCTTCTGACAAGTCTTTGTTTTTTCCTCTTCTCTCTCGCTGCCTGTGGCTCTCTCACTCAGGTTTTGAACTGCTGGAGGCAGCTGACCATTTTGAGCAGATCAGCAGTTTTGTTGAATTCTGGACAGAATTAGAACAAGGTGCCTGGAGAAGAGTATTATTAATCACATTGAGTTTTTCTATTTTTACCTATATGTAGTGAGTTCTTATGAATATGTGATTTGGTATGCATTTAATCATCTGGATAGCACATTAATGATAGGAGTTAAATTTCTCAATTGTTGCATGCTTTCCTATTTGTTGGTTGTGCTTTTGTAAAGGTTTCGTACTATTTCTGCCATCTAAAAAACATTTAAGCAAAACAATGCTGGCTGATTAAATAAATGAAATAAAACAATTAAAAATTAAAATATTGCAAAATTTATTATTATTATTATTATTATTATTAGTTTTATTTATTTATTTTCAGCTTTTAATTTTCAGACTTAACACAAATATGACTGAATTACCTATGGTGCTGTGGACATCTAATTAATTTATATTCTATAGTACACACAAAACTTCAACACATAACAGTCTTATTATCTGCAAACATGCAATGCAGAAACTCTCCTTGAAACATGATCTAAATTTATACCAGTATTATATTCATCATCAGCTGAACATTCCATACCAACATCCAAAAATTTAAATCGCCATTTTCCCATTGAAAATCACTTCGGCTTCCTAAGTTCCCACTTTGATAAAAAATATTCTTTTAGCACCCAAAAATGCTATGCCAGCTATTTTCCAATCTCTTTCAGACTTGAACTGTGTATCCCTATGCCCTAACAAACAAACAGCAGGACAAGAGGAAAACTCTCTGTTCGGTATTGAAAGAACCATTTCTGTCCAGAAGGACTTCACCACCAGACGAGGCCACAACATATGAATCAAAGTTCTCACTTGACTACAACCATGTCAGCAGAGATCAGAGGAACTCTGTTTAAGTTCGACGGAGTAATGTATGCTCTGTGAAGGATCTTCATTTGTATAATTCTGAATCTGACAGACTTAGAAATTACTACAGGGCCTTCTCCACATTCTTTCCCAATCTGTTGGAGAGTATGGAACCCTAAGTCTTGTTCCCACTGGGGCTGAGTCTGAATGCAAGGATTGGAGAAGGACTGAATCAAGATCTTCTACACACCTGAGACGATACATCTGTGTAACGCTGAAGATCTACATTTTTTTATCCGTCTCACTATTGTTATCAAACTATTCTTTGGGAGTTTTGTTAAAAGTAATTTGAATTGTGCATGCTATAAAATCAGATTTATATTCAGCATGTATCTCCTACTAGCATCCTCAGAGGATTGACTCCCTCCATCTTGAATTATTTGCAAAATTGTTATAATTTTTATCTCTTGTCATACATGGTTTAACAGGAGATTGGTTAATTCTGGATTGTGCCATATTGAGTTAGGTGCTTTTTATTAGCCTGTGTGCTGGACGAATGGTTTACACAGTATCGAATCAGCATAGATCAGAGCAGCAGAAGTCCACAAACTAGAACAAAAGTTTGTTTTCCTGCAAGCGTCACTGTGTTCTTTGTCAGGAGCAGAATTAATAAAGCTTGATGCAGTGAGATCACAAAAATGAACGTTTTTTGACCAATGCATGACAACAGAGAAAGTAATCACAGCCTCCCCTATAGTATCTAATGTCTCTTTAAATTAATAACTAGAAAAGCACTCGGAGAGCACAGACCTCCGCCAAGCTTATTCTGACTCCTATCCAACAGTCGTACTTTTTTAATGTTACATATGCCCTGTTGTTGAATCAAATGTGCCATTTATAGACAATACCTGTAATCTGATTACAGTAGTAGTGGCTCTGGTAAATTGTATCCCAACCATGATGATTTGCCGGGTGATGCCAATATTTAACAAAAAAAATCGCGATAAAATCTGGAATCTGGGTCCGATCCGGATCAACCTTGGTGGTGTCATAGGAGACCATACCCTTAAGCAGTGTCTGTAAGTTCATGAACATCCATTAGTAATCACCTGAAATATTGACGATCAAACTTTTATGCTCCATTTACTACAATGTTAACGAAAATTTCAAAGTGATCCAGAATGCAGGATTTCTTCCAGCTCATCTTCAAAATTTAATCAGTTCTTCCTTGTGGCATTTCCAACAGTTCCTGAAAATTTCAAAATCCGTCCATAACTTTCTGAGTTATGTTGCTAACAAAGTCGGATGGATGGTAACAAACAAACAAACGCACAGTAAAACATAACCTCCTTGGCGGAGATAATAATTTGCTGTTTTCTAACTTTTTGACACAACCTGCCCTAACCCATGATGTTACCCGCCTATCCCCTAACTCAATACACAGGTTATAGGTTGACCAAAATCTTTTGAAACATGTTCCCTTGTTCCCTTTCACTTGTGTTTTACCAGAACAAGTTCACATTTGGCCACTAAATCCACACACTTTCTTCTATACTGTACATATTCTACACACAGACACACATTCTCTGCATCACCATAACATGCCAGCACAGCATTTTAACTATACATATAAACCCTGGAGACAGTTTTCGTAGCCTGCACATACAGTTATAATAATTGCTGTTGAAACTATAAACAAGTGAGAACACAGTAGTATGCTGAGTACAGTGTTTGTCCATTTAAGTATGTGTGTCACGTAATTAAAGTATGTTTAAGTGAATAACCATATTAATCTGTAATGTTAGTCTTGCATTGCTGTGTCACCTGCATAAAGCACATCATTTTTCATTAAATGCATGCAGGCATCGCCTCTGTGCCGATGATTAGTGGTCCTCTCCGGTCCCTGTGCCCCTTCCAGGCCAGGTTTAACCCTAACTAGCCCCCAGCCCTGTCATGTTCCAGTTAGATCCTCTCTCTCTGTGGTCTTTACCTCTGCTGCTTCTCCCAGGCCCCACCTTAATAAACCCGCCAGCGTAAATGTCACTGGCTTCCACCTTCACGTCAAAGGTCACTGTCAATAAACCTGTGTGTGTGAATGTGTATGTGTGTGTGTCTCAGGAAGCCCTTACCGTGTGTCCATCAGATGCAACTTTGCTTGGCTCCGCTCAGCCGTGCCTCTCACACACGTCTGTCACACACAGAGGGCTAATGAAGGCCACAGCCGCTCTCATACATGTTGATGCATTCACCATCAGCACCAGACACTGCAGCTTTTCACTTAATTTACACCCACATTTACACTTCCAGCTCAGAAATTGGATGGGACATTGATTTTCTGTTGGAAGGAGGGGGTGGGGGGTACACATATTTTTGCTTGATGTCAACTAAATCAACCATAAAAGGTAAATTGGATTTTTGTCCAAGGGTGGTACATTCAGAACCAGGGTTGTGGGTTCAACTTCAGGCCTGTGATAACCTTTCTTACCTTTCTTTACAGTGACAGCAGTGAAGAATACTCTGATAGTCTCAATAGTGCACCTTCAAGGACAGCAACTGACAGAAACCAAGCAAACAAAAAGGTTTGTTTTCTCTCATGCTTTTAATCATATTTGGAGAAAAAATGTTTCTCATCAGATGTTAATTTTGGGATAGCATGTGAGTCATTTATGTGATTAGTTAGGTGTATCTGCGTGCAATGTCAGCGCAACATCTGCAAGGTCTGATACTTCAAGTTTGTTGTTTTTGACTTTATCCTAATACTGTAAAAGTTCCTGAAGTCTCTGATGTAGAAGTAATATTAGAGCAGTAATGTAGATTATTAAATTATTTGTGTACAATGCTAGATTATGCTGCCGTACAATGAGAAAGCATTGTTGCTCTTAAGAAATGAACAACTGCGCAGTAAGGGAAACTTGTGACAATTGGGTACTCCGGCTTCCTCCCACAATCCAAAGACATGCAGTGATAGGTGAATTGGTTAATCTAAAATTGCCCATAGGTGTGAATGTGAGAGTGATTGTTCGTCTCTATATGTCAGCCCTGTGATGAACTGGCGACTTGTCCAGGGTGTACCCTGCCTTCACCCTTACGTAAGTAGCTGGGATAGGCTCCGTGTGACCCCCATGACCCTATTGAGGATAAAACAGGTACAGAAGATGGATATTTGCCAACACAACTTGTGAATTCATCCACTAATTATGACAAAATTTCAGTTAGGATAAAATGATATATTGAAATTTTACGATGACATTTTATATCCAAAAGATTGAAGGTTAACTGCACTTCAACACTGTAGTGTTATTATCTGTCGCATTCATTGGTAGAAGAGTATCTATATGAAAACAACATTTTTATTAAGAATTGCATTATTACTTTATTATTGTCCATCAAGTCACTGTATATTTTATGGTGATTATATTATATGGCCAGACATAAATAGAGATTACTACTTGGATAGTTGGTGGAGGTGTACAACCGCAAGGCTTCAATTGTCATGCAGAAATGTATGTAAATGTCCTCATTAATGAAACAATAGTTCAAAAGTTGTCTTATAAGAAAGTAAATATTTCTTATGGATTTAGACCTTTGTGCTTAGAAGAGTAGGCATGACATTTTTAATTGATATTAAGATGCATTTTGGACACATTATGTACAGTGGTGCAATTTGATTTGCAATACATATGGATTCGTTTGAGCTACCCACAGATGTCTTAAGGGCATAAAAATGAACATGGACTGAATCAACTCTGCCTATAGGAACTATATCACTCAGGCTTCTCTAAGAGGCACCATATGGATAATGAGCATTGAGTTCTTCTGTAACGCGATTTCTGTGGTTTGTCCATGCCTGACTGTACTTGCACCTTACTATCTTTCACCTTAGTTTGTATCGTCACTAAGGCTTCCCAATGTATGTTGTCGGTGCTCCTTCTTGTCCATCTCTTTTCAACGCCATGAAATCAATAGGCCTAGACCCTTGTGCTTGTCCACATCAAACCGTTTCTCAGCAGGACATGGCAGCTGCAAACCCCAGAGAGATATGTCCGTCAAGACAAGAGAAAAGAGGGAGACCTTTATAGTTAGCCTGCTTTCTCTCTTTTCTCTCTCATTTCTCAAGGAGGTAAGCAAGGAAGGTAGAATGTGGAGAGGAAGAGAAGGTTGTTGTTTCGCATGCAGACAGGGAGCTGTCAGGACCCTCACTCTAGGAGTAGATCCCCTTTAGTTTCTTCACTCCTGCTCGACTAAATGTGCCCATCAGCTACTCTCAGGCTCATTGCTATGACAGCCCCGGCCCTGCACGGTGTACCATGTCACAAAGCAGAGGGGTTCATCGCTTCTATCCTCTCTGCAAAGCACCGTGTGATCAAACCTGGCACTGATCAAATCCTACCTGACCTCCATACAAAGGAAACAGGCAGAGAGGAAGGAGAGTGCCGTGGGGTTTCTTTGATGTCACTACAAACGGTGGTGCAGTTGGGAGATGTCACACGTACGCACATAGAGCGCAACTGGCTGTGCGCTCACACACATGCATGCACACACATGTCACAGGAATGAATCGGGGCTTTTAGACAGTGATTGAACAAAGGCAGCATTTGCAAGCATCTGTCAGGTGTAATATCCGTGCTGAGAAGTGTTCAAGTTGAAGTCGGTTGAACACGCTCAGGTGAATTATTAAAGCACAGGGTGATTTGTCTTGTCGCGTTAAACAGCGCACACTCTGTGATCATAGTGTCATTATCAGCTGCGTTTCAAGACGTGCAACATGTCAACCAGTTGTGTTACATTAAACACCTGCTTTTCATCAGTCAGACTTTTCTCCCCTTGCAGTCCTACAGGTGTGCACTGATGTCAAACATCGAAACATCACCAGAAGCAGAATCTACCAGAAAGCAACCTGATGTTCTGGCCCAAGGTAGCATAAGTTTTCCTCTTTCACATCCATGCAAAACTACAAAAACCTAATCGACTATTAATTGAAGCAGGAAGAACATTCAATGTATGCACATGCTGTTGATCAGAAACAAGTATTTCAGAAGTTAACAAGCTTTTTTTTTTTTTCAGAAATTGGCGCTCCTGAATTATTTATAAAATGAAAATGTACATCTTTCAAGTTGTTAAATATATCACAGTTTTCACTTGTGCATGCACAAAGACACTTTTACATACTGTATTACTATTTCCCAGCAGTAGCTTATAAATAGGGAATTGAAGTCTTTCTAGGTACTTGTCAACTCTGAGGTGCCTGTATGTACTTTCTCCTGTTAGACGATAAACAGCATGAGCCCAGGGAACATGGGAAGAGAGGAGAGAAAAAGAGGTGGAGGAGGAAGAAGATGTTGACGAAGACCCAGAACTGCTCCTCCTCTTCTCTGCAGCAGCGCATCGAGTCCCTACAGCGTCACATTGACATACTGCGAAGTGCCAGGAAAGACGCTGTTCTATCAACCAGAGAGCTGCAGAGGGCCAATGAGAAGATTACGGCACAGCTCAGCTCCCTCACCGAGAAACTCTGCAGCAGCAAGCAGCTCACACAGGTATATAAACTTGGGGAAAACAGGCAGATGAGTAAAGAGGGGAACCAGTTGTAAGGATGTGGAAGTTTCTTTATTTTTTTGTCTTTGTCTCTCTTTTTGTGGTTCTTTTGTACTTGCTGAGGGCTGAGAGTGCAGCAGTAGCAGGTCCTTTGCCCTTATCATGCTTAATAAGTGTGGCTGACAGGCCCACTCTTGCCTGTGGAGGTCAGCGCCGTGGAGCAGAAGAGAGGAGCAGATTCTCTTTTACTCCGCCTCTGCTGTTGTCTCCTGCTGAATGTTTCAACAAGCTCCACAACAATCTGTGTCACTCCCACTATTTCTTCAAATTTATGTGCTCACGTGCACAGACACACACGCGGTGACTGGTTTTCATCAGGTCCACTGCCACACATCCATTTAGTTATTTAGTACCTGCCTCCAGGTAGAAAACTCTTATACTTGGTTCAAATTATAAATAAAACACCAAGCACTTTGGCCCCTAAACAGTATCTTTCCTGTCCTTGTACACACCAACATGAGCACACAAACATAGGCTCACAGTTGCAGTAATGCCTAGGCAGACACAGTCGTTATTTCAGACAGGAGACTTCTTTTCTGACATGGCTGTAGCCAGCAAAGGCCCACTGGACAGCTGATTAGGTGCATCTCTCTGAGTGTCTGTGTCTGTATATTTAGTGTGTGGAATAGTACAGCTACAGTACACTGGACTTGTACACACAGGTCAGAGTGCAGACTTCATATTGTTGCTACCCTGGAAGTGGCCCTTGTGCTCCCACCCAGGCATCTGACTGCAGAGGCCCAACGAGACCTCAGACACAGCAGTAAAGGCACACATGTGTGCACATACACACACTGCTGTGTCAATGAGTGGACAGAACAAGGGATTGTTGTCTTCCTGTTTGTTTCCACTTTCCTCCTGCAGTATTAATGCCGCTCCACCGGAGAAAGTCTGCAGCAGGCTGACTGGCCAAAGCCAGGTCTTGTTGCCCTCTCTGGAAAGGGCAATAGGTGATGGACTTTGGGCTTGTTCCAGCCGGTCCTGGCCAACTCTCCAACTAAAACTCTCTGCTGGTAATTGGCTTAGGACAGCCTCCACAGGGGCCATCATGTGAGAAGTTGCATGGCAGTTTCACAGAAAGTTGTTTGTGTTGCTCTGTCTCCAAATCCTTAGGCCATTCTGTCCTTCCCTTGCCTCCTTCCTTACATTTCTTTATTCCTTTTACTCTCTTTTGTGTCTATTTATTTTTCCCTTCCTTCTATATTATCTGATTGAAGTTAATTTTTAATTTGTTAATATTTCAGTAGGTGCATTTTTAACTTCATTTGAGGTGATATTTTCATTCTCTGCACAAATAACATGACAGAGGAATGGAGCTGCATCATGATGACACTCATGAGCCATAAGTCACGGGCTATCGCAACCTCAACCACAGTACACATCATAACTCTCAGAACTACAGTAAAGAGTTCTGTAGTTGCTTTCCCTTTCCTTCGCAGTAACCCATAACAAACCAGAATTAAGCCACAACCTATCCTAGGCAGCTTAAAAGAAAACTCAGGTGAGGTGACAGGTGAATCATACTTTCCTATTCCTATCAAGTCTAGCTCATGAAAGAAAAATATACAAGTCATGCTCATCCAGGATCATTTGGTTGCATGGATTATCTACCTGACTCAGACATTACTTTTCCGTTTACATTACTTTTTGATGTACTGTGACATCCAGATTTACAGGCCTCAATTCTTCCAGTGTGGATTGTCCTGCCCTCCCCTTCCTTGTAATAGGTATGGATTACAGTCGGATTAAATTGGGGCAATAGATGTAGCTCAGAATTAAAAAGCTACAGGCATTTACCTTTGGCTGTGCACGCATCTGAATTATTGTAGTTAATTAAGACAATCAACTAAGAGTGATTAACACATTTTGCTAAATGAGTTTGTTTTTTTTTTTTAATGAAAACTAAATAAAAACTACCTCAAACAATGCAGCATGTACGGTAAAAAAAAACAAAGCTGAACTGCAGGTAAAATCACTTCATTAGTCCAACAGCCTGAAGGGTCTGATGGACTGTTGGTATCAGTTGGCGTCCGTCCGTCCTTCTGTCAAATAGTTTTTCAAGAATCATCTTTGAAACAGTCAGTCAGAATGACTTGATATTTGTCGTGTTTTATGAATTTTTGTAAACGTAAAAATCCCCATTGGTTTATAATGGAAAAAATTTCAAAGTGCTGTCAAAGCAGTTGAAGATATTGATATAATTACTATTGGCAATAGATAGGAAGTCACATATGGGCTTTCATTTGGTGCCATAACCTTTGACTTCTAGTGACCTTGAAAGATCAAGCAAATGCAAGTTAATTTCTGTAAATATGCCGCTGAACTACAGGACCCTTGATCCTATTTTTTTTTTTTTTTTTTTTTTGCATTCTCTCCCAGTGTTGATGGTTCAGGGGGTAGAAGGATAAAATTGCTTCATATGATATGTAAGTTTTACTAAACAATGGTCCATATAGTTTTGTGAATCTTATTTGATGTTACAGAGCCCCCTTTTGTGACGTGAGGAAAAAAATATTAATGCATGGCCATTACTTTAAATGAAGTATATCACGGTAGATCATACCAAGGTGAAAATAAAATGAAATCAAAGTGAGGTGTTCCATGTCGGTAAGAGCATCAAATCAGTGTACAGTCTACACTGTAGAGCAGTCTCGTAGGTGAATTGTCTTGTGGTCAGGCATTAGTAGTAACTCGTGACCGTGCTTTTTTTCTCACGTCACCAAAGGGACTCTGTAGCTGTCAGTGCTTTCTTTCATTTTATCTTTTGTGAATCAGTGCTTTTCTCATAATTCCTGAAAATGAAATTGCCAAACTTCAGTATCTCATTATTATAGCACACATATCACAAAAATAGTGTGTCAGCAAGACAAATACAGAGTATATGGTTTGCAGTAATGTTTAAAAAAAAACCAAAACTCTACAATATTGCTTTTCTCTTTCCACGTTGATTTATGTTGGTATATTTAGTTTCGTTATTGTGTGCGTCCATGTGTGACATGTGCTCGTACACACACCAGCTTGTGCGACTGATCCTGCAGGCTCTGTTTCCTTATTTATCCTGTTAATGATTGGGTATCACTTGGGTATCAGCATCAGTAAGACCACTACTCAGAGGAAAGAGAGATGGCTGTCCTCTCTGACTGCCTAATGGACCCACATTATTCAGTCCATGTAAGTGTCATCTCACCATGGCTGAAAATGGCCTGTGAAATCAAAGCCTGTCTTACAGGAAGTGTCATCAATGCCACTATTAATTCGTGCACCACTGCCACTGCAGCTGTGGACCTGTTTTTCATGCTCTACACCTCCCTCTCTCTCTATCAACCTTACTTCTCTCACTCCATCTCCCGGGGGATTTGGCATGTACGTCTTCAACGGAGCAGAGGAAACCTAAAACAAGAGGGATTCTATTAAAAGGTGTCAGCCAGCAACCAGATATCAATAACCTCCGTGCATGTAGAGCAGAGAGCAAACCCCTGGGAGTCTGCGGTTTCACTTGGGTGTGTGCATGTGTGTATAGCAGCATTTACCCCCATGTGAGCAGCATACATCTTCATGTATCATGTCTCCTATTTGTGCCATTAAGCGTGCTTGATGTTTGATATGATACCAGAACTAGATCAACTAATTGTGGCAGTATTGAACCAAACTCACAGAGACATGTTTCTGTCTTATATTTTCTAAATAACTTAGCAAAGGGCTTTTTTTGAGCTTTGCTGCACACATGTGGTTAAAAGTGTTCACCTCATGCCTCTGTTTAGAATCGTTGATATACTGTACATTGTATGTGATCAGCTAGTGCCATTATCGTTTATCACTCTACACAACCACTCACCAAATGCTGATCTCCCTTTGTCCCAAAGTGCTCTCTCATTCTGCAGGATGGCTTTATTATGCATGCCAATCACAGTTAGAATTAGGCCCTATTGACCGGACAACAGCATCATCTGTCTCCTAATTAGCATAAAAAAGGAGTTTTATCACAGACAAGATATTAAAGTACAGCATGCCCCGCTCCTGTTGTGCTGTATTTCAAACATATTGTATTTACCTTGTCTCTGTGTTTATCGTGTTCACGGAATGGGAATTTCACATAAATATATTATGTTCTTGTAGCAGTATATAATTTTTCTAATTACTTCTTAACGCTCTCTATCCCATAACACAAACATGTTTTCATGGTTTATTAATTTGTAGACACACAACTTTTGTTTTCAGTTGCGGTGTCACTAGTTGCCTAGCCCACCAATTCTGTCTGTCGGTCAATCTGCAGAAGCTGACCTCTGACCTAGCGGGTGTGGAGCAACAGAAAAAGGTTCTGGAGTTGGAGCTGGAGCAGTGGAGGCGGATCACGTTTCCCCAGCAAACTGTACCAGTACCAACAACAGCACCAGTAAACACAGAGTGCTCGTCCTGCCAGGGCCGAACCGTGCCCACCCCAGCTGACCCTGCCCCCCAGGTCCTGGAGGCTGAGGTTAAACAACTTCAAGCAAAACTTAAGGTTAGTGGTTAGAAGTTTGGGGTAGAGCTCCATGGTTAATGATTTTGCTTTCATTCTTTGTCTTATCATACATGCCTTATGAGATAAATCTTTTAATAGGATGATGGTATTAAGGACTGTGTTCATTTCCAGTTTTGTGCACTACAAAGCTTGACTGGATAATACCATGAATAACAAGCTAATAAGGGTATTAATTCTGCTCTGTTCCAAAAGCTGTGTTTCTTTTCTCTTTCTTTATCACATCAGTCATATTATACTTTACCATTGCATTTACTAGCTTTTGACTCAAATGAACACCTTTAGGAGATTTTGAAGTAACGTGTTTTGCAGTGCCATCATCAAAACACCAAAGGAGAGAATATCTTTTAGAGAAATGGTGTTCATCTCTCAAGCAGAGTTCACATACTTAGCGAAGAACTGAAGGTGTTCTGGAAGTACGTGCTAACACCTTACTAACACAGTTTTCACACCAAAAACACATCTGGAGGTTATCTGTTTTTTTTTGTTGTTTTTTTTAACCTGCCAAAAATACATGACTGACAACTTTCACACTGCCAGCAGATGAGTTGCCTTTCTGTTTTTTGTATTCAGTATGTCACATTCACTGTCACGATTACACCATAAGCAATAACATAAATAAACAACAAAATATATTGGAGGCCATTGGAAGTGTTGTGGTGGTGGTTAAAATTTTGTGTCTCTTAACTTCAGCCTCTTTTTAAAAATCAGTGACTGAATAATTTTCGAGCACTGCTTAAACAGATGGATGGAGTTGATGGCTGGTGACACACATCATAGCGTTATGCTGGAAAAGGAGTGAGAAATAGCAGGTACACCCGGGTGTTGTATTTCCATTATTGCTGATTAGAGCTGGAGACAATAAATACTGATGGCTACTGCAGAGTCATTTGACCCAGGAAAGATAGCTAATTGTACTCTATTGTACCCTTTCACACTGCAGATAAAAGACAGATGTAAGTGGGTGTTTTATCCGACGTGAAACATGTTAATCATTAATGTTGCTTTTTGCTTTAACTTCTCAATTTTTTGTACAGTCGCAGAAAAAATTAATTGATCACCCCTTTTTTTTCTTCAATTTCTCATTTATTTTAACGCCTGGTTCAACTAAAGGTACATTTATTTATGCAAATATAATGATAACAAAAATATCTCATAAAAGTTTAATTTCAGAGCTGATATCTATCCATTTTCCATGTTTTCTTGATAAAAACCAAAATCACTTCTGTTCTTACATCAATATGTATGGCATTGTACTGACAAAAACGGTGCTTTTAGGCACTCTGTTTTCTTTTCTGTCTGTTTTAGTCACATGATACACACAGGAGCTACTACTTGATTGCATTGTTTTTGATGACTTTTGATGGTCTAATAATTTTCTTCATGACTGTATATCGTGGCACATATGTGAACAAAAGTGAGAAAATGTATCAATCTAGCATGTTGCAGGTTTTTCCTATGTTGCCTTTTTGAAAGCCATCATGCACTGCAAACCAGCTGAGCAGGTTGGAATTACTGTACACATATATTCATTTTTATAAAACATTTCACTGATGTTTTTTTAACCATCAATATTTCTGAGTCACTTTAACATCTCTCTGGCTGGAACAGCCCCCAGTCCTTGAGAAGTTTAGAAACTCTGTCAAGGTTTTACTTTCAAATCATGCAGCATAAAAAACTAATTCTTGAGCCTTTCAATTTACACTTAAGATCACCTGAAATTGCATGTGATTTCGACATGAATTTGCATTTCTTATCATTTGATCTTATTACCAAGTACCTGTCAGAAAGATGAGAAATAGGGTATAACAGTAGAGACGTGCCCTACATCATAGAGAATGAGGAGTGAGTGGTACCACTGTATTATCACCCTCTCCACAACCAGCTCGTCAGTGTCACCGAGCAGATTGCCAGTGTCATTACACACAGCAAAGGAAGTCATGTCAGGTGACAGCAAATGGGATGCACTGTGGGGGTGCACATTCTGAGAGAGCGCATTGTCAAAAGCTTGTGCTAGTACATTTCCCACCAGAGACATGGGCCCTTTTAAACCAAAGTAACATGCACTTTCAAATATCTATCAGTTTCATGATCTGAAACCAAGCTGTCATCACCAGCCTCATGTCTTTGGTCCTCAGAATAAAAGGATTACAGCGCCAAAGTGATGTCGTTTACACAAATGGCATCAAAGTACCTCATGTGGCTCAAATACAGTGGGAGTATTGTAACTACAATTGGCTAGTAAATGTTAAAACTGAACCAGGTTTTTTTTTTTTTTTTTAACGGCTACATAATTTCAATAGTTTATAAGGGAAAAAACTGACTAATTTGTCATTAAGTCTAAGTAATATCAATCAATCAAAAATGATCAAATTCAGTGTGATTAATCAATAAATGTAGTGCTACACCTACCAAAAACTGTTAAAAATCTAGTTGATTTGATATGCACTTTATTTTTGAGGAATTATTTTCTTTTAAAGTCGGTAATTCCAGTTGAAAAGACTGATACAAGGCACCATCGGAGCCAAGTCAAAAATATCCTATGTTTGGTGATAAATTGCCTAAATAAATAAATTATTCTCTTTCCAAGTATTAAATACTTTTTTAGACGTCATTTATGGATGCTCAATACACTAATTGTGGGATGATTTTGTGATGGTAAAGGTATGAAAATCATTAGAAAGGCAAACTGTAAAAGCCATGAAAAATAAAATGTGTAATGCAGATTTTTAATACTCGTGTAGGTGTTTAAAACTGTATCTCTGTCATAGATATTAACCTTTTAAATATATTCCATAGTCAAGCTCCATAAATTATTATTTTTCCTAATTACTCCTCTTATCTCTTTCACTTTGAAAAATACTGCTTTCCTCTTAACCTCTTTTAGCACCTTCCACCCTCCTGCTGTAACTATAATGAGGAGGCATGCTGCGCCTGACCTGTCATCAGCCATGTCGTGAAAAACCATCCCCACCCCCTTATTGCACTCACTCAAACACATTAATAAATACACACCGTGTGCCCTCCCCCCAGAGTGCAAGTGCAGAGGTCACAAGGCAGGTGGCGTCTAACAAAGCCCTGCGAGGCCAACTCCAGGAGAAGGAGGACAAGCTCCACCAGCTGCAGGACAAGTTAGTCTCACACCTTTCTCTTTATTAGTATTAGTTGTTTCTCTGTGTTTTTTCTTTTCTCTGAACTAAAGCCTTTTCTCTTTCCTCCTTTTTCTGCATTCCTGTCTGTCTTTGTCTGTCCATCTCTCTCTGTCTCTATCTGCACGCTTGCACATTCGCTGCACCCCTCATCTGCAGTGTTTGATTCCACCATGTGGCAGCACTCAGTCTGCTGCACTCAACTCATGCATGTTTCTCTTCTGAGTGAATTATTTGACAAATATGCATGTTCTCATCAGCAAGCGAATAAGAACAAGTAAAAGAATTGGTGTGTTCATGTGGGTGTCTTGTGTGTCATGTAGTGTAGTGTTTCTTATGTGGGTAGCTGATGTGGAGTGCTGATCAAAGCACTGTATTGATTGTTTGTGTGCCGCAGGAGGGACCAGTTTGGCCCATGACACCAAAACCCACACAGTATCACTCTGGCCTGTGGGCCACATAGCCTTAATGAGTTACATGGTTCACCTACTGGAGCACTGGGTGCATTGCATAGTCAGGATGTATAGCTATAAACAATTCACTCAGGAAAAGTGTTGAGATTTGAACAGTGCTGTGAAAGGCATATATCATCATTCTGCATTAGAATTTCATCTTTGAACTGAGAGAAAGGTACAAAGAACAACTTGGCTTTCCTCCCTCTCATTCTCTTTGTCTAGTATACTGTGTCCTCTGCCTGCCTTTCTCAATAATGCATACAGGGCATGTGTACAATCATAGTGGGTATGTGTTTGTGTGTGACCAAAGTGCAGCAGATCACAGCCAGAAAGAGTGAACATCCCTCAGCTGAGGTACTACGACAGCCTCAGCCTCTCCTCAGACTCTTGTCACACACTCTCCCACTCACTCACACACACTCGTGTAACTTGCCATCTCTTCTAGCACTACCGCTCAATTGCCTCCATGGAGGGACCCCTTCTCAGAATGAAAGACATGTCTAGACGTCTCTGAAATATACATCTCAGCACACACACAGGGAGCAAGGCTGCTTCGCCTTAAAGAAGAGAAGGGGGAAAAAAAGAAATGAATTTCAAAGTACACCGGCATGTCCTCAGTCAATATCCGGCACTATGGCCCTGCTTTATTTATGAAGCTGCTTCTTTCATCTTTAGCCCTGTTGTCTATCAGCCACATGAAACATCCACCCGCACTTCATTCTTAACAACATACACAGAAATGTGCACTCTCGCTTTCTGTCACGCACACACTTCAGACTACTGACTGTTATCATTATAATACACGCATGTTTGATGAACAATATTGCCAACAATCGCAGAACAAAGGGAACAAATGTGAGAGTGATGGGGATATAGTTTGAGGCTCTCATTCTCTCTTTTCCACTAACATTCATAAATAGAGATCACACGTTCCAGCAGAAACACCGTATATCCTCCATTCTTTTTTATCCTCTATTCTTTTTGGGGTGCAGGAGAAGAGAACATCTAAAATAAATGTTGTCGATCTAATTGCCATTAGCATTGGGGCAGAGGGAGCTGCTGCTGGGGCTCTTATTGCGGCTCTCTGTCTTTAAGTCAACACCAGACAGTCATCGGAAAGGTTCAATATGGGTTTTCTCATTAATGGCCAAATCCATGGAGTAACCAGCCAGCAGTGGGGGGGGGGGGGGGGGGGGGGGGGGGGGGG
>JAQQZY010000001.1:1483031-1497307 GCA_030068375.1 Ostorhinchus rueppellii
CCCCCCCCCCCCCCCCCCCCACACCCACCCACCAAAGTCCCTAGGCTAGACTCTCTCTCATTTAATTTAATGTCACTCCAATAGGACAAGCTCACATTTATTTAGCCAGCCTGCCCTCAAGCACTCATCCACCTAGGGAGACGGGGACATTTACTTACAAGATAGCATTTGCTCTGGTGTTGCGTCATTTGTTTATTTAAAACACACAAGCCATGATGCGCGTGGGAGCTAAGAGATCCTCTACATCTTTGAAATTAAAAAAACTGCAAAAACCGTTTTAATTAACTGCATCCTTATGATCTTTATTCTATTTGTTCCAATTCCCCACGGTACAGACAACCATGAAAAATGCCTCATATTTGCCTTTTATGAAAACAGAATAAAACATGCTAACATACTGCATCCATTTAAAATGTGGTCTCACTATAAACATGGCTGTGTAGAGTGCTGGAATATTAAACTTGTCAATACAGCAGGTTATGAAATGGGAGATGACACATGTTTGCAACAGAAATCAGCACAAATCCTGCCTCTCTTTAGATAAATATCATTAGCACAGTACAGCAGCCACAGCAAACATTTTAGATTCTCATTCAATATTCCCTCCGTAATCAGTCGTTTCCGAACCATGTCCCCCTGCTGATGTGTTTTTATATGTGACCGTGTAGCGCTGAGCTGAAAATAATAAACATTTAAATACTTGATTAGTCTTTCAAGTTGTGTCACTGCTGATTCAAAATGCAGTTTGTCAAAAAGGACTCCCTAGTCACACCGACTGCAGCATTCCCCACCAGAGCACTTGTTCTAATATATGCCAGTTGGAATTATATATGCATCCTTATTTCACCCCCCTTCCATTTACCCAAACAGCATGCCAGTGTATTTAGTTGTCATAATGAGCTGTCATGCCTGATGCACTGCACGGGGACACAGTGTCTGCCTGCCAGCTTTGCATACGTGTGTATGTGGTGTGTGTATGTCTCCCTCTGTGTCTCTATGTAGATGCTGGATAAGAGTGTATTACGTATTTAATTATTTCCAGGACGACCCACGTAGAGCGAGATGTGAGCATGAAAAGGCAGCTGGTGGAGGATCTGAAGACGAGGCTGAAGTTCCTGCAAGAAATGGAGAAAAGTTACCGTGGCCAGGTGGAGGAGCTGGAAAAGAAGGTGCCACCCAGTTTGTCTGATGCTTTTTGGTTTGATGATACAATATAGAGGTCGACCGATATGGGTTTTTCTAAGGCCGATGCCAATTTTTAAAATTCGGTCGGCTAATGGCCGATATCTGCAGCCGATTTTAGTGGCCGATATTTAAGGCAGATTTTTTTTAAAAGCATATTGACTGTAAAATACAATTAAAACATTCAGATAATGAAGATTTTTATGCAGCAATATAAATGAAATTATTAATCATGTACACATCGTACTCTTTTAACATTTATTGAACTTCCAGTACTGCTCTCACAGGTGCCTGATCATATATCTTAGAACATTTTTACTACTGATCAAATATCGGCTTTCAGAATTAAAAAAAAAAAAAAAAGAGTCGATGGCTGATATTGAGTAAAATCAATACATTGGTCCGATATAGCGGGCTACCTCTAATACAATTTACAAAATCTACTAGAAAATATTTTATTAAGCAAAAACATAATGTTACCCAGGTAAGTAGATTAAACTATGGTAAGATTAACTAAATCTTTGCTGAACAGGGAAGGAGAGTTTAGATACTGAAAAAACTAAAAATCTCCCTATTTAAACTGTTTATTGCAAGAAACGAAAACATACTTATTTAAGAGGTTTAATACTAATAAACTGAGGAGTTGTGCAAGATGTTCATCCATCCATTTTCTGATAAGTTTAGTTCTTGTGCAAGATGTGTCACTCTTATAATAAGCAAAATAAACTTTTCCCTCTGCAGGGATGTTATGCAAATTAATATTGATGAAATCTTGTTCATTATGCACTTGAACTGATGAGACAAAGTTTTTTTTTAATGACATTATTTCTCTAATGAAAAACATGCCTGACATGATTTTTTTTGTTTGGCACTTACTCACTCAATCCTACTAACAAACATGTTTAATCTATGAATATGTATTGTTTGAAGGTTTATAGTGGCACTCAGAATTGTATATCTTTATTAAAGAAAATTACAGTACTGCAACCCTTTTTCACATATATTTTTACATTCCTGTGTCCGCTCATCTACTCACCTCCAGGTAAAGACTTTATCAGAAGAGGCCACCAATCGGAAGGCCCTTATTGAGTCTCTAAAGAGAAGACTGAATGTGGCAACCACAGAGAAGAGCCAGTTTGAGACCTCCTGTGCAAAACTGAAGGACGACCTGGAAAAAAAGGTTGAATGCAGACTTTTTTTTTTTTTTTTTTTTTTTTACACATAGAATGCTTTGTAATCAATATGTATTATTACTAATATATATCAGTGTGCAGGATTGTTACCATACATTAGAAATAAATAGATATGTCTGTATATATTAGAATTGTTTGATAATTAAAAAATATATTTTTCCTGGCGAATCCACACTACAATGACTGACTGAACAATTTGCAAAGTTTCAAAATCACAAGTCACAGAAGCCTTTAATTGCCATAACGCTACCACAAAACTGTTTGCAAACCCAACAAAAGCAATAAGAAAACTGTCAATGATTGTACTTTTTTTTCTGTACAGGAACAGCGCATCCATGCCTTACAGGCCCGTGTAGGAGCTAGTGAGCAGGCTTTAGCTGCACTGGAGCAGACTGCTACTGAACAAATGGAAGGGTTGACCCAGCAGAGCTCCCATGCTTTGGACAGGGTTCGGAGGCAGTTAGGGCAGGCCCACTCGCAGCTGGAGCAGCTTTATGCCTTTGTAAAGGTAGGTTTTAAAAAGAGCAAAGTTAGGGATCATCAGTATTTTCATCTCTTAATTGTAAAAGCATTGTGTGCAAAATTAACTGGTAAACTGCTTATGGAATGTGACCCTCAGCTTTAACTCAACATGACACATTCTCTGAGGTTCTAAGGCTGGACTCTCTTTTTCTCACATTTGCCCAGAAAGTTGTGAAAGTATTTATGTGTCCCACCTCACCGTGTCCATATTTTAATTTTCTTAAGAGAGCAACAGGCTCAGAGATTGACAGACAGCAGAGACTGTAAAATGAGGAAATGGTTACTGGGAGGCAAGAGGTACTGCAGCGCCCATGGACAGAGGGTTAAAAATAAAAAAAAGAGTTGTTTTTTTTTTTGTTTTGGGCTTTGGTTGTTGAGGCAGTGTAAGCTCTACACTGTGTTCTGTGTCATGCTGAAAACTGCAAAGTATTGCTGGTCTTAGTTGACACATCACTTCAATGTTTCATGAGGGTCAGAATACGAGGGATTTGTGTGACATACTGGAAATAAACCATTAAACAGCAGCGAAAGCTGAGTCTGTAATTCAAGGAGCGGAGAGGTGCTCACTGTCCAATGACCTCAGGGTTGCATCTTTGTTTTTTGCTGATGATGTAATTCTGTTATGTTTTTGGCCAGTTGATTGTGGTACATTGTTAGAATAAGAGTCAGCATCTTTGTCTCTAAGGTCAGGGCTCAGAATTTTGTCCCCTTCAGGTCGAAAGGAAGATGCCTCCCCTGGGAAGCAGTTCAACATGTTGTTGTGATGTTGAAGTGAAGTTGAGACAGAAACTCAAGTGTAAAAAAGGTGAATTAATGTGATGTCAGCAGTAATGCACATATTTATCACATTGTTGCAATGAAGAGGTTGCCTAGCCTAAAGGCAAAGCTCTCAATTCACTTGGCATCAGTCTGCATTTTATTACCGAATATGGTCATGAACTCTTACCAGAAGGGTAGCTTTGAATTTACTTATTTATTTGTTTGACAGGGTAGCTTAAATCTAAAAAATTCCATTTGTAAGCTGTAGTTGCCTCCAAAGGTGAAGTTGTAAATTGCAACCGAGGGAATATTCCTCACCTCACCTTCCCCTGTGGGGCGCACAAAAAAAAATGGGAGAACGCAAAAGGTCCTTGTTAGAGCCAGTGTTTGGTTTATCTGTTCCTGTTCTTTTTGGTTAAAGAAATATTAACTCTGATCCACACACAACCATCTTATCTGCAACAATGCACATTAACATTAGATACCATTTGCCATATAATGGAAAACAAAGAGGAGAAGAAGAGGAGCTTTTCTGAGCTATTGTAGAAACATGGTGGACACTGGGGAGGAGACCTGCTCATTCTAAGGTAAAGAAAACACTATAATTCAAATGTTCAGCCTATTATGCACTAATGAAAACATAATCCTGACTGCTTCATTTTCTGTTATTGGATTCCCAGGCTGAACATACACTGTCTTATCAAAATGCAGTTTATAGATGTCTTTCTCATTAAACCATAGTACATCCCAGATATAATAATAAAATAAAATCCTAAAATAAAAAATGGTACAGGCATATGATCTGGGCATCTGCTGGGGCCTACAGATCCAGCCCCACCTCAAGAACATACTGCTCATCCTAACTGGACTGGAGCAGCTCAGAAGCAGCCTGAGAATGTGGCAGAGCAGAATGACATCTGGGTTATATTAGTTAGACTGCAACCATCATGACCTGGCCCAAAATAGGGGTCAGGAGGTAGCACATATGGATAGAATTGTAATTATTTGTGTATACATCATTATACATGTGCATTTTTTTGTAATGTATAAGGTGATGCAAGCCACCACTCTTACTGAATACTGTGCACCCAGAGGGAATGGACACTATTGTCTTAGTGTAGAGCTAATCCATCACCTTGAGGTGTGTTTGTATCAGCCTGTGTGTGTCTGGCAGACACTGATAAAGACTGTCCATCAACTCAGCTCAGGTGACACCTGTCTATCAATGGAGGAAATAGGTTGGCAGAGATAGATCGTGTTTTCACACACACATAAATCAAGTGGAAATTATGGACCAAATACAGTGGCATTTTTCATTTACTGTTACCTCTAAAGCCAGAAATATACTAAATTATTGTAGAAATGTTCTTTTCACTTGCATTAGAGGATAAATGGAGGTTGATAAGACATATTTTTTCTTTTCTTAGATGTGCTGCCTACACACACATTAAAATGTAGAAGCGACAAATACGCATCTGTACACAACCTTAAAATAGAAGGCGCATTATGTACAATCACAGATGTATAGATGTGCATAGAAATACAGTTCACACTTGTATTGCTCCTCTCCTCCATTCCCATAACCCTAGGCTGGTGGGGCCAGTGTGTTGTTGTTGAGGATTCACATCATTGTTTGTCTCCCCCTGGCTCCTGTGATCCCCTATAAGAACACCAAGCCCTTTGATTGGACTGCCTGACGTCCGGAGGAGATTTACTCTTGTCATGTATTGATCAGGACCGGAGGGCTGTGCATGTGTGTGTGTAGATGCGTCTGTGTGTCTTTATGAGCTTGTGTTTTATTTCTTTTTTTTTTTGTTTTTTTTTTTTTGTTCTTTGTGCCTGTATGTGTTGTGGGTGTGTGTTTTTGTGTGTGGAGATTTTTTATTGTGTGCCAGCAAACCCTTTTGGCCCCTGCACACGCCCCAGGCTATAAGCACTGCTGTTGAACTGCTAAACAGTGGCCCTGCATGTAGTGACTACTCCAAGTACACACACACATACACACTCTTGAGGTAGGTCTATTGCCCAGAATATTTTGGCATGTCGTCCCTGCTGAAAAGATTGTGCACAGTTTGTGTAATATCTTTTCTTTTTCAGGAGTATTTATACATCTTATGTTATCTTATACATGATATATGTATGTTTTTATAACTTCAAAATGCTGCATAGGACTAGAAAATGCACTTTCCTACAGCTGTGATATAGCAATGCTTACTTTTAATTAGGTCATGTTACTTTAATGCTGCGTTTCTCAATCTTTTTCTGTTGGGCCCCCCTTTGAAGGACAAAAAATTTGCAGGCCCCCATCAAACCCAACAACATTGTAACAAAGGTGCAATTATAACCTTTGTTGAAAGAAACGATATTGTAACAATACTTTTTGCTTTTCCTAGTGAAATTGGTTGTGCAAATTAAAAATAACTTGGATTTTTGATTGAACCATACAAGTAAACTCAACAAGACTGCTCCCTGAGGCAGTATTTTTACAAATAAAAATAGGAAATGCACGATTATCTTACAGCTATGACAATAAAGTTACTGGGTTTTTTTAACCCTAGAGCACTATCGCCGGCTGATTTTCCCCTGAGCAAATGTATTTGCATGATTTTCAATGTTGCGTTTGTCTGATTGTCAAGGAGTCTGTTTCAGGGAAGTCTCACATGTCCCAGGAATGGGTGGACCAAAGATCAAGTTTCCAGTATCATTATTTTGTATTTTTTTTAGGAATTTTTTGTTCTCGAATTCCTAATGTTTCAGTAATTTTGGAGCATTTTTTTAGGGGTCCTCCCATGAGATTTTTCCCCCCATTTTGTTAGACATGCCACAGTTGAAAATAAAAGAAAGCCACTCTAATTTGTCACGTGTTGTCATATTTTGATCTATTTTTATGATGAGTACTTTTTGTTGGGTATATGATATTGGGTAAAAATCACCCGGCGATAGTGATGGTGTTACTTTTTATAGCGAAAGTGTTCTAGGGTTTAGAACAACAAACAAATGTTGGTAACAAAGAGGAAGATTTTAACAATATCAGTGGCTGCAATGACCTCCTTTACATTGCACATCTCAGAACATTCAAGTACAAACTGTGCAAAAACAGAAACATTGCACATTTTTCTTCTCCAGGAAACTCATTGTCCATTCTCCAAACCTAAACTTTTTATCCAGTTTAATGACAAATCACCATGGCAGTAAATTTGTTTGTTGTACGTCTCTAAAATGAGTCCAGAGTGCTCCAGTGCTTAAACATTAGTTCCTGCTACATGTTCTAACCTAAAGAAAAAATAAAACATCCAGGGGTCATCCCATGCCTCCCCGGAAGGTCTTTTGCCTGCCCCACAGTTTGAGAAACATTGCTTTAAAGTATCTGTTGTGTCAAAGGTGCTAACAACAGTAAAAATCGTCCTCTAGTTTGTGGGTTAGATAGAAAACAGTTATTTTTTTAGTCATGTTTTAGCTTTTGTCATGGTTGTCTAAACAACATAAGATGCATTGCAGCATTAACCCCTCCCACATTGATCCTAATGTTGTTGAATGGCCCTTTGTGTCCTCATGTGTGTGAAGAGGTTCAGAGGTTGCTAGTTATTAAAGAGGATATCTTTTAGTTGCTCATTTGATCCCCATCTCCATGCCCTAATCCTCGTCCTGTCTAAATTGGCCCTCTGGCTATAGTGATTGTGCTACCAGGCAGGCTAAAAGCGCTTAACAAACACACACATACACACACATCACCTTCTGTATATGTATTTGAAAAGCTTGCATGTGTGTTTTTGATTATGTGCTTGTGTGCATGCATACTCCCCTCATTTGTCTCTCCCAACGCTGAGAATGAGTGATAAATTCAGCCCTTAATCTCTTTCTGGATTATTCCACATGCAGGGTTTAGGTCAAATGAATGTAACCGTTGACTGGTGACAGTGAATATCTATTAGGCTATAAATACAAGAATGGGCTTTCTGACTGTTAGTTAATGAGCTGTGTATTCCTTTGGGGTAAAAACAGCTTTCAGATCACCAAAAAGAGCTGAAATTGTCCTCTTTTAACAGGAAATGAGCAATGGCTATGATTTCCGCTTATCCTCTTTTAATCAGGGTTACTGTACTTACATTAAATGTGCGCTGAAGTAGTTGGCCACTTGTGAAAATGGTTTTGCAGTGCTAGCGAGATGAAATTAATCGAGCTGAATTAAACTGTGGTCACACCTCCCGTAGTCGAGAAGTCGTAAGTCCAAAAGCAACTGGACCGTCTGATTTGCAGGACAAAGAATTTTCACGAACAGTCAGGGTTTTTTTGGGTTATACTCTTAATATTGACCAAGACCCAGTCACAATCCACTCCACCCCTGTCCTTCATCTGTCCATTTAGCATGTTCACATCAATAGTAAAGTGTGGTAGTGGTAGAGAACATTCCTAGAACTGATGGTGAAAGGAAAGAAGCTCATAAATGCTAATATATTTTCAAATAACTGTGCAGACGATGTAAAATCCATCGAAATACCATCTTTTAACACTGATTCGATGGTTAATGTGGATCATCGTAACAGATATTTCAGAAAAAGGAATTCTGTTTAAAATGTCAATACAGCATCTTGCAAATATTGATATGTGAGTGACAGTAGTTATTTCTGTGCTCCCTCTATGATGCTTAAAAATATCCCAGGTATAATTTATAAGGCCTTCCCTACTCATCAGATCAGTCCTATAGTAATAAAAAAATTAAATAAAAATAAGATCAGTGCAAGGTAGAAATTACACTGTGTCAAGTGTGGACATGCTGCCAGGCTCTTCTCAGTAGATTCATCTTTATTCATCTTTTTTTATCCTTTGAATTTGGTCGTATATGTCTTGGTTATATAATATAACTGATCATAACAACAGCTCACCAACACTCCTCATGGCATGGATGCAGGCAGGGAGATTACATGATGAGAGCGACAAGAACAAACATGAAGACAAAGTCAAAGTGATGTACATTGGGGTAATTTTGACCAGGAACTGTTGGCGTGCAAGTTCTGAATAAAAGTAGAAAGTTCAGTCAGATGGGATGCAGTGTGTTGCTGCTATTGTAAATGTCTCTCTTATGTTTTCACTGTCATTCAAAAACACTTACTATTGTTTGGTCATATTAATATTGTGATAAAAGTACTTATGCTTTTATTTAAGAAAAAAAATGTTCCCTTTTAGAAGTATCCAGCATGGCTAAATTAAATACCGGCTTTCAAGAGGGCCTTTTATCTTTTTAGGGGCCTGCATCGTAAAGGGTGAGCCAAGGGTGCTAGGTGGATTGAAATCTGCAACTTCCTTTCAGGTGTAATTAAATATGATGCACTGAACCTTTTAAACAACAACGTAACAATTGTAGCACTAAAGTGTTAAAAGCATCAAATCAACTTTGAACCCCTCTAGATCTGTATTTGGCTCTTTTTCAGTCTCAGTAAGTAGGTTTTCACATAACTGTTTTTATATTCTACAATATTCTTTTGTAATGCTAATGGAAAAGGAACTTTTCACTTTGCAGAGTTTTGACTTTAACTTTGCGCTCATTTGAGAACCACCGTTGGCTTTACACATTGCACTTGAACCACCTGTGTGAACTTAGCGATGGAGTGGAGATGTTTTCATCTCCACTCCAGCTTCGTTCACATGTGATTATCCCTCTTTGTGTAATGCACTTGAGTGCTTTCATAAGTCTCTATATGTGTGTACATGCTGTACTTCTTTCTTACTTGGTTATATTGTGTACTGTCCAGGAGCAACTTGTACTTTGTTTTCTTTTTTTTTTATTTTGTTTTGTGTACTGCCAGTTCTCCTGTCTCTAGCTTTCCCTCATCTGACCATCTATTCCAAGGTCAGCTTTTCAGCAAGCTTACAAGGGAATGATACAGAAGATTATTGCCTCGATCAATAAGCTCAAAATGAAGCAAAGGGGAGTTTACTTTATTGACTTTCTCGTGTACAGTGGCAGTTTTAACATTTAATTGTCTCTCTGTATTTAGAGCAAACTCCCATTTAGTGCCCGTCAACTGTGCCATCCCAGGCCTTCCTTGTCTCGCTTGCCATTCACTCGGGCACCATTTGAAACAGCCCCTCGTAGCTTAATTATTAACAGTGTTATGCTGCCCTGTTGTACTGTGAGACATTCAGAAAGCAAATAAATAAATGAATGGCTGTATTTTCAGTAGCTCTCTGTCTTACTCTCTCTGATGCATGATTCTCTGTCTGTGGAGATTTTAGCAAAACTTGGGGTGCGTTTGATATCAAAGCTGTGTTCCCTCAGCTTTCAATCGACGGGGCAACAAACCCTCAGGTCCACATTCCTACAAGGGAGCGTGAGGTGAAACCGAAGAGAATCTGAGTGTGTCAAACTCAATATTCCTCCATAATGTACTAGGCCTCTCTGGCGCATGCTTGATCAATTTCATTTATTCATCTGCCAGGCAGAGCTATCCCTCTTGTTTTTCTATATCCATTTCATCATCCTCTTCTTTTTTTTATTCCTTCTTCTCCTCCGCCTTCAGGCCCTGGCCAGTGAAATACTTTTAGACGTTCATGAGGTCAAGCAGCAGTTGATGAAGAAGAGAAGGTTGAGGCAGGCCAGCGCTGTGGCGGCAAAGGGCGGCCTCTCAGCCAAGTCTATGATCAAAGCCAAGTCCATAGCTGCCTCCATCCTCAATATGTCAGAGAATGATCTTGCAGACATAATGGACATGGACCAGGTAAGGCCAAGGGACAACATTTTACACAAAAGGAAACTTAAGGATCTTTATCAAGTTTAGATTATGCCCACAGCACTCAACACACCTTTAATAGATTTTTTTTTACACTGTACAGTTTCTAAACGTCCACAAGTTTTCAGGGTGTTTTACTCAGTAATTGCACCGGAGGAACGAGAAAGACATGATATTATCAATGCAGGTTTAATGCTTTGGGCAAATTTGTCAATTGAGACTAAATGAGTGGCAGGGAGCTACAGCATGTTTGGCCTTTTCTCTAGGAACAGGTAGATTGGCCATCCATTTAAGAGGAAAGAGATGATGAGAAACTTAAGCCTCCTGCTTTCTGTCCATTTTACCTGTAGCTAACAGTATTTAGCCTTGCTGGAAATCTCTGCCTCCGTCTGACTGTCTGTTATTGATGAGTGGATAGATGTTGGCAAGTAAGGAAGGGTCAATATGAAGTAATGTTTTTTAAAGGTGAACCACACATCCAGGTGTGCCACTAATAAGTTCCGAAGTTACAAAATATCATAGAAAGATGTGGCTCTATTGTTAAAGCAGCGTTCTTGCTCAAGACAAGATCAAAAACCTGTCAACCCCCACAGCTCATGTCAACTTGATATAAGATTTAATAAGACACAAGTTGAATAAGTACAACTTCTTTCTTTCTTGTGTTTCAGTGGAAATGAAAATCCTTTCTACAGGCTGCTGTTCACTTGCAAAAGTCTGAGTTTTCCCACTCTTCTTCCAACTTGGTGGGCCCTTTCTCTTCCATAGATCATACCTAGCCATGTCATCAATTAGCAGCTCCATGTTACAATCATCCTCCCCTCCCTGGGGACTCCCCCCTATCTATCACAAGATGAGAGAAGGTGCACCAAGCACTTACTCACACTTGAAACCAATTTTAGCCCTTTGCAGCCCAGCTCCACCCAGGAGATGACAGGGCACAGTTTCTCACTTGACAAAAAGTCCCCTTCATCAGAGCTGAAACTTATGTGGATAAAATCATTTTCCTCTTCATTCCACTTGTTTCTCCCACTGCATTAATAGTGGTTAATCATGGAGTGTTCAGTGCCCCAACATGGTAGGCAAGGTTTTTATTTATTTATTTATTTATTTAATTGGACTGCTGTAGATCATCCGAGACCCAAGGACCCACCAGAGAATTACAAAAGTAGTGTCAGAGTGAGGTTGACAACTTCAGTGTGCATATGTATTACTTACTGTTAGTTTGAATGTGTGAAATAGATCCTAAAGAAAGATTGATGTCCATGTCAAATGTGCACTATGTTTTGTCTTTTGCCCTTATTCACCAAAAGAAATGTTCTTACTAAGTTTTTAACATACCTAATGAAAATGAATATCCCACTAATATTCCAGTTTAGGCACAGCCATGCATACCCCACCTTGTCATTTTTCATCTCAAATTATGGAAAAATGGCTGCAGCTGCTTGTGCCATTTTGCAGCGCTGCACTAGAATTATGTTTTTGTCTGAGTTTTCCAGTGGTGACAGATTTGTTCGACATTTGCACGTATCCAAAAACCTGTTGATATCCAAGTCTGTTATAATGTTTAATAGGAGGTGTGTTCTGTCTTTGGGCTGCACATCTTTATTCCAGCCCTGCAAACTGTTGTCTAGTTTATACACAACACACAGAAATGACTGTTCAAAAAATGAGATTGTATGTTGCAGGGATAAGCTCAATTGAGACACGTACTCCAAATGCGCTGTGTACATGCCCAAGGAATCCTCCTGGAAGTTAGGTCATTTCACTTTCACATATTTTAATTGGTAAATCCATTTAAAAAAAAAAAAAAAAAAGCCAAATGTAGACTATGCAGTCCATATAACTGGTGTTAAATTAAACAATGACTTTTATGTTGGTGTGTAAACATGCGTGAATGGGAAACATTTGCACATGTTGGTTGGAGTCGGTTGGAGATGAAATCAGGTGCACCCAATCTGAACTGAAACAGGATTATCCATAATCTGAAGTCAAACCTCTGTGACATATGGAATATTCAAAATTATTCAGAGTATTACAGAGCTGAAATGTCATATTTGTTTGAGCGGTGAATTTTCTGAGCCCCTCTCTCTTAAATCTGAAGAACCTTTGCTCACTTTTTCTAAATGTGTGCATTTTTTTTCTTTGGATGTGAGGACGTGACATGAGGTTATCAGTTTGTCCCAGTTGTCTTCAACAATTCGAACACATAGCAAGTGTATTCATTTATTCACTTGGTCTGCGATACAAGTGTGCTGAATGAGAGCTCAGGGCTCAGAGGGATGCGTTTACTTTTCAGTTTTACTTTTAAATGAGAACACTTCATTGCCAACATAGCTACTTTTCTTTAGTTTGGAAGATTTTTCTGTCAACAGTATTTGCAGAAGTTTTCCACATTGTGGGGGCACTGGTGCTTAGTTTTTAAATCAATGTGTTTTTGAATTTCAGGCAAAATTTTCAAATAAATTATTCCTGGTAGTGGTTATACTTTGGGGGAATTTTGGGAACAGATGGCCTCCATGTAATGACCACCATCATTTCCAAAGGCTACATATTTTCTTTTCTCTTGAGCATGATCAACAATATCTGTTGATATTTTCCTGGGGTGTTTTATTGAACAAAAATATGGCTATTTGTGCAGCAATTACAACTAGGAAAGAAAGAGTGAAAGCTCTCTTTTGAGTAATTTTAATGGAAATGTGTTCTGATTTGTAAGTCTTTTTGTATTATTTTGTATTAATTTTTAGATTTACATCTGCTTCCTTAAACATTCAAATGCATATGGTGTCAAATGCACTTTTTCTGTCAGTAGAAGGAAAGAATGTATGTAATTCTCTACACATGCTTACACTTTGTTCTCATGCTGCACATTGTTATTTGCCTCCTTTCTTCCAGCAGCATTTAACAGAGGACCAGTGAGGGTCCACCAGCTCCAGGCTCCCTGGGTAACTTGTTGTGGAGTTAATGATCCAGATGTAATAAGGCTATAATTGCCAGGCCAGTTTGTTTTGAGCCTAATGTTAGATGGAGGGTCAGAGTGTTGTTATATATCTACCAAGGGTGGACAAGCACACTTACTCTCACTCATACTCAGAGTTTTTCCCCACTGGGGAACTTGAAGGTAGTAGTCACAAAATAAAAAAAACACACACATGCCTGCATGCTCTCGGATGTACATTTCAGTTACACTAAGCACCAGTCACTAATTAGGCTTACAGCTGTATTACCCCAGACCCAGTACTATCAGTAGGGATCACACATTGAAGGTAATACTGTAGAAAGCTGGTGAAGGCCAAAGAGGAAACACATGCAGGGATGGGAGGCTTCAAAACAATGTACATAAATAAATAGACTATACATTATCATAACCTCTTTTTCACGAGGACTGTCACAATTATAAAATCATCTGCTTAGAGCAATAATTGGATATTACCCAGTTATTTTGCATAATAATGATCATCAATGCCAGTTACCTGTATAAAAAAATAATTGGCTGAAACTAGCGTAATGTTGTATCTTTATCACTTTAATAGCATTTTCCACCATTTGAGATATGACAAGCACTTAAAGAATGTCACATTGGGATGCTTAGCTTCTCACAGTTTCTCATGACTAATTTCTGCGTTCAGTTCTGTAATGGTTATGGGAAATCTGCTCTGTTCAATTTTTGTTTACAAAGCCTGAAAGGAAAACAGAAAGGCAATGTTTGTTTATGTGTCCTGGTGTTGCCAGTAAATGCGTCTCCATTAAGTATCCTCTGTATGTATAGATGAGCCATTATAAGACTTCTAGAAAGAAAATAAGAAAATGTATTTTGATTTCCATGTGTTTTCTGCTGAGGTTTAAAAAACGCATATCGTGGTTCACCCAAAACATTTTATATATACATACACAC